>JAVIAB010000139.1:93038039-93453039 GCA_032433765.1 Megaustenia siamemsis | reverse complement strand
GTCTGTGTGCCTGCTAGTCTGCGTGTCTGTGTGCCTGCTTGTCTGTGTGTCTGTGAGCCTGCTTGTCTGTGCGCCTGCCTGTCTGTGTGTCTGTGTACCTGCTTGTCTGTGTGTCTGTGTGCCTGCTTGTCTGTGTGTCTCCTTGTCTGTGAGCCTGCTTGTCTGTGTGTCTGTGTGCCTGCTTGTCTGTGTGTCTGTGTGCCTGCTTGTCTGTGAGCCTGCTTGTCTGTGTGTCTGTGTGCCTGCTTGTCTGTGTGTCTGTGTGCCTGCTTGTCTGTATGTCTGCTTGTCTGTGTGTCTGTGTGCCTGCTTGTCTGTGTGTCTGCTTGTCTGTGTGTCTGTTTGTCTGTGTGTCTGCTTGTCTGTGTGCCTGCTTGTCTGTGTGTCTGTTTGCCTGCTTGTCTGTGTGTGTGTGTGTCTGCTTGTCTGTGTGTCTGTGTGCCTGCTTGTCTGTGAGCCTGCTTGTCTGTGTGTCTGCGTGCCTGCTTGTCTGTGTGTCTGTGTGCCTGCTTGTCTGTATGTCTGCTTGTCTGTGTGTCTGTGTGCCTGCTTGTCTGTGTGTCTGCTTGTCTGTGTGTCTGTTTGTCTGTGTGTCTGCTTGTCTGTGTGCCTGCTTGTCTGTGTGTCTGTTTGCCTGCTTGTCTGTGTGTCTGTGTGCCTGCTTGTCTATGTGTGTGTGTGTGTGTGTGTCTGCTTGTCTGTGTGCCTGCTTGTCTGTGTGTCTGCTTGTCTGTGTGCCTGCTTGCCTGCTTGTCTGTGTGTCTGTGTGTCTGCTTGTCTGTGTGTATGTGTGCCTGCTTGTCTGTGTGTCTGCTTGTCTGTGTGTCTGCTTGTCTGTGTGTCTGTGTGCCTGCTTGTCTGTGAGCCTGCTTGTCTGTGTGTCTGTGTCCCTGCTTGTCTGTGTGCCTGCTTGTCTGTATGTCTGCTTGTCTGTGTGTCTGTGTGCCTGCTTGTCTGTGTGTCTGCTTGTCTGTGTGTCTGTTTGTCTGTGTGTCTGCTTGTCTGTGTGCGTGCTTGTCTGTGTGTCTGTGTGCCTGCTTTTCTGTGTGTCTGTGTGCCTGCTTGTCTGTGTTTCTGTGTGTCTGTGTGCCTGCTTGTCTGTGTGTCTGCTTGTCTGTCTTTGTAACTAACCACATAGTCTACTTCATTATTGATCTATTTTTCTAAAAACCTACCTAAGCGTCAGAAAACATTTCGACTGCTCTTCTTAAACACCTGTCTGCCTACCATCCTACCTACCTACATACCTACCTCTCTGCCTAACTCGTCACCGATGTACCTATTTACTGAACTACCTACCTTCATACTCATCTTCTCTCGCCACTGAGAAAACGTATTAAGATTTATGTTTTGAGAATTACAGCTTCCCAGATAGAGCAGACCAACATATAATTCAACGTTAAACGTTGCCGCTACCAAAGTCGTAGTATTTAGAAAAATAAAAAACATTTTTTTCCAATTATGATATATAAAAAAGGAAAGTACCCCCTTCACGCCAAGTGGCGTATAGGAAATATGGTGTTAATGACTATAAATTTTACAGACCTTCGGCACATGATTTTTATGGTAATGTGGTCGGTATTACGCCCGTGCCGCTTTACTTTCCCAGAAAAAAATCCGGCACCCATTAAAGGCTGGGTGAACCGGAATCCGTCGATTGGGATCGAACCCTACCTCTTGTTCTTTGTAGTCCAGTTCACTAACCACTGAGCTATCGCGGCTTCCTGCAATGATGATATAGCAAACTAAAATATAAGGAGCATATACAAAAAGTCACACTTCTTCTGTGTTTGATAGGTTTATTTAAAATATTGATCTACAGTCTGCAGTGTTAAAACTAGATCAAAGAAAATGATATGAAACCACTGCAAGTCAAGCAGCATTATTGCGATTTTTGTGTTATTAAATTGTACGTACATGTACCGGTGTACTTTGTACTATGCTGACTTTTAATGTGTGAGCATGTGTGTGTGTGTGTGCGTGTGAGTGTGTGTGTGTGCGTGCGTGTGTGTGCGTGCGTGTGCGTGTGTGTGTGTGTGTGTCTGTATGTGTGTGTCTGTGTGTGTGCGTGCGTGCGTGCGTTCGTGTGTATGTGCGTGCGTGCGTGAGTGAGTGCGTGCGTGCGTGCGTTCGTGTGTGTGTGCGAGCGTGCGTGAGTGAGTGAGTGCGTGCGTGCGTGTGTGTGCGTGTGCGTGTGTGTGTGTGTGTGTGCACAATCATGTGCTAGTCACTGGTAGAGCTTTAGCATTTTTTTCCCATGTTAATAAATCTTGCAAGAAAAAGGGACTTTATAAAGTCATAACTAAATACATGCATTTTCAATAGAGTATGAAGGACTTCGAAATACCGGACCGAACGGTTTGTTTTATACTAGACCAAATATACATTGTTTTCACCTCTACAATGGTCTAACTTGAAAGTGTGTTTCTTGAAGTCTTAAAATTTGAAAACTACTTGTCTCCAACTTCACGTTGTAATTTATTCATTCAGATGAGGATATATATATATATATATATATATATATATATATATATATATATATATATATATATATATATATAAATCTGGCCCAAGATTTTCTGGGAGTGTCCCCCTCAATTTAAATTTAGTTCTGCCGCTGAGTGTTTGTTTGAAATTGTCACTATATTTGATTCAAAGACCACCAAATAAATCTCAATCTCTCCCTTATTTTATGATAATTGCTGCATAGTAGGATATATAGAAAGCTAACTCTCAATGAGCGATATAACAAAGGGGAAAATAAAACTAGTGTCACTACTTTGCTCCATTTTTGCTGGGGTGTTTCTGGAAATTCATTGAAACTAGATAATTTGACAGAGCAGTGAAAACGTCACGAGGTGTTCAGGTGATACTCTTCATTTGTACCTCCATAGAAAGAGAATGATTGATTGATCGTACAGTGGTTCAAACTAAACTTTAGGAGAGAATGATTGATTGATCGTACAGTGGTTCAAACTAAACCTTTAGGAGAGAATGATTGATTAATCGTACACTGGTTCAAACTAAAACTTATAGGAGAGAACGATTGACTGATCGTACAGTGGTTTAAACTAAAACTTTATGAAAAAATGTCAGGTTTTGTTTATTCAGCCTCCGACATAAGTAAACAATTTATTTTTTGTGAAAATGCTGTGTCGTTGCAGAATGGAGGTGAAGGTCCGTTCTTGTTGTAGGATGGAGGTGAAGGTCCGTTCTTGTTGTAGGATGGAGGTGAAGATTTGTCCTTCTTGTAGGATGGAGGTGAAGATCCGTTCTTTTGTAGGATGGAGGTGAAGATCCGTTCTTTTGTAGGATGGAGGTGAAGATCCGTTCTTTTGTAGGATGGAGGTGAAGATCCGTTCTTGTTGTAGGATGGAGGTGAAGGTCCGTTCTTGTTGTAGGATGGAGGTGAAGGTCCGTTCTTGTTGTAGGATGGAGGTGAAGATCCGTTCTTGTTGTAGGATGGAGGTGAAGGTCCGTTCTTGTTGTAGGATGGAGGTGAAGATCCGTTCTTGTTGTAGGATGGAGGTGAAGGTCCGTTCTTGTTGTAGGATGGAGGTGAAGGTCCGTTCTTGTTGTAGGATGGAGGTGAAGGTCCGTTCTTGTTGTAGGATGGAGGTGAAGATCCGTTCTTGTTGTAGGATGGAGGTGAAGATCCGTTCTTGTTGTAGGATGGAGGTGAAGGTCCGTTCTTGTTGTAAAATGAGGTGAAGGTCCGTTCTTGTTGTAGGATGGAGGTGAAGATCCGTTCTTGTTGTAGGATGGAGGTGAAGGTCCGTTCTTGTTGTAAAATGAGGTGAAGGTCCGTTCTTGTTGTAGGATGGAGGTGAAGATCCGTTCTTGTTGTAGGATGGAGGTGAAGGTCCGTTCTTGTTGTAAAATGAGGTGAAGGTCCGTTCTTGTTGTAGGATGGAGGTGAAGATCCGTTCTTGTTGTAGGATGGAGGTGAAGATCCGTTCTTGTTGTAGGATGGAGGTGAAGATCCGTTCTTGTTGTAGGATGGAAGTGAAGATCCGTTCTTGTTGTAGGATGGAGGTGAAGATCCGTTCTTGTTGTAGGATGGAAGTGAAGATCCGTTCTTGTTGTAGGATGGAAGTGAAGATCCGTTCTTGTTGTAGGATGGAAGTGAAGATCCGTTCTTGTTGTAGGATGGAAGTGAAGATCCGTTCTTGTTGTAGGATGGAGGTGAAGGTCCGTTCTTGTTGTAGGATGGAGGTGAAGATCCGTTCTTGTTGTAGGATGGAGGTGAAGGTCCGTTCTTGTTGTAAAATGAGGTGAAGGTCCGTTCTTGTTGTAGGATGGAGGTGAAGATCCGTTCTTGTTGTAGGATGGAGGTGAAGGTCCGTTCTTGTTGTAAAATGAGGTGAAGGTCCGTTCTTGTTGTAAGATGAGATGAAGGTCCGTTCTTGTTGTAGGATGGAAGTGAGTATCCGTTCTTGTTGTAAAATGAGGTGAAGGTCCGTTCTTGTTGTAAGATGAGGTGAAGGTCCGTTCTTGTTGTAGGATGGAAGTGAAGATCCGTTCTTGTTGTAGGATGGAGGTGAAGATCCGTTCTTGTTGTAAGATGAGGTGAAGGTCCGTTCTTGTTGTAAGATGAGGTGAAGATCCGTTCTTGTTGTAGGATGGAGGTGAAGATCCGTTCTTGTTGTAGGATGGAAGTGAAGATCCGTTCTTGTTGTAGGATGGAGGTGAAGATCCGTTCTTGTTGTAGGATGGAGGTGAAGATTCGTTCTTGTTGTAGGATGGAGGTGAAGATCCGTTCTTGTTGTAGGATGGAGGTGAAGATCCGTTCTTGCTGTAGGATGGAGGTGAAGATCCGTTCTTGTTGTAGGATGGAGGTGAAGATCCGTTCTTGTTATAGGATGGAAGTGAAGATCCGTTCTTGTTGTAGGATGGAGGTGAAGATCCGTTCTTGTTGTAGGATGGAAGTGAAGATCCGTTCTTGTTGTAGGATGGAAGTGAAGATCCGATCTTGTTGTAGGATGGATGTGAAGATTCGTTCTTGTTGTAGGATGGAGGCGAAGATCCGTTCTTGTTGTAAGATGAGGTGAAGGTCCGTTCTTGTTGTAAGATGAGGTGAAGGTCCGCTCTTGTTGTAGGATGGAAGTGAAGATTCGTTCTTGTTGTAGGATGGAGGTGAAGATTCATTCTTGTTGTAGGATGGAGGAGAAGATCCGTTCTTTTTGTAGGATGGAGGTGAAGATTCGTTCTTGTTTTAGGATGGAGGTAAAGATTCGTTCTTGTTGTAGGATGGAGGTAAAGATTCGTTCTTGTTGTAGGATGGATGTGAAGATTCGTTCTTGTTGTAGGATGGAGGAGAAGATCAGTTCTTGTTGTAGGATGGAGGTGAAGATCCGTTCTTGTTGTAGGATGGATGTGAAGATTCGTTCTTTTTGTAGGATGGATATAAAGATTCGTTCTTTTTGTAGGATGGATGTGAAGATTCGTTCTTTTTGTAGGATGGATGTGAAGATTCGTTCTTGTTGTAGGATGGGTGTGAAGATTCGTTCTTTTTGTAGGATGGATGTGAAGATTCGTTCTTGTTGTAGGATGGATGTGAAGATTCGTTCTTGTTGTAGGATGGATGTGAAGATTCGTTCTTTTTGTAGGATGGATGTGAAGATTCGTTCTTGTTGTAGGATGGATGTGAAGATTCGTTCTTTTTGTAGGATGGATGTGAAGATTCGTTCTTGTTGTAGGATGGATATAAAGATTCGTTCTTGTTGTAGGATGGATGTAAAGATTCGTTCTTGTTGTAGGATGGATGTGAAGATTCGTTCTTTTTGTAGGATGGATGTAAAGATTCGTTCTTGTAGGATGGATGTGAAGATTCGTTCTTGTTGTAGAATGATGGCGAAGAATCCTTATTGTTATGGAATGGAGATGAGGATTCGTTCTTGATGCATGATGTAAGTGAAAATTCATGGTTGTAGCATGAAATAAATAAAGATTCATTTTACTGCATGAAATAAATAAAGATTCCTTTTTACTGCATAATGTAGATAAAGATTCATTTTTGCAGCATAATTTAGATAAAGATTCTTTCTTGCTGCAGTATTCAGGTGGAGATTCTTCCTTGTTGCAGTATGTAGGTGTAAATTCGTTCTTGCTATATTCTTTCTATATTTATAATATTTTCTAAATCTAATCCCTACAGCATCCTGTCTTATTAAACACTTCATTTATTGCTGTGAGAGAATAAAGTACATAAAACAGCGTGCACACTGTTTTACGACATACAAATACTATACAAGAACATAGGCAATAAATATCGATAAAAATACGAGCAACTAAGAGAAAAACATATTCAACACAAATCAAATGTAATGAAACTAGAAATGCCAAAATGTAAAATGAAAGTCTCACGTGTCACTCAAATGTAACAGCCAAGAGCGACGTGATCAGGACAAATTGAAGAAAGAAAAGGGTTTGTCGAAGGGTTTGTCATTGAAAACATGATGTGATGTCCGTTGTTATTTATTTGAGGTCATTCCTACTATCAAGAGAATTAGCATTGGCTACTACCGGAGTTCTGACATGAAGAGAAATATAAATGATGTGCTCGTGGAAGTTTCCCTTGAGATTGTCTGCTCGATTGTGTCCCTGTTCCAGCAGATTTCTGTGAAGATGAGCTTGCGTGTCTTCTCTGACACGAGCAGTTTATGTCAGGATATACAACAGTGTTGGACTGCAGCAAACAAGAATAAGCTGATCAGACTCTCAGGATTCGTTTCTCTGGAGTTCAAAACTGGGGTTGTAAAGTTGCAACGCTGCAAAAAATGAAGTTTTCATGCTCAAAGTAATCTTTGAAACTGTAGTGGCAGGCAAGGCTAATGTTAATGTATGGGCATACACATAATCTTGTCTCTATACTCTCTCTTCACTTTAATGTTTTTCTCATTTGTTTTGGTTTCCTGCTGCATTCTTTGAAAACCGTTTCAGTCAGTGCCCCCCCCCCCCCCCCCCCACATCCTATTCTTTTAGAATAACTCTATATCTCCCTTTCTCTCCATCTCTCTCTCTCTCTCTATCCTTCAACCACCTGCTGCTCTTTAGTCAACCCCTTCTGGTGTTAACAGATATGATCTCATTACATAATAGGCCATGTCACTTTTAGTTGGTACTCAATGGTACATTCTCCCCTATCTGAGAATACTGTACCAACTCATTTGATAAATTTTCTCAGTTCTTGTTTTATTTTAATCTCATTTAAGTGATTTATAACTTTAATCAATTTTGTTCTCCTTGTTTCCTATTCAATATTCTTTATTTTTTGGTCGATATATTGCCACTGCTATGTATATGGATGGCCCTTTTCGTCTCGTTGCCACTGCTAATAATTATATATATATATGATTAATTCCCTTTATTGTGTTTAGGAATCATATTTTTTGTCATAACAGAGAATTGAAGCCTTTGAAATGTGGATATATAGAAGAATAGTAGAATTGGATGGAAGGAAAAGAAAACAAACTATGAAAACGTAAAACAACTAAAAATGAAAAGAGAACTACTAAACACAATTCAAACAAGACAAATGCGATTTTTGGCCATGTTAAAAGACACAACAACCTACTAAAAGTAATCCTGGAGGGGAAAATACAAGGTAAAAGAGGCAGACCAAGACTAACATGGGCGAGTAACATCAAAAGATGGACAAATCAACCTATGACAACCTGCACCATCAAAGCAAGAGACAGAGCAGAATGGCACTGCATGGTAGCCAACCTTCGTTGCGGAGACGGCACTCGATGATGATGATTTTTGTCATGTAAAATGACCTACTGGCTGCCTGGATCCTACCAAACCACCTGTCCTCATGTAGACATGTTCACTAACCATTTCTCTGCCTCATCTATTTCTTAAATATACCAATTCACTGACCATTTCTCTGCCTCATCTATTTCTTAAATATACCAATTCACTGACCATTTCTCTGCCTGATCTATTTCTTAAATAGACCGATTCATTAACCATTGTCCTGCCTCAGCTTATCCTGATGTTTAGTCAACGAATCATCCTCACTGCTCATCGAACATTTCCATAAGTGCTCTGTTCTCATCCTAGTATGTCCCTCAAAATCATCAATTAGATCAATTTATTAACCATTACCCTGTCTTAGTTAATCCACCAGAAGACCTGCTCTGCCTCAGTTAAACTAGAAGTAAACAGGTTTATTAACAATTGCTCCGCTTCATTTAATCAACAAATATACGCATTATTAACTATTACTCTGTCTTAGTTAAAGCACAAGTAAACCAGTTCATTAACCATTACATTGCCTTGCCGTTTCTCATGTGCCTACTAAAATATTATCTTAATAATAATAATTTATGTTGATTAGATAAGATAGCAAACTAACCTTTAAACTTCAAAAGCCTTCATTATGAGCCACACACTCACTAAGTTACATTGTAACATTTCGTAATATCTGACAAAAAGAAAAAAATAATCTTTTTTCTTTGAAATATAAAAGTAACAAACGAAATAGCCCTAGAGATAAATGTCAAAATCAGAATTAATGGGAACAACAAAGAAACATTTGTTTCTCCTGAAAGGCAGAAAGAAAGTAGATGAATCTAAAATAAAATAGATAGTGAATTACATACCTTGGATCGATTTTAACTTCAGAACAGAGACGAGATGAAAAATAGTTCTAATAAATGGATGCATGTCAAAGGCAGAAAGTGACATCGTGGAAGCTATACTTACAATGGAGTTACAGTGAATAAATTTTTGGGGCATGTTAAAAGACACAACAGCCTACTAAAAGTAATATTGGAAGGAAAAATACAAGGCAAAAGAGGCAGAGGCAGACCAAGACTAACATGGACGAGTAACATCAACAGATGGACAAGTCAATCTATGTCAGTCTGCACCATCAAAGCAAGAAACAGAGTAGAATGGCGATCCATGGTAGTCAACCTTCGTTGCGGATAGGGCACACGATGATGATGACAATGAATAAGCGTTGTCAGTGTTTTATAGAGCCATTAGTAAGTTATGGATACGAATGCTGGACAAACGCGGCAGAAAACAAGAAAATCGTTGAGGATCTCAGGAAGGGTTTATAGAAGAATGCTGAGAATACCATAAATAAATAGAAAGAATAATGTGGACGGTCTGAAGCAGATCAAAGCAAAATGAATAATGAATACCGATATCGGGGTGTTACTTTCGTCATTTTCTTACAATGTAATAATAGAGTAAAACATACCAAATATTGTGAGAACTGAACAAAACTGGGGTAAGAAGAAATAAGGTCAACATAATTAAACCAGTTTAAAGAAAAGGTTTGTTTGGAAATTAACAACAGAAATGATTTTAAAAAAAACAGATACTAAGTTGTTGATAGACGTGATCTCCCCTGCAAGAAGGTACGATACTCAATGATGATGTCTGCGGTCACTGTCGTTGCTTGGACGTGATCTCCCCTGCAAGAAGGTACGATACTCAATGATGATGTCTGCGGTCACTGTCGTTGCTTAGAGGTGATCTCCCCTGCAAGAAGGTACGATACTCAATGATGATGTCTGCGGTCACTGTCGTTGCTTAGACGTGATCTCCCCTGCAAGAAGGTACGATACTCAATGATGATGTCTGCGGTCACTGTCGTTGCTTAGGGGTGATCTCCCCTGCAAGAAGGTACGATACTCAATGATGATGTCTGCGGTCACTGTCGCTGCTTGGAGGTGATCAAATAAAATTTTGGAAAAAATAAAATGGTATTAAGCTGAGGAACCTAAGGAGAGACGAGACAAACCACGACATTTCGGCAACAGCCTTCATCGGTTACACTATTACAAATATATTACACACACACACACATACACACACAAAGTAAGTACTTTGCATATGAAAAGGGCCGTGTGAAGGAATGCCGGTAGCTGGAAGGGACCAGGATCAAGGTGCAAGTTAGTCACATGAGAAGTGCTCAATAGATGATACAGACCATATAGATCGTATAGACCATATAGACCATATAGATCATATAGATCATATAGAACGTATAGACCATATAGACCATATAGACCATATAGATCATATAGATCATATAGATCATATAGATCATATAGACAATATAGACAAAACGAAGGCCAAAAAGGAGCACAACAAAGTAAGGGTTTCCTGAAAAATAGAATGCAGGGGTAGCCGGGAGGGGGGGGAAGAAAGGCATGAGCTGTGAGAAAAACAAGTGGAGGTCAATAGTTAAAGGAAAGCACGAAAAGAGTATATCCGTCTTGGGTGTACCTTCTTCTTGATCAATCATTGATGCGTCCCCCAGGAACCATGCCTTCCATTATTCTTCTTCCCAGCCCGCGGTGCCTTGTGACGTGGCCATCGTATTTCCTCTATACAATGGTTTTTATAGGCCAGTTCTACTAAATATCCATTTGAAAGATGTTTTTGTTTCTATTTTCATTATGCAAAATATCTTAACGATTTTCCGGTAGCAATTTGTTTCCAATGAATCGATTTTCTTCCTTGCTGTTTCCTAGGTTGTCCATGATTCACAACCATATGTTACTATCGGGATTATACATGTCTTCAGTCATTGTAATTTTACTGCTTTGCTGGTATTGTGCCACATGTTCTTCGTGGCATTTAATTGTTGTCTTGCTATTGCTAATCTTCTTTTGATCACTTTCTGGCGCTCCCCATTGCTAGTTACTACAGGTCCCAGATACTCATAGTTTTGTTTATAATTTCAAGTTATTCATTGTTGATGATGGCTATGGGTTGACTTGTTTTGTTTTGTCATTGACATTATCTTAGTTTTCTGTATGTTTAGATAGAACTTTTGCTCTTCACTGTGTTTTTTATGCACTCAATGGTCTCTTTTAATATTTAGCACTATTTGAGAGGAGGACTGTTGTAACCGAATAGGTGATTTAAAACCATGGGTCAGGCAACTCAGCCGAAACCCATTTCTTAGCAGCTTATAACAGTGGCATAGAATAGCGGTCATCAATAGTTAGTGACAGACTAACAAGTTGTGCCAATGGAAAATTCATAGCCTAAGGTGGGGATGAAGGAAGGGTGGTACTCGGACATAATAAGTTTAGGGGGATGGACATTTTATAGTTGTTGTGAAGGTTTGGATAACACATAGCTTGACCCGTTAAGAAGCTCACAAAATAGGTTGACAAACAACTTCCAGGACATGTCAAAGTCATGAAATAAACATGATTATTTTGAAACTCGGGAGAGGTTAAGCTTAACAGAGGTTATGTTGGTGTCACAAACAGCTTGTTTTGACAATTCCGAGTCAGAATTTTTAATTAATTTAATTGTAGGTCAGCTTTGGGTCAACTGTCGTTCTGGATAGCGAATTCTGATTGGTCAGAGGGTGGGGCAAGTTGTCATCTCACGACGGCTTCGCGACAATCCATTGGATGCAAGTTTTCCACGCTCAGACTTATGTAAATGAGACTCAGTATTTATCCGTCTTTATTTATCCGTCTTTATTTATCCGTCTTCACAACAGGTTTTCAAAAGTTAGAAGGAAGACAGAGCTAGTCATAAATGTAGACAAGTAAGCTTAGCCCGACTTCGACCGAACTTCCAAAGGCAGTCAGACAAATAGTAGTTTTCAGTTTTAGGCAGTTAGGACAGACAAGGATGTCGGTTAGTTATGCACATGAGTCAGTCAAGTTAGTAGTTTTCAGTTTTAAGCAGTTAGGACAGACAAGGATGTCGGTTAGTTATGCACATGAGTCAGTCAAGTTAGTAGTTTTCAGTTTTAAGCAGTTAGGACAGACAAGGATGTCGGTTAGTTATGCACATGAGTCAGTCAAGTTAGTAGTTTTCAGTTTTAGGCAGTTAGGACAGACAAGGATGTCGGTTAGTTATGCACATGAGTCAGTCAAGTTAGTAGTTTTCAGTTTTAAGCAGTTAGGACAGACAAGGATGTCGGTTAGTTATGCACATGAGTCAGTCAAGTTAGTAGTTTTCAGTTTTAGGCAGTTAGGACAGACAAGGATGTCGGTTAGTTATGCACATGAGTCAGTCAAGTTAGTAGTTTTCAGTTTTAAGCAGTTAGGACAGACAAGGATGTCGGTTAGTTATGCACATGAGTCAGTCAAGTTAGTAGTTTTCAGTTTTAAGCAGTTATGACAGACAAGGATGTCGGTTAGTTATGCACATGAGTCAGTCAAGTTAGTAGTTTTCAGTTTTAGGCAGTTAGGACAGACAAGGATGTCGGTTAGTTATGCACATGAGTCAGTCAAGTTAGTAGTTTCAGTTTTAAGCAGTTAGGACAGACAAGGATGTCGGTTAGTTATGCACATGAGTCAGTCAAGTTAGTAGTTTTCAGTTTTAGGCAGTTAGGACAGACAAGGATGTCGGTTAGTTATGCACATGAGTCAGTCAAGTTAGTAGTTTTCAGTTTTAAGCAGTTAGGACAGACAAGAATGTCGGTTAGTTATGCACATGAGTCAGTCAAGTTAGTACGGAACAGATAAGAGATTTAGGTACTAAGAAGTAGTAAGCCACAGAGTTAGTAAGAGTAGTAGCAATAAGTTGAGCAGTAGACAGAACTAGAACGAGTGAATTAGAACATAGAGAACATTTAGTTGTGAAAATTTTGAAGTTGGGCTTCAGAGAACAAATTCGTAAGTAAGTTGTGAGAGAGAGATTTGTACAATATGCACTTATGGACATTCAATATCTACCGGTGTTAACCTCTAAAATGTCCAGAATTAAATAACAGTAATTCTAAGAGAAGTGCTTCAACTATTGTGTATCACGTGCCAAGTTAAAGATCAATAAACTTGATTATGAGCTGTGACAGGATATTCTGTGATGATTGTGTTGACTACGTTGTGATCAATGTGATGTGACACAAAATAAAAAGTCTAATATAGACAAGAAAGATACATTTAACAAGCTATCACAGTGTCATCAGCATCTTTGAGTTCTGGTATTATGTTGCTATTTATTGTTAAAGGGTCGAACTTCACAGAGAATATACGTTTATTTACAACGATGATGATCCTAACATCAAAAGCAGGTATCCAATGAGCAAACAAGACTGGATCAAAAGATAACATTTAATTAAAATACTAAAATAAACAATTTATTATTGCAGATAGCTTTAATACCGATTTCCTCCAAGGTGATACAAAGATAGCATAACATTTGCATACTATTTAATGATTAATTATGTACCTATGTACTGACATAGAAAACACTGAATAATGCTACTTGTTTTAGTGCATCAGCTACACACTAATTTAATAACTACAAGACAAATATGAACATCTGACACTATGATAGAGGCAAAGCAAATAACTTGTATTTTTAAAAAGTGGAAAAAACGTTCATTTTAAAATTATATTCCCAATAAACTAAATTTTGAAATATAAAAATAAAGAAAATCGTATTTATGCTGTCGACCTGCAATGAACTTATTTGATTTAACAATTAAGAAGAACTGGAGAAGAAATCCGGCATATTTGAACAAATTAATTCATAAAATAGTTAACGAGAAAATAAAGAGGTAAAGTAGGGAATATAATGTTGACGTAGATGACTTGACATCGTTATGGTTGAATGTCTAAAGTATTTGTACTATAGGGAACAGGCAAATAATCTTCTCCGACCCACCACTGGTGGCCTTTAGGCGTGACCGGAACCTCCGTGACTTTCTCGTAAGGGGCCGTCTTCCTGCTGCCCACCTCAGCCATCGAGGTACTATCCGCTGCAATCGCAGGGTATGCAAAACTTGTGATCACGTTCTCCAGACTGATACCGTCCTCTTTCCTAATGGTCCTTTCGAGATCAGAGAGGGATTTACTTGCATTTCGCGTAACATCATTTATGCCATCATCTGTAAGCGATGCAAGTTAACCTATATCGGTCAGTCTGGTCGCAGGATCGGCGATAGGTGCCGTGAACATTTACATGACATTACCCGAGAAGCTGGCACCCCTGTAGCAGCCCACTTTAACTCGAGGGGCCATCGGGGGAAGTCGGATGTCCTGGTCACTGGCCTTATATCTTGCTCTTCTGATCACCACAGTCGTCTCACCCTTGAGAACCGGTTGATCACTCGGTGGGGTTGCCTCACCCCCCGGGGAATGAATGTATCCCTATCCCTCTGAGGACTCCACTTCCTCTGATCCCTTCTCCCTCCCTCTTACTCTTCTTCGCATCCCACCTCTATGTTAGTCTGCTCCCTTCCTATTCTTTCCCCCCCCCCCTCCCCTTCTTCTTGGAGTCTACCCCCTGCCCCTTTTCTCTCTTCCTTTCTCTCGTCCTCCTACTCCGCCTCTTTTTATTCACCTAATCTCTCTGGTTCCCTACTTCTCTACCTCTCAGGACACTACTTCCTGCTCACGTTCCCTCTATTACTTCACTTCTCCCCCTCTATCTACTCACTCTGGACATACCACCTCTCCTCTTGTCACTTTACTATTACCTTTCTTAGTCTTCCTCTCCGTGTCTTTTTCCTGGTTATTATTTCCTCCCTCCTCCTTCCTCTCCATTTCTTTCCCTAGCTATTATTTCCTCCCTCCCCCTTCCTCTCCGTGTCTTTTTCCTGATTATTATTTCCTCCCTCCTCCTTCCTCTCCATCTCTTTTCCCAGGTTATTATTTCCTCCCTCTCCCTTTCTTTCCCCGGTTATTATTTCCTCCTTCCTCTCCATTTCTTTCCCCGGTTACTATTTACTCCCTCCTTCTTTCTTTCCCTGTTTATTTTTTCCTCACTCCTCCTTCCTCTCTATTTCTTTCCCCAGTTTTTCTTTCCTTCCTCTCCATTTCTTTCCCCAGCTATTATTTCTACCTCCTCCTTCCTCCTAAATTATTTTCCCTGTTATTATTTCCTCCCTCCTCCCCCATCTCCATTTCTTTCCCCGGTTGTTATCTCCTTCCTCTCCTGTTCTTTTCTTTCCTTGATGTTTATTTCCTTTCTCTCCACCCTGTCCTTTTTTAGCCCACCTATGACTACCTGTGTTGCTCTTTCCCCGTTCTCACCTTTGTCTCTTGCTTCTACGATTCCTTTGTTGGGATTGTTCCCCTCTGTGTTAGGCCCCATTAACTTTTATGGGGCCTATTATCTTCTCCCGCATCTGCCTTGTGTCTGGCTACTGACACTTTTCTTTCCCTGACCACTGTTTAGACTCCTTTATATCTATTTCCACCATTGTTTTCATTACTTGTCTGGCTTTGTTCTCCCCCCCCCTCCCCTCTCCACCCGTATCTGTTGTAGGCCTCGTGTCCACTGCTCATTTCCTCGATTGCTCTACGACGGACAGTCAAGTTTCGCCAGCTAAGTTGACTTTTCTTATACGTTTTATATATTATCTTCGTTGTACTTCTGATTTTCTATCTCTTCCTCAATTTCCCTATCTCTCTTTTCTACACATCTTGATTCTCATCCTACCTCCCCTCATGTAGCCTCCTTTCTTATTTCAAAATCCTACTTTCTTCTCTTCTTTTCTGTCCACCTCTCCATTCTCCTGATCACCTAACATGTAGATATTGATAATTGTGCTTCATTGTTTGTTGTTGTTGTCCTTGTTTTCTGAAGAAGGCTACTAGCCGAAACGTCAGTATTGTATTGTGTTCCCTATTTGTAAAGCTGTCACCATATCTTGGAGTGTCTAACACTCCCCATCACTGGCTCCTATTTGTACTATAGCTTGTTTCATAACTTGTGCCCAACTTTTAAAATCGATAGCTTTTTAACCGCTTTTTGTAAGTTATTCAACATTTGCATGTAAAGTTATAATGATTAGAACCCAACAGGGAATTAATTTCATTAAAAAAAAATTTGGTTATTATTGTTGCTTATTTGATTAATATAAATTTATAACGACCCATTGATGTAGTCAAAACTTAATGTTTACAGTATTTTAAACTAAAAATAGCGAGTACACATCCATACACGGTAGAAGTGACGTATTTGCGCGCTTTCCCCGTGGTTTTTTTTTGACACAATTAGACACTTGAGAAATTGTGTGTTCCATTTCCGTTCATTCATAGGTGTAGACGTGGAACAATAACATTTATCATGAGTCTTAAAATGAAATTCTGCAGTTTACAAAACATCGCAATAAAAATGTATGACTATTTTTGCAAAGAGGCTAAACGAGGAAGATTATTTCATTCTTTAGAAAACACTGAGAATAGGACAAGACACATTTTGGATTTATCTAAACGGTCATTTAATCGCTGGATTCAAGCACGTGACCGTCAATGTTCAAAATATACAAAATCACAAGGAAGAGCAAAAATGTTGGATAATTTCGACAGTGAACTTATTAGAAGTGAAATTCGCAAAATGTTGGGTATGAATGAAACTGTTACAACAAGAAAAAAAAAAATTTCGCTGAAAAAGAACAACAGTATTGAAATATCAAAGTCTACATTAAGGAGGAATGTGAGAGCTGCAGGCTTTACATTCAGAAAGTATTCCAATGGACGAAACATCATCTGTGAGAAGCCACACATAGTAGTCATGAGAAGCAAGTACTTACGTGAAGTAAAAGAGGTGCGCAAGCAAGGTTATGATATTGTGTACTTGGATGAAACATGGATCAATGCTCACCACACTAACCAAAGGGAATGGCAGTCATCAGATGGAAAGATTAAGAGATTAATACCTAGCAGCAAAGGACAGCGCTTGATAATTGCTCATGCAGGTAGTCGACAACATGGACTAATACAGAATGCAGAGCTCATTTTTCTTTCAAAATCCATAGACAATCGGGATTATCACTCTGAGATGAATGGTCGCATATTTAGACATTGGATTGAAAATTCTGTTCTCCATCACTAGATCGACCATCTTGCCTAATAATGGACAATGCAGCGTACCACAACATTGTTGCACTTGAAGATAAAGTCCCGACGTCATCCAGTACAAAAGATGCTATTAAGATATGGCTCACAATGGAGCACATACAATTTAATAACTTGTACTTAAAACCTGAATTACTATCTCTAGTAAAGCAAAAACAGAGGACAAAGATTTTTCAAATAGATAAGATTATCCAAGAGCACGGTCATATAAGTTTGAGGTTGCCACCTTACCATGCTCATTTAAATCCAATAGAACTAATCTGAGCAAAATTAAAAGGACAAGTGGCAGATGAAAATACAACATTCAAAATATGCTATGTAAAGACTCTTGCTAATCTCGCTTTATTAAATATAGACAAACATTATTGGGCTAAATGTGAAGACCACGTCTTAAAACAGGAAGAGGAATATTGGAAAAATGATGGTTTGTGGAATGTTCAACCCCAAACAGTTATTAATCTTTTAGACTCGTCTGATTCAGAATGAACGTATATAGGACCCACAATGTTGGCCCCTATATTACCTTAAATTAGTTCAAAAAACGGTCCTTTTCAGGACCACACAACTATGACAATTGGACATACAGGTATACCTTGATATTATCGTCCGTCCTCGAACTGAGAAGACAATAATTCTCCTGGTGTTTTGTCTTATCCAGTTATTTCCCCATTACGGCACCCCTTTACATAGTGAAAATTAATCATAGACCAGCAACTACGGTAATTTCTATTATTTAGGGGTTCACAATTTACAATTTTGACAAACATCAAAGACATTCGCCGCTTTAAGAAAACTGCAACTGCAAGATATTTGTTAAATATACATTTAAAGGGTCTTTTGCATTCTAATAACATTTGGAAAATTTCAACAGTATTTAACAAACGTTTTCTGAGCAATAGCGTTTTGAAGTTGGGCAAGTGATTTGAAACGAGCTATAGTCCTGATTTATGTCTGATGTTCTTATTTCGAGCAGCGTGTGTCATGATGTTACATTGTGTTTGTTGAAGGAATCAAATACATACACGTACAAGTAGTCATACCGTGCTTGCCTATGTAAAGTTCAACTTGTGCTCACATTATAATTATTATTCTATACAAGCACCGACGTATGATGATTTCAGAGAGAACTACGTCATGCATAATGGAGGTTCGTCTAACAATGTCAAGTTTATTGTAAAGGAAACCACGTTTGGAGATAACACGGAAGTAGTAATGTCACTGTTTGAAACAAACTGTTACAAAGTAAAAAACAATGTAATTAGATTTATATGATGATTACAATATCAGTCATGTCAACTATGACATTTAAGCTTGTGTTAGGTGATTGTTCTTTATTAACGCCAAATATTTCATCTCTTTATATTTTTTTCTGTTTTTAAATCTCTGTACATATATATGCGTCCTTGTCTAATTATCTCACCTTCTTTTGTATATTATATTTCTGTCACTATATTTTCAGTGATGTCCATCTCTTACACTCTATCTGTCTATCTGTCTGTCTGTCTATTTCTCTGTCTGTCTGTCTGTCTGTCTAATCTATCTATCTATTTCTCTGTCTGTCTGTCTAGTCTATCTATTATTTATCTGACAGTCTGTCTGTCTGTCTATCCGTCTGTCTGTGTCCATTTTCTTTTTTAGTTTCTAAGATATCCACGTAAAAGACCTATTAAAATGTGAAAAGTGATTTAACAATAAAAATTCTCCTTATAGTATTAATAGTTGTTTTATTGAAAGACATTCCGTTAAGAATTGAATGGTCTACAAACATAAATCAGTAACTCAATGAGCAGGTGTATGACCTCCAACAAACCCAAGACTGATAGCCCGATCCACAAGCCGATGGTTCCACCAATGTCTGATAAAAGCTGGATGAACTGTGGATGCCAACAAAAGTAAAATATGAGAACATCAAGTATAAACTCGCTATTTCCTGTATACTTCAACTGTTGTTTTCTTAATGTTGACTATTGTGTGTTGGTGTTTACTGAGGAATGCTTTGGAAGTTGCTGAGTCATTACATAATCCCATAAAGTTTGATAAAAACAATGTATGAAGAAATGAAATGTAGTGTGGTGCATGAAGGGTAGCTTAAAAGAATGGCAAGAAACTGAACGACTTGGAAAGTGTTGTTGAAGACCTATGCTCCACAGGGAGCTGAAAGGTAGAAGAGATCGAAGAGTTGGTGTTTACTGCGAGTTTGCTTATACTTCTTGGTCAATGATACAGGAGACTGGTTTCACCCAACGATAATGATATGCACAGTATAACTGTGACCTTTTGTTACCTTTTAGGAGATAAAAGCAGTAACTTAGAACTAACCAAGACACCACTAAACATGAACCAGGGCTGTACTAGTTTACCTCATAATCTTCCGTTTCTGACAAATGTTCGTGGTTTAAATCTTCAAAATAGACGTTCACCATCAGGAACTCTTCTCTGTTTGTGGAAGAATAAATCACTTAGTTCCATGCACATTTATTTAACACTATTCCATACACATTTAGTTAACACTATTCCATACACATTTAGTTAACACTATTCCATACACATTTAGTTAACACTATTTCATACACATTTAGTTAACACTATTCCATACACATTTAGTTATTGTTTTTGACAATATTTCATGTAGTTGATATACCAATGAAAACACCTGACGAATTAATAATGACTTTTATTATCAGACACTTCAGTTCGTGTAATTGTGATAATGCATATAAAATGTCTAAGTTAAACACAAGTGAAGCTACATTATGTGATTAAATAACTCACATATATTTCATTAGACATCTTCTGTATATGTTAAATTACGATAAATATATTCTGCTACATAAAGTAAATAGTAAAGTATCAAACGTACATAACACCTCTCCATCATTAGTATCACGCAAACATTACTTTTGATTGACTATATTTACACTGGACGTCCCCTTTTCTGACATCGGCATGTGAAGTAAAACGATTGATAGATACGTCACTGGATAATGTCAGAGTGTAATGGTGATAGTCATGTAGACAATCAGAGTGGTCAAAGTTTCAAGTCATCAAAGGTATCATTAACTCTTTCCGTACGCTTCGACGCACCATGAGCAAGCTGATTTCGGTGACGTACGTTTAGCCGCACAATGCGTCACTCTCAATTTGATTAGTGTAAACTGTCATCAAACCATATTCTTTTTTATAGGTATTGTATCATCTTGGTATTGATGAAATCTAATTACTTGATCATGTATCTACAATTTCATATATAATATGTTATAGGTGAGATAAATATAAACATGTATATTGATATTTAAAAACATGAAAAATGTGGTCTCTGAAATCTCTATCGCTGTATTGATAAAAACCTTCCGTACTGAAATAGTTAATCATCATCATCAAGAATCATGCCTGCTGGCATAGGTGACCATGTCTGCCCACAACTTTCGATCTCGGCTGTTATTTATCATTTCTGTTGCTGACCTTCTGCCAAGCCATTCTCTTAAGCTGTCTAGTTTCTTTTCTCTTTGCTTCCCTCTATCTCTTCGTCATCAATTTTCCCAGTTGTTACAATATATTCCAGCTGTTCCCTATTCATAACATGGCCAAAAATTGATTATTTCTTCCTAATATAGGAAATTAGCTCTATTTTTGCTTTGGCCTTTTTCAGAACGATTGCATTACTCTTCTTAGCTATCCATGGTATTCTCAACATTCTTCTGTAAAACCACATTTCTACAGCCTCCAGTGATGTTCTTGTGTGTTGTCCTATTGTCCATGATTCACATCCATATGTTAAGACAAGATCTACATAACATTTAGGAACTATTTCTTCTTGTTTCTATTGTCAAAAATGGATTGCATAATATCTGCCTAATTTCTGTTGGAAAGCTGCTTTTGCCTGGGCCATTCTGCATCTCACCTCTCATTATTGTATTTTAATATCTACTTGAGGACTGGTTGGTCTCGAGGTAGGACGCCGGCCTCGAGACAGAGAGGTTGTTGGTTAAAACTGCACCAAGCTGCACCCGTTGGGATATTTATTTATGATTTCTCTCATCCCTGGTCTCAGCAGGGCAGCCCGGCTTGAAACGTCAATTACTCATGGATAGAAAAAAATATGAGTACCTCCGAAGACGAAGTTATCTGCCTGTGTGGCGAGGAACCCCTTGTAGCGGGGATTGAGAACTTTATGAGCGATATGTTTGATTGTTTGATTGTCTTCTGAGCGAGTCTTTGAGGATCTTTGCTTTGTGATTTTAAGAGCGAATCTTTGAACAGATCGTCCGTTGGTTGTTGTTTATTCGATCAGCTGTTGTCTGTGGCGTCTACTCATCAGCTGTTAGCTTGAGATCATGTTAGTGTGACCTCTCTGGAATGCGATGGCTGTGTTCCTGCCCCCCGGCGTTAGGCTCATGTTTGTAATCAGGTCACATACACATCCCCGGACTATTTGATTCTTATTAGCTTGGTCTGGTAGTACTTCTGGTTCATTAAGATGACCGTTGCGTTGTGTTCCGCGACAACTTTACTGGTGGTCTGGTTCGTGACACTTAGGCTAGATAATGAAACTGTATAACACAGAACAACACCTTTTGTTGGTAAATTAGCTGGCTTTTATTCATGCCACTTCAGACTCTCGATACATATGTAATGTCAGGACCACACTTGCATCACACTCTAGGCACTAAATTACATTGAGACGCTCCCATCGAGCGCCTCCAATACGCTAATTACTATCTATTGGTCTATTCTGTCGTCTGCCTGTTGATCATGATAGGTCTTGACCATTCTACTCACAACTACGCTATATCACTGCTAACTCTATTAGTTGGTGTTAGCCTCTCTATGGCCCGACTGGCTCCTAAGAAGCGTGTTTGCCTTATGAATAACTTCTCTCAATCTGACTAATAATTCTCAATTGCCTGACTAACAATTCCTGACTCTCTAGCATTTCCTGACCAACAATTCATCCTCACTGACCTATGTTGTGTGTCTACCCTTAAATTCGGCTTCTCCATCCAATCAGCATCTTCCTGCCCACGTACGTCTGACCACCCACTCACTTATGGACATGGCCTTCATGTTTTTGCATGTTAATTTCGACCTCTTTATTACACCCCCGCGTCTGTCTGTCTGTCTAGTTCCCTTGACCTTGTTCTACTTTTGGACCTGGCCTCTGTTTATTTAATTCTCTCCTTTTCCACCTACGCATCTCTTTGTTCGTTCACTTCTTAAAGATGGCCTTGATACTCCGCACGTGTTTCTCCTGACCCATCCTCTCTATTGTGTCGTCTTCTTTATGTGTTTTTCCTTGACCTATCTTTACACATTTTGTCTCGCCTATTCGCCCCCTCACTTCCGGATCGTTCTTTCTGACCTGCTCTCTATTTTCTCCTTCACTCTCTCTTTCTATCCTTTTCTTCCTCCTCGTCTACATAGCCTCCACTATTCTTTAGTCATTGCAACTTCTAATGACTAACCCTACTCCATCAACTCCTATTTTACATGTTATGCCAGTCACGTCAATTATTGTCGTCAGCACTCTCCAGAGGATTTGATAAGGCCTCTACAGAACCCCTGGGGATTGCTCTCCCCCTCTGTCACTCTGACTGTCTTTTACTTACCCTTCCCCCTATCTATAGTACATTATTTACATACATTGACCTTTGCAATGTTTCTGTATCTGCTTGTACGATACTTTTCTAGTGTAGTTTGTCCTACCTGGACTGGCTCGCTCTGGCCCTACACTTTCTTAACTCCTGGCGTCTCTTCTATTTCTCTTAACATTGCCCTCAGCAATGTCTCAATATTGACATTCTGCAATTCACGTTATTGCTAGTTGCACATAACGCCTATGTAGTGCGTTCATGGATTGATAATCCCACCTCTACATTTTCTGTGTCTTCTTCCATAAGACACTGATGTCTCTTCTCTTCTATTCTCATTTACTTCAATACAATTCTCTACTATTTACATTTAATTATATACAACATTTTTGGTCATTTCTCCTCCTTTCTTGTGTCTCTAGTAGCCTATCCATTTCGGGTTTATTCTCAGCTACCTTTTTTTTTTTTTCATCCACCCGTCTGGGTGTTAATTTCTTCCTGTACCGCCTATACGCTTCACTTTTCTCTTACTATCATCTTAGGTCAACTGTCCATTTTGGATTACTCAGTTACCTCTTATTTTAACCCATCCGGGTTTTCAGTTTTCTCTTCTTCTCATCTCTATTTCTTCTATTCAATTGAGTCTTCCCCTTTCAGGTTTTTTTTTTCCTCTTATTATTTGGTTTTACCCTTTTCGGTTCTCTCTTCTCTCTTATTATTTCATGTACCCATTTCGGGTTTCCTCCTCGCAATATTTTGTTTGACCCATTTCGGGTTCTCTCTTCTTCTATCTTATTATTTCATGTACCCATTTCGGGTTTCCTCCTCGCACTATTTTGTTTGACCCATTTCGGGTTCTCTCCTCTCTACTTGAGTCTTATTTATTTAGTCTTACCCCTTTCGGGTTCTCTCCCCTTTCTACTAGTTTTATCTATGATACCTTTGAAAACTTCTATTTTCTTCTCTACTCCTATAATTACCATGTTGACTATACCTATCATTCCTTTGATCCCTTTTCCTTTCTTTTCTAAAGTCATAAACACCAGGTTGTACCTCGTATCTATCCTTTTCCTCAGCATTTATCTTCTGTTGGTGATCTATGTATCTATGATATCTTTGAAAACTTCTATTTCTTCTCTACTCCTATAATTACCATGTTGACTATACCTATCATTCCTTTGATCCCTTTTCCTTTCTTTTCTAAAGTCATAAACACCAGGTTGTACCTCGTATCTATCCTTTTTCTCAGCCTTTATCTTCTGTTGGTGATCTATGTATCTCTGTAACTCACCCCTCTCTTTCGCATATGATGCATCACTCAATATTCTTTCCTCTTGCTTTCTTTGCATTCTAGCAAATTCATCTTTCGCCTCCTGTGACACATTTTTCTCTACTAATCTTGTTATGTCGGCTGGGGTTAATACCAAGAACCATCCTTTGTTTCTGTATTTTCTGTGTCTTCTGTTTTCTGTTCTCTCTTTTTGCCCATTGTGGCTATTGCTTCTAACCTATGTGTTCTATCTAATCTATGCCTTGCACTGGCAACAAATCTTTGTCTATGCTATTACTGTCTTCATCTTCACTACTTACTATTTTCTTCATTGTGGCTATTGCTTCTAATCTATGCCTTGCACTCAATATTTTCCTCTTACTATTTGGCGTTTGCTTTTGAATTACTTCTTTTTCTTTATTATTCACTGTTAATACTCTTTCATTACTGATGTCTACCTGTATTCCTCTATCTTTTATGTTTGTTTGTTTGTCCGTCACTGTTCCCTATTTCTTGTTCCCTTTTCAACCATCTGTGTAGCACTATCTGTGCGCTCCGTTATTTCCGTTTGTGTGTACTTTTCTTCTTTCACCACTTCCTGATATCTGTCATTGTCACTGCCTACCCAGTATCCACGTAACTTTTTCTACTCTTAACCTCTAACCCCGTCTGGTTGTCTCTCTCTTGCCTCCTAATATTCTTATTTATTTGAATTCCATACAACCTACCGTTTGGTTTGTCATGGGGTGTATATTTTCTTTCTCTCCTTTTAGTTATCCCATATGGTTTAAATACCTCAACCTTTACTATATAATTTGTCATTCTATGGTCATGATTTAAAATATTATTTACTATAGTGCTATTTTTATACAATATTATTGCTCTATTTCTGTTGTCTGCTCTCTTAATAAATGTATAATACATTATTTCTCCAAATGTTTCGAAATATTTTCTAACTTGTCCGTCTGTACTGCCTTCCTTTAATCTGACTACTATTTTGCAACTATACGTTTTCTTGTGCTGTAACTGACATTGTCTAGCTATGTGTCCTACTCTATTACAGTTATAGCATCTTCTATTTTCTTGTACCCAATTAGCTTTGTGAGTGCTAGCGACTCTCCTGTATCTCTGTCTTGTATGATCAATCTCCATTGGATATTCCTGTCTCGTCTGCACCTTTTCTCTTTTCTCCTGTCTTTCTCCTTCAAATTTTGTTTAATATTTTCTTCTTCTATTGCCACATTCCTCACTTGTGCCAGTGTTGCTAAATTTCCCCTTGCTAGTTGCATTTTCACTTGTTCTACTAACTCCAATACTTTATCGCCACATTCTTGCACTGATTCTTGTTTCAGCTGGTGTGTCGACTTAAGATTCCTTATTGCTTGTTGTGACTGCTGTGGATCTTTATATCTTGCATATCTTTGTGTTAGATACAACTTAAACTCTTCCCAAGTTTCATCTTTCATCTCATTTATTCTTCTTCTTATGTTGCTAGCCACTCTGCCTTGACTAGTTAACAACGCTAGCTCTTTCAACTCTGTTTGACTTATTTATTACTGTTCTGCCATTTTTCAATGTCATTTATCCATGTTTCAATTTGCTCTTCTTTTCCAGTAAATGTTGGTATTCGCTTTACTACTTCTTGTGTCTGTATTCCTTCTAACCTTTGTACTGCTTCAGCCAACTTATTGATCGTTTGTGATACATAGTCTTCTTTACTTACTTCCATTTTTGTATTTTAATCTCTGTTCTACTTAATCACTATATTGATTTTTACTATTTGGTCAGTCTATTAATTTTCTTGTCTCCCTTGGAGTCTTTTATTATCTTATCTCAAAATTATTCCCCCATTGACTGTGTACACTTTCAAAGTGTCATTTATACTTTCGTTCTTCAATACACTTATTTATTTTATATTACACGTGTCCTTGATCAGAGTCCCTAGCTCACTCTACCTCCCTTCCTGTACAACCAACCCCAATCCTACACTATTAGGCCTCAATTGCCTTCGCTAAAAAATTTTTATCAAGGACACGTCTAATATTACAATGTGAATGTTTGCCTTGTTTCCGTTCACATACAATTTTAATACCAACGATTCATCTACTTAATTAATTTCATATAAAATTACTTTTTCCTAACTATCCTGTGGTGACAAAAAACATTTATCTTGTGATATTCCACTGTCTAAATAATCCTAATTTAATTACTTCACAACTTAATTAACAACTAAATTGTTCCACACAGTTCCTTGAAAAATGAAATGTTCTCCTGGAATTCTTAATTATTCACTTGATATTAACTGTTTCTAAAATGTCTTTAAATGTTCTACTTCCTTGAATCTGAATAAAAATGACACATTTGTTTCACAGTTCTTATTCACATTGAATGAATGTCTCACCTTTATTTTAGGTTTCCCTGGTTGAGTTGCTTTGTTGATTCTCGTCGACCGGCTTGTTTCTCTCCTGTTGATGGTCTTTGCGTTGCCTGGTCTGGTACTCGTGGCGTTCGTTGTTACAATTCTGGACTGCTACTGTTCATTGCGTCAAAATTGATTCTCGTCTGCGTGATCTTGTGTAGACATCCCCACTTTGGTTAACAACGACTAAGCTTCGTTTGAATCGTTTGCGCGGGCTTGCTTCTTTTGATAGTTTTGTTGATTTCTCCTGTCTGTTGATTTGATTTCACTGGTCGTGTGAGTCGATTTGATTTCACTGCTCCTTCCGTTCTGACTGGTTTACAATACTTGTTTTTGTTATCTGCACTTTCTACTGTTGTTTGTTGTCTATTACTGTCTTGTGCTTTTACAATTTCTTGGCTTTATCTAGCTTCTAGCGCCTGGTCACGCTCCAATGTAGCGGGGCGAGAGAACTTTATGAGCGATATGTATGATTGTCTTCTGAGCGAGTCTTTGAGGATCTTTGCTTTGTGATTTTAAGAGCGAATCTTTGAACAGATCGTCCGTTGGTTGTTGTTTATTCGATCAGCTGTTGTCTGTGGCGTCTACTCATCAGCTGTTAGCTTGAGATCATGTTAGTGTGACCTCTCTGGAATGCGATGGCTGTGTTCCTGCCCCCCGGCGTTAGGCTCATGTTTGTAATCAGGTCACATACACATCCCCGGACTATTTGATTCTTATTAGCTTGACCCTTGCTCGGTCTGGTAGTACTTCTGGTTCATTAAGATGACCGTTGCGTTGTGTTCCGCGACAACTTTACTGGTGGTCTGGTTCGTGACACTAAGGCTAGATAATGAAACTGTATAACACAGAACAACACCTTTTGTTGGTAAATTAGCTGGCTTTTATTCATGCCACTTCAGACTCTCGATACATATGTAATGTCAGGACCACACTTGCATCACACTCTAGGCACTAAATTACATTGAGACGCTCCCATCGAGCGCCTCCAATACGCTAATTACTATCTATTGGTCTATTCTGTCGTCTGCCTGTTGATCATGATAGGTCTTGACCATTCTACTCACAACTACGCTATATCACTGCTAACTCTATTAGTTGGTGTTAGCCTCTCTATGGCCCGACTGGCTCCTAAGAAGCGTGTTTGCCTTATGAATAACTTCTCTCAATCTGACTAATAATTCTCAATTGCCTGACTAACAATTCCTGACTCTCTAGCATTTCCTGACCAACAATTCATCCTCACTTACCTATGTTGTGTGTCTACCCTTAAATTCGGCTTCTCCATCCAATCAGCATCTTCCTGCCCACGTACGTCTGACCACCCACTCACTTATGGACATGGCCTTCATGTTTTTGCATGTTAATTTCGACCTCTTTATTACACCCCCGCGTCTGTCTGTCTGTCTAGTTCCCTTGACCTTGTTCTACTTTTGGACCTGGCCTCTGTTTATTTAATTCTCTCCTTTTCCACCTACGCATCTCTTTGTTCGTTCACTTCTTAAAGATGGCCTTGATACTCCGCACGTGTTTCTCCTGACCCATCCTCTCTATTGTGTCGTCTTCTTTATGTGTTTTTCCTTGACCTATCTTTACACATTTTGTCTCGCCTATTCGCCCCCTCACTTCCGGATCGTTCTTTCTGACCTGCTCTCTATTTTCTCCTTCACTCTCTCTTTCTATCCTTTTCTTCCTCCTCGTCTACACCCTGTGCACACGGCTGCCAGGGAAAAATTGATTAAAACGCAAAATTCAGTTCTAGTCTCTAGGGACTTCATCAGAGGTAAAAGCTGGTGAACGCAAAAAAAAATGTACTTTAATTTACACATGGCCATGTATTCAACAACATTGTTTTCATGTATGTCTTCACATCTTAGTGTCTACACAGTTACGGTGGTGCTTGTTATAAACTTGACTAATGTAGGAAGCTTCTGCATCATAAAACTTTGTGAGGCTGCGTCATTACGACAATACACATTTCTTAGAAGTCTAATATGGGGCAATCCAGGGGAAGGAAACTCTTTATGTTGAGCTTTACAACGGGAGACAATCGAGTATTCAGAAATGGTTCACCGTATATCAAACCCAACGGCCCATTTGCTTCTTAACACTACTTGGTGTGGGTTCATCTGTGACATGACTCCCAGATCTCGCTTTCTTATCACTACTTGGTGTGGGTTCATCTGTGACATGACTCCCAGATCTCGCTTTCTTATCACTACTTGGTGTGGGTTCATCTGTGACATGACTCCCAGATCTCGCTTTCTTATCACTACTTGGTGTGGGTTCATCTGTGACATGACTCCCAGATCTCGCTTTCTTATCACTACTTGGTGTGGGTTCATCTGTGACATGACTCCCAGATCTCGCTTTCTTATCACTACTTGGTGTGGGTTCATCTGTGACATGACTCCAGATCTCGCTTTCTTATCACTACTTGGTGTGGGTTCATCTGTGACATGACTCCCAGATCTCGCTTTCTTATCACTACTTGGTGTGGGTTCATCTGTGACATGACTCCCAGATCTCGCTTTCTTATCACTACTTGGTGTGGGTTCATCTGTGACATGACTCCCAGATCTCGCTTTCTTATCACTACTTGGTGTGGGTTCTGTGACATGACTCCCAGATCTCGCTTTCTTGTTGTATTTGTGTATTTTTAAAAACTCACGAATGTTCTTACCGAACATTTTCTGATAAATATATATTATCTGTCCACATTAGGTGAAACCATTGCCTGTTAACAAAGCTCTGATCAAAACTACTATTCACACTTAGCTAGTCACAGTGTAGTTGCAGTCGTAGTGGATAGACAGAAGAGCGGGGCAGAACGACAGAAGAAATTATTTAAAGAAAGCGTCAAGCAATAGGGTATCTAAAAATAGAACTTTCGCACTTCAGTATACTTCAACTGATAACGGTGAACTAAATGCATCGTTGGTAGTGAGGTGACCAGAGGTAGGAACAAGATGCAAACCAGACACAAGGATCAGGTGCCATCTAGAAGCAAGACACCTGGTGCAGCTGCACGAATCAACAGATTCTGCTGGCACCAACTCTCAGTACGGAGTGCCAGTTTGCACATGCTCTAACTGATGAAAGGGCAGGAAGATGAGATAGAAAAGGACAAAGGAAAGCAAGAGACTAAGACAAGAAATAGAAGGAAAGGCATCACATTTGTTTCCTGAGAAGTAGGCGCCTAATACATAACAGATGAAGACTGTCCACTGATAGTGACAGCAGATAGTTAATGCAAGAGAGTTAGGGACTAGAAGCAATCAAGAAATATTATTAGTACACCCGTGAACATACCTGGTGAGAGAGTCTATAGCGGATGTTTATTGTGCAAGATAGCAATATAAGTCTCATCATATAGTTTATAGGAGTTTGAGATAGCCTAGCCAAGAAGGTTGATTCCAAATGGCAGAGATCTTAAAGAGAGGCAGACAGACAGAGAGAAAGAAAGAGAGAACGACAGACAGAGAGAGAGAGAGAGAGAGAGAGAGAAAGAGAGAACGACAGACAGATAGAAAAAGAGAGGAAAAAAGGAAAGTTGCATGAACCACTTGTTGCTACTGTCTTCTCCTAATTCCTAAAAAAATACAACCATCACATAGAAATATACAAGGAATTACGGTAGAAGAACTTGAGTCTTTATACGGACTGGCGTCACTGCAGTGGTGACATTCACAAACCAGCACTTCTGTTCGTTCCAGCAACCATAGTAGTGTTCGACTACTGATTGTCCATGTACTGCATTGATTGATCGTGTTCGTCTACTGATTGTCCATGTTCTGCATTGATTGACCATGTTCGTCAACTGATTGTACTCATACTGTATTGATTGACCGTTTTCGTCTACTGATTGTCCTTGTCCTACATTGATTGACCGTGTTAGTCTACTGATTGTCCATGTACTGCATTGATTGACCGTGTTTGTCTACTGATTGTCCATGTACTGCATTGATTGACCGTGTTTGTCTACATATTGTCCTTGCCCTACATTGATTGACCGTTTCGTCTACTGATTGTCCATGTACTGCATTGGGTGACCGTATTCGTCTACTGATTGTCATTGTCCTGCATTGATTGACCATATTCGTCTACTGATTGTACTCATACTGTATTGATTGACTGTGTTCGTCTACTGATTGTCCATGTATTGCATTAATTGAACGGGTTCGTCTCCTGATTGTCCATGTTTTGCATTAATAGACCGGGTTCGTCTACTGATTGTACTCGTACTGTATTGATTGACCGTGTTCGTCTACTGATTGTCCATGTATTGCATTGATTGACCGGTTTCGTCTACTGATTGTCCATGTACTGCATTGATTGACCGTGTTTGTCTACATATTGTCCTTGCCCTGCGTTGATTGACCGTTTTCGTCTACTGATTGTCCATGTATTGAATTAATTGACCGGGTTCGTCTACTGATTGTCCATGTATTGAATTAATTGACCGGGTTCGTCTACTGATTGTCCATGTATTGAATTAATTGACCGTTTTCGTCTACTGATTGTCCATGTATTGAATTAATTGACCGGGTTCGTCTACTGATTGTCCATGTACTGCATTGATTGACGATGTTCGTCTACTGATTGTCCATGTACTGCATTGATTGACGATGCTCGTCTACTGATTGTCCATGTATTGCATTACTTGACCGCGTTCGTCTACTGATTGTACTTGTACTGCATTGATTGACCATGTACGTCTACTGAGTGTATTTGTCCTGCATTGATTGACCGTTTTCGTCTACTGATTGTCATTGTCCTGCATTGATTGAACGTGTGCTCTCTTGTTCGTTGAGAATGCCTAACTGCTAACTCACTTCTGGCAACGCGTCCCACCTTTTCTTTCACATGTGGGTTATCTTCCGCTCTTTGTTGTCACAATCGTGTGATAGTTAGTCTTTAAAGGTCATCACAATGTCAAATACATCCATTTTTCAGTTCACTGAGACACAATGGCAGACCTTGGCAACCTATCGATCCCTTCATTTCTACAAACTTGTACTCGGGGCAATATCTCCAAGTTAGGCTGCTGATGTGAGAAGCGTCGAGTATTTGCACCCATTCCGCGAAGCATATTCTTGTTAGTTCTGCGAAGCATATTCTTGTTAGTTCTGCGACGCATATTCTTGTCAGTTCTATGAAGCATATTCTTGTCAGTTCTATGACTCATATTCTTGTCAGTTCTATGAAGCATATTCTTGTCAGTTCTATGACTCATATTCTTGTCAGTTCTATGACTCATATTCTTGACAGTTCTATGAAGCATATTCTTGTCAGTTCTATGAAGCATATTCTTGTCAGTTCTATGAAGCATATTCTTGTCAGTTCTATGAAGCATGTTCTTGTCAGTTCTATGAAGCATATTCTTGTCAGTTCTATGAAGCATATTCTTGTCAGTTCTATGAAACATATTCTTGTCAGTTCTATGAAGCATATTCTTGTCAGTTCTATGAAACATATTCTTGTCAGTTCTATGAAGCATATTCTTGTCAGTTCTATGAAGCATATTCTTGTCAGTTCTATGAAACATATTCTTGTCAGTTCTATGAAGCATATTCTTGTCTGTTCTATGAAGCATATTCTTGTCAGTTCTATGAAGCATATTCTTGTCTGTTCTATGAAGCATATTCTTGTCAGTTCTATGAAGCATATTCTTGTCAGTTCTCAGAAATATGTCTTGTGAGACAGCCAACATTACCGCTGGTTTTGATGGTTTCTTAACCATCCAAATGATAACATCCATCACACCACCAGTCTCCATACGTGTAATGGACGTAGTAGTGTTGTAGTTTACTGCATCTGTGCACACCGTGAACTGTGTTCTTCATCCGGATTATATTTCAGTATTCCGATTGCTTACGATGAATGATTATAACATATGACGAAGGACAGTTAAGCTGCGTTCACTTTCGGTTCCGCTTGATATTGTGTCCTTTAGCGTGTCCTGCAGCTGCTGTGTTTAGGACTGCAGCTGTCATTCTTTGTTTGGATCCTTCAATGGGATGAATTTATTTCGGATGCTTTCTCTGACACTCATAGTTGAGCAATCATGGGTTTTAATTTGTATGCAGTGATACGGGGCCTTCGACGAACCATAACTGTAACCATAACCATACTTTCTAGTTGGCTTCTGAATCCCGAACTGAATGAAAACTTGTCTTTGGAACTAATGCTTTGACATAGTTTTCGTGGTGACAGTAAACACGCTTATATACTCGCGTGCTAAGACGCCGGTTCAAGTCTCGTACTTTACCTTTACCTTTACCTTTACGCTTATTTTTTTCTGTGTACCGGTTCACACTGTACTATGTTGGTCACAAATTTGACCAAAACTCGAATCGATCAAATGCTTTGCTTCGCATATGCCAAGCCAGGGTGTCGCCTTGATGTTAGAAATTACAAACTGCGCCCACTAAATTGTACGTTTTAAATGAAAATTAAGAGCCGAGAGCGAGAGAAGTCTCTCATCTACTTGCACATGAAATGCACGACATTAATAACTCACTTGAGTTGCTTGTTTGTTCTTTTTTTCAGCTCCTGGCAAGCATGAGGTGACTGTAAACAAACACTGGCAACAAGAAGTTTCTGGAAATAGAATGAATGATTGTAGTCTTTCTTTTTAAGGTATATGTTTTTTTTTTCAATGGTCAGCAAATAAGAGGAATTCTTCAATGATTATAGAAACATTATAAATAAATTAACTGAAAACAGAAATTTGTGTTAAAATTTAGAGCATCAATGGAAACGGAAAACAAAAAAGAAAAACTACATACACAGAAAACAGACTATTTTTTTTAGACTTTTAGAGGATCGACAAATAGAGATGATGACAGTAAAACAAGTAGACAGTGAATAGAGATAGACAAAGTGATATAACACAGATTGAAAAATAGCAACAATAAATAGGATAACATAAAAATGTAGAGAGCCAAAAACAACGTAAAACTTTAGAGGTTCGATAAAAAGTGAAATAGAAACTAAATGCTCTTTCATAGAGATAGATGAAAGGAAGAAAGTCTGGCTAGTATGACGTTTTAAATGAATGATATTTAACTTAATATTTAAACAAGATACAAAGTCAATATGTTCTCAGTGAGTTGGACGAGTTGAGCCACCCTCCTAGTTTAATAAGCCACCAGTGAGTGTATTACTGATTCAATGCTTGTCATGTATGGTCATGTCCAGATCAGTCTATCTTCAGTCTAGAAAACTTCAAGAAATCACAAGGCCAACCACAACTATGATGCCCAAGTTGACAATGGTATGCAAGATGTTTAGACTATGATGCCCAAGTTGACAATGGTATGCAAGATGTTTAGACTATGATGCCCACGTTGACAATGGTAAGCATGATGTTTAGACTATGATGCCCACGTTGACAATGGTAAGCAAGATGTTTAGACTATGATGCCCACGTTGACAATGGTAAGCAATATGTTAAGACTATGATGCCCACGTTGACAATGGTAAGCAAGATGATTAGACTATGATGCCCATGTTGACAATGGTAAGCAAGATGATTAGACTATGATACCCACGTTGACAATGGTAAGCATGATATTTAGACTATAATGCCCATGTTGAGAATGGTAAGCAAGATGTTTAGACTATGATGCCCCTGTTGAGAATGGTAAGCAAGATGTTTAGACTATGATGCCCATGTTGACAATGGTAAGCAAGATGTTTAGACTATGATGCCCATGTTGAGAATGGTAAGCAAGATGTTTAAACTATGATGCCCACGTTGACAATGGTAAGCAATATGTTAAGACTATGATGCCCACGTTGACAATGGTAAGCAAGATGATTAGACTATGATGCCCATGTTGACAATGGTAAGCAAGATGATTAGACTATGATACCCACGTTGACAATGGAAAGCAATATGTTTAGACTATGAAGCCTACGTTGACAGTGGTAAGCAGTATGTTTAGACTATGATGCCCATGTTGACAATGGTAAGCAAGATGATTATATTATGATGCCCATGTTGACAATGGTAAGCATGATGTTTAGACTATGATACCCTCGTTGACAATGTTAAGCAATATGTTTAGACTATGCTGCCTTCGTTGACAATGGTAAGCAAGATGATTAGACTATGATGCCCATGTTGACAATGGTAAGCAAGATGTTTGGACTATGATGCCCACGTTGACAATGGTAAGCAATATGTTAAGACTATGATGCCCACGTTGACAATGGTAAGCAAGATGATTAGACTATGATGCCCATGTTGACAATGGTAAGCAAGATGATTAGACTATGATACCCACGTTGACAATGGTAAGCAAGATGTTTAGACTATAATGCCCATGTTGACAATGGTAAGCAAGATGATTAGACTATGATGCCCATGTTGACAATGGTAAGCAATATGTTTAGACTATGATGCCCATGTTGGCAATGGTAAGCAAGATGAATAGACTATGATGCCCACGTTGACAATGGTAAGCAAGATGTTTAGACTATGATGCCCATGTTCACAATGGTAAGCATGATATTTAGTCTATGATGCCCTTGTTCACATGGCAGTAATACCATAAATTAACTATTTTGAAAAGTTTATATTTCAAGACTTCATTAAATACTTATTTATTCTTTCCTAAGAGTTAACATCGTCCACGCGTAATATCAAAGCACTCGTAATTCTCCTTAAGAGCCTAATTGAGAATTTACAATTTCATAGATTGTTTAAAAAAAAAAAAAAAGGCCACGTGACGTATAGGGAATATGGTGTTAGTGACTATAATTTTTACAGACCTTCGGCACATAATTTTTGGGGTAATGTGGTCAGTATTACGCCCGTGCCGCTTTACGTTTTCCAGAAAAAAAATCCGATACTCATTTAAGGCTGGGTGAACCCGGAAGCCGTCGATCAGGATCAAAATCAACCTCTTGAACTTTGTAGTCCAGTTTGCTAACCACTGAGCTATCGTGGCTCCTGATACAATGTGCATTAAGTTATTCTTTACCGTACTACGATACAAAGCCTATTTCTCAGTAATATTACAATCCGCGCATATCCCATAGGATTGTTCTCAAACAGCACCCACACAATTTTACAACATCGCACCTAGCCCTTAAACGTCACCATCCTAGCCTTTATTTGGGTACCACCCCAAGTTCGATGCTGTTGGATCCTACTTTGGTAGCATAAAGAGGTGACCAGAACCACTGGAAAATCCAGGTCAGAAACAAACTGAAACATTCAGGTCAGGAACCAACTGGGACATCCAGGTCAGGAACCACTCTGACATGCAGGTCAGGAACCACTGGAACATCCAGGTCAGGAACCAACTGGGACATCCAGGTCAGGAACCGACTGGGACATCCAGGTCAGGAACCGACTGGGACATTCAGGTCATAAACCACTGGAACATCCTAGTCAGGAACCACTGTGACATCCAAGTCAGGAACCACTGTGACATCCAAGTCAGGAACCACTGGGTCATCCAGGTCAGAAGTCACTGGGACATCCTAATCAGGAACCACTGTGACATCCAAGGCAGGAACCACTGGGTCATCCAGGTCAGAAGTCACTGGGACATCCTAATCAGGAACCACTGTGACATCCAAGGCAGGAACCACTGGGTCGTCCAGGTCAGAAGTCACTGGGACATCCTAATCAGGAACCACTGTGACATCCAAGTCAGGAACCACTGGGTCATCCAGGTCAGAAGTCACTGGGACATCCTAATCAGGAACCACTGTGACATCCAAGGCAGGAACCACTGGGACATTCATGTCAGGAACCAACTGGGACATCCAAGTCAGGAACCACTGGGTCATCCAGGTCAGAAGTCACTGGGACATTCATGTCAGGAACCACTGGGACATCCAAGTCAGGAACCGACTGGTACATTCAGATCAGGAACCACTGGGACATTCAGGTCTGGAACCACTGGGACATCTAGGTCAGGAACCACTGGGACATCCAAGTCAGGAACCGACTGGTACATTCAGATCAGGAACCACTGGGACATTCAGATCAGGAACCACTGGGACATTCAGGTCAGGAACCACTGGGACATCGAAATCAGGAACCGACTGGAAACCTGTTCACATTAATCCAACCACTTGTCCTAATTTAGTTAATTAATTCATGTGAGATATGTTTTTTTTAAATTTATGTGATTAGTTTTTAATCAAATTTTCTTTTGTTCTTATATGATCCTTTCGTATTCATTCATTGACTTCTCTCTAGTAGTGTTATGAACTTTATGATATTTCATTTCTGTTTTAGTCTATCAGTGTTCTTGTTTTATTTTATAACAAATTTAAGAATTCTTTCCTGATAGATGATCTATGTTCTTTGCCCATAAGCCGCTGAGTCTCCTTGATATGAGAGTTTTGGTCGAATGGGAGAGCTCACAAGACGTAACAGGATAAGTAATGAGGTTCATAACATCAGAATAAGTGCTAACTAATATTTATTGCATAAAAATTAATGAAGCAACATGATAATAACAAAACAAAAAAAACACTGAAAAAAATTACGTACCAACATAGCCTGACTCGGCCAGTTTTCCAAGGAGATTGTTTTCTCAAACCTGATCTCACTGAAGTTCATGTTTCATTGTGTCACCCAGACAGAAATCAGAAATAGATTATTAGTCACCCAGACAGAAATCAGAAATAGATTATTAGTCACCCAGACAGAAATCAGAAATAGATTATTAGTCACCCAGACAGAAATCAGAAATAGATTATTAGTTACCCAGACATAAATCAGAAATAGATTATTAGTCAATTTGTTTTCCCAGAGATGTGGTTCTTATTTTTGTTGTTGTGCATTGTAGAACGTCATATATCACTTAAACAAACATTCTCATTAAAGAACTGCTGGTTGTAAAATGCTTATTGTTAATGTCAAAGCTATTAATGAACATTTCAAATGTTGAAATAATTAATCAAGGACGGTCTGGAAGTATTAATCCATATCACGTGATTTCTTTTGAGGATATAAAATTATTATTGACTTTTCAAACTAATGTCTATTCTTAGAACGAATAGTTTACATATATGTATAGAGGGATTCCACTTTGATCGTTTGTCACTTGTTTCTTGAGTCACTTTAACTTTAATACACTTATTAATTTTAGTACGTAAAACATGAGTTATTGAGTTATTTGCAGGTCATCATCATTGCACTCGGAACATGTCCATAGGTGCTCAGATCCCCTCCTCAGCAGATCTCGCTATGTCCAGCGACCGACGACTCCAGTTCTGTGTTGGTTGATAAGTCTTCTTACACACCCACTAAGTTTCTCGTTACTGGCTGTGTCCATCGTAACTCCCATCTCTTTCATCCGAAGAAGTGACATGAACTCATGGTTGTCGAAGTCCCGTGTCCCATCTTGGAAAGCATTGATGATGTCTGCCCGATCCATTGGTTGACCGTCTTCAACGACAGCATAGCTAGCCAAGCTGCCCGATCCATTGGTTGACCGTCTTCAACGATAGCATAGCTAGCTAAGCTGCCTGACCCATTGGTTGACCGTCTTCAACGATATCATAGCTAGCCAAGCTGTCCGATCCATTGGTTGACCGTTTTCAACGACAGCATAGCTAGCCAAGCTGTCCGATCCATTGGTTGACCGTCTTCAACGACAGTATAGCTAGCCAAGCTGCCCGATCCATCGGTTGACCGTCTTCAACGATAGCATAGCTAGCCAAGCTGTCCGATCCATTGGTTGACCGTCTTCAACGATAGCATAGCTAGCCAAGCTGTCTGATCCATTGGTTGAGCGTCTTCAACGATAGCATAGCTAGCCAAGCTGCCTGATCCATTGGTTGAGCGTCTTCAACGATAGCATAGCTAGCCAAGCTGCCTGATCCATTGGTTGAGCGTCTTCAACGATAGCATAGCTAGCCAAGCTGCCTGATCCATTGGTTGAGCGTCTTCAACGATAGCATAGCTAGCCAAGCTGTCTGATCCATTGGTTGACCGTCTTCAACGATAGCATAGCTAGCCAAGCTGCCCGATCCATTGGTTGACCGTCTTCAACGATAGCATAGCTAGCCAAGCTGCCTGATCCATTGGTTGAGCGTCTTCAACGATAGCATAGCTAGCCAAGCTGCCTGATCCATTGGTTGACCGTCTTCAACGATAGCATAGCTAGCCAAGCTGCCTGATCTATTGGTTGAGCGTCTTCAACGATAGCATAGCTAGCCAAGCTGTCTGATCCATTGGTTGACCGTCTTCAACGATAGCATAGCTAGCCAAGCTGCCCGATCCATTGGTTGACCGTCTTCAACGATAGCATAGCTAGCCAAGCTGCCTGATCCATTGGTTGACCGTCTTCAACGATAGCATAGCTAGCCAAGTTGCCTGATCCATTGGTTGAGCGTCTTCAACGATAGCATAGCTAGCCAAGCTGCCTGATCCATTGGTTGAGCGTCTTCAACGATAGCATAGCTAGCCAAGCTGTCTGATCCATTGGTTGAGCGTCTTCAACGATAGCATAGCTAGCCAAGCTGCCCGATCCATTGGTTGAGCGTCTTCAACGATAGCATAGCTAGCCAAGCTGCCTGATCCATTGGTTGACCGTCTTCAACGATAGCATAGCTAGCCAAGCTGCCTGATCCATTGGTTGACCGTCTTCAACGATAGCATATCTAGCCAAGCTACCTGATCCATTGGTTGACCGTCTTCAACGATAGCATAGCTAGCCAAGCTGCCTGATCCATTGGTTGACCGTCTTCAACGATAGCATAGCTAGCTAAGCTGCCTGATCCATTGGTTGACCGTCTTCAACGATAGCACAGCTAGCTAAGCTGCCTGATCCATTGGTTGACCGTCTTCAACGATAGCATAGCTAGCCAAGCTGCCCGATCCATCGGTTGACCGTCTTCAACGATAGCATAGCTAGCTAAGCTGCCTGATCCATTGGTTGACCGTCTTCAACGATAGCATAGCTAGCTAAGCTGCCTGATCCATTGGTTGACCGTCTTCAACGATAGCATAGCTAGCCAAGCTGTCCGATCCATTGGTTGACCGTCTTCAACGATAGCATAGCTAGCCAAGCTGCCCGATCCATCGGTTGACCGTCTTCAACGATAGCATAGCTAGCTAAGCTGCCCGATCCATCGGTTGACCGTCTTCAACGATAGCATAGCTAGCCAAGCTGTCCGATCCATTGGTTGACCGTCTTCAACGACAGCATAGCTAGCTAAGCTGCCCGATCCATCGGTTGACCGTCTTCAACGATAGCATAGCTAGCCAAGCTGCCTGATCTATTGGTTGAGCGTCTTCAACGATAGCATAGCTAGCCAAGCTGTCTGATCCATTGGTTGACCGTCTTCAACGATAGCATAGCTAGCCAAGCTGCCCGATCCATTGGTTGACCGTCTTCAACGATAGCATAGCTAGCCAAGCTGCCTGATCCATTGGTTGACCGTCTTCAACGATAGCATAGCTAGCCAAGTTGTCTGATCCATTGGTTGAGCGTCTTCAACGATAGCATAGCTAGCCAAGCTGCCTGATCCATTGGTTGAGCGTCTTCAACGATAGCATAGCTAGCCAAGCTGTCTGATCCATTGGTTGAGCGTCTTCAACGATAGCATAGCTAGCCAAGCTGCCCGATCCATTGGTTGAGCGTCTTCAACGATAGCATAGCTAGCCAAGCTGCCTGATCCATTGGTTGACCGTCTTCAACGATAGCATAGCTAGCCAAGCTGCCTGATCCATTGGTTGACCGTCTTCAACGATAGCATATCTAGCCAAGCTACCTGATCCATTGGTTGACCGTCTTCAACGATAGCATAGCTAGCCAAGCTGCCTGATCCATTGGTTGACCGTCTTCAACGATAGCATAGCTAGCTAAGCTGCCTGATCCATTGGTTGACCGTCTTCAACGATAGCACAGCTAGCTAAGCTGCCTGATCCATTGGTTGACCGTCTTCAACGATAGCATAGCTAGCCAAGCTGCCCGATCCATCGGTTGACCGTCTTCAACGATAGCATAGCTAGCTAAGCTGCCTGATCCATTGGTTGACCGTCTTCAACGATAGCATAGCTAGCTAAGCTGCCTGATCCATTGGTTGAGCGTCTTCAACGATAGCATAGCTAGCCAAGCTGTCCGATCCATTGGTTGACCGTCTTCAACGATAGCATAGCTAGCCAAGCTGCCCGATCCATCGGTTGACCGTCTTCAACGATAGCATAGCTAGCTAAGCTGCCCGATCCATCGGTTGACCGTCTTCAACGATAGCATAGCTAGCCAAGCTGTCCGATCCATTGGTTGACCGTCTTCAACGACAGCATAGCTAGCTAAGCTGCCCGATCCATCGGTTGACCGTCTTCAACGATAGCATAGCTAGCCAAGCTGTCCGATCCATCGGTTGACCGTCTTCAACGACAGCATAGCTAGCTAAGCTGCCCGATCCATCGGTTGACCGTCTTCAACGATAGCATAGCTAGCCAAGCTGTCCGATCCATCGGTTGACCGTCTTCAACGATAGCATAGCTAGCTAAGCTGCCCGATCCATCGGTTGACCGTCTTCAACGATAGCATAGCTAGCTAAGCTGCCCGATCCATCGGTTGACCGTCTTCAACGATAGCATAGCTAGCCAAGCTGTCCGATCCATCGGTTGACCGTCTTCAACGATAGCATAGCTAGCTAAGCTGCCCGATCCATCGGTTGACCGTCTTCAACGATAGCATAGCTAGCTAAGCTGCCCGATCCATCGGTTGACCGTCTTCAACGATAGCATAGCTAGCCAAGCTGTCTGATCCATTGGTAGACCGTCTTCAGCGACAGCATAGCTAGCTAAGCTGTCAGTTCTTTCACTGACTCATACTTGCGGCATGCCCAGGGAAGTAAACAAAAGTGACTCTACTTATTGTTGACGTCTGCAATGACTTCCTATTGACTGCCTATAGAGGCCGCCTCTTGTTATCTTATCATGCTCATCGAATCACACAGTATGCAGGTATGGGTGTAGTCTTGTGCAAACTAAATACATTGTAACAGCAAAGTAATACAAGGCAACATGAAAATCAACATCAATAAAACAGAAGTCATTAATATCGGAAAAGAGAGGCATAACGTTAACATAACAATAAACGTTAGACAATTAAAATAAATTGAGGTTTTTTAAATATCTAGGAAGTCTAGTGACAACGACAATTCACAAGCAGCAGAAATAGACTCAAGAAGCAAAAAAAGTCATCAAATTACTCGACAGCTATCACCACTATTGTCCAGCAAGGAAATAACTGCAGATGCTAAACAGGCACTCCACAAAACAATCTTCATACCAAATTGTATTAACAATGTCAGAAATTGACTCTGGACGCAAGAACAATAAAAATAAATATAATCACTACAGAGATGAAATATGTTAGACGAATGACAGGAAACAACCTGATAAGATAAAGTCACAATGGAAGAAGTGAGACAAAAATTCAGGAATAATTTTCACCATAGAGTACATAAAGAAACAACAGGTAAAATGGTTTGGCTACGTTTTACCACATAAGACAGGAAGACCAAAACACACCACAACGACTTTTTAATAAACCCTGCAAGAATACCAAACTCAAGGGTCGACTACGAAAAAAAAATGGACTGATGGAATATTAGAAACATTATGAAACATAACAGAAGCAGAGGCTAACAGAATCGCAAATGACGGGAACGTATCTCATCTTGGAGCTGAAAGACAAATGAGAAAGGACAGAAGACTTAATTGTAATTTATTTCTGTCTAGAGATACAAGAAATGACAGCAGCGCAGACTGCAGGTTAATGACGAGCTATTTACGCTCTTTAGAACTAGGCAAGTGATGGCCCACGCTAGACTACGGGAGTGGCTGGTTTTTATCAATGAGAAAAAAAGTAGTTGGAATAAATTACAATCATTATACACTTTGTTTTGTCAATGTATTGGAGGTGGAGGTAGAAGGGTGAGGATAACGGCTGTAACGGGGGTTTTACAAGTTCACCTCCACTGAATCACATAATTCCTCTTTCATTTATTTTCCAAAATGTGTCCAAACTTGAGTGGAATATTTCAGTTTAATCAAATTGTAATAGATCAGATAGATGAGTTTGAAAATATGTGCTTTGAAGTGATCTTTCAACAAAAAAAATAACCATAGACGACTAACAGAGATTCCTAGGTTGGTAGCAATGATTCTTAAAGAAATTGTGATAAATGTAGACGTCGTAGTGGTGAGATACTGGGCAGATGTGCAGGTTACACGATCTGAGTAATGTACAAAAATATGAAATAAACGTAACTACACTTACAGGATATTAAACTTCACAGAAAGCTGCACAATTAGCCCCATTCACCCAACAACACCTGCAGTCAGCACGCCAATTTCTTGCCAGTGAATACCTATACCTTGCTCGAATCTTCCTCCTCTGCGACTTTGTTAACGATTCTCTCGTCTCTCCTTACTGATGATTGTTGCACAAAACCGGGCCAATTTATTAAATCAAACATTATTCTATTCTATTCTATTCTATTCTAATCTAATCTGTTCTGTTCTGTTCTATTCTATTCTATTCTATTCTATTCACGGAATCAGTTTCACTGTTATTGAGTGATCCTCCTACCCGCCCCCGCCCCTCCCAGCATTTCTCGAAGCATATACGACTGCTTGTTCCTGTGAGGTGTTGATTATATATGCATCTGCTTTTCCCACTAAGCACTCCGGACCGACCAGATCCCTTTAACACCTTTAGACTCCTCAGTCTCTCAATATATACATCCTTGTCCCACCCATTCTCCCCATCATCTCATAACGAATGAAGAATAAATTTGGCGATGTCCACTTTGTCAAGAGTAAGGCCACACTCAGTGCCAGAGCTGCCAGCGAACTTATCTACTATTTTCTTGCATTTACACCAGCGTTCCCTGGACAGTATACCCAGGTTAACGAGTTCACTTCAGAGCCATCCAAGAGCTGCATCCTCTCCTGCCGCAGACACTCCTGTCTCAATCTTCTGTAGCAAACTTTGCGATCAGTAATCAAGATTGTGTGATCCACATTCTGTGTAACCAAAAATGTTACCGCCGCCGTTACTGCTCCTATCTCCATTTTCGTGATGGACACCATTATGCTACACATGACAGATTCCCTAGCCACTTCTCTGACATGTTGTATTCCACAAAGCCCCAATCCCTGCGTTATGGCGGGATAAAGAACCATCAGTGTAGATGATTAGATCTAAAGGTGACGACGCTTTTACTATGGATTCTCTTATTACAACCCTGGCAGCTCCATAGGTCCAATTACGACACTCCCTGTCGAGCTGAATAATTAAATCAAAGATATTTACCTGCAAGGATTTCTGCAGTCACACGATTTACTATTTGAGAGGTTACTCTTCAATCTCTGAATGCAACGAAGTTCTGTTGGACCAAGAATTATAACATCAATAAATCACTTGTCTCTGGATTATTACAGTTCAGTAAAAAGCTCTAGGGCCTATTCTAAGAACTATACAAAACATCTAGGAGGAAGTGATGGTGTGTAACGAACAATGATACAAGGTATGGTGGCAACTTTACAAAAACGTAACAGAGCAAAATGTTGACGTTTCGGCGTGTATGCGGCCTTCTTCAGAAAACGAGAACAAGACAGACAACGGAATAAAGAAAAAGTCTACAACATCTACAATGGGTGGGACAAGTAAATCAAAGAGAGATAAATGGGATAAAAAATTAAAATGATAAAATAAAAGGGAGATTTATTAACTATTAAGAGAATACAAATTGACAATATATACAAATTACTAAGGTGAGAAGCATTTTAAAATTAATATGAAACGTGGTTGAGACGATTGAGAAGCACACACTGTGTAGATGACTGTAAGTCGAATGTGGATGCGATGAGACGTGGGATTTGAAGAGGGGAAACCAGTCACGTGATTAGATGATAGGTATGATAAGAGTCGGAGGTGATAACGAGGTATGAACGGCGTTCAAGAATTAGACGGGTATCGGGTAAAGTAGAGCAACATATACGTGGGGAACATGAGTAAAGTCAGACGTGCCACCGGACAACAAGGGCAATAATTCAGCCTAATGGGGGGTCGAGGAAGACCGGTGTAAACAAGGGGTGTAATCTATCTGGTGAGATGGATGGTACTGTGTCTAAATTAAATAATATATTAGCAGCTATGTGGCAATGGAATAAAGTTGGAATAACAGAAAGAGTAAGGTAGTACTAGACTATGCAGCCAAAGTGAAGAATGTGGCAGAATGCGTATTGATAAGGTTGTAAATATAAGTTGGTAAAGAGGGATCATGAATCCTGTAAATGAGTATCAACGTGCATACAAATATGTAGTGTAGACCCGTAGTATAGCCTGGGTAATCACATCAGGGTGTAAGAGGCCAAAGCAAGAGAAGGGAGATGGGAATGAACGGAGGAAATTGGAGGGGAAGAGGGGAGAAAATGAGAAACAGAAAGGGTAACTGATTATTCTTTTTAAAGGGATACATTGATTCCCTGTGGTGTGAGGCAACCCATGCGGGCTATCAGACGATTCTCTAAGGTGAAGAACATGCCAGTGACTTGGACATCAACCTCACCCTGATGGTAACTTCTTACAGTTGAAGTTGATACTGGGGTACCTGCGTGTCTAGTAAGTCAGGAATAATGTATTACAACTTATTGCAAGCTCGAAATTTAAATTGTGTTTTTAAAGTAGAACAGACAATTAACATTATAGTCAATTTAAAATGTCTATATCTATTTACCAATTTAAAATAAAATTATTGTATTTAGCAAATTACACATTATTAGTATCCCACTCTGTGATATTCTAGATATTAAATCTGGCATAAAAGTAAACTAATCGTCTAGACGTAAACATGAACAATGTAACGACGATATAATCTATATATTTATATATATATATATATATATATTTGTGACTGTGTTTTCAAAATACTGGCATATATAAAGAGCCGTGGGAAAAGGTGGAACAGTCCTTGACCTTAAGAAATACGCCAATATTGAGTGTGGCCAATGCAGTCCGTTTCACAAGTTCATGTTTAAACTCAAAATAATTTTTCTCAGAAACTATTTGGCATGTCGTCATTTTTGGCATGCAGTCGTAGATTTTCATGACCTCAATATATAATTTGTAAATATTAAGTCCAAAAGTAAAGTGGATTAGACAAAAATGAATGTTTCTTATATAAATTGTGTACAAAAACAAACAGTGTGCAAGAAATATAAGCTTTAACAGTACTACACATCAAACATGACAACGTCACGGTGATTGGCTGTACTTTATATTTGCGTATACTCAGCGAGTATAGTCACTGGAGTCTGTAGAAATGTGGTTTTACAGAAGAATGTTGAGAGTACCATTGACAGCTAAGAAGAGTAATGAAGATGTTCTGAGAGAGGTCAAAGCAAAAAGAGAGCTAATTTCCAATATTAGGAAGAGACAATCATTATTTTTTGACCATGTAATGAGAAGAGAACAAATGGAGTATATTGTAACAACTGGAAAAATTGAGGGAAGAAGAGATAGAGGGAAGCAAAGAGAAAAAATAACAGACAGCTTAAGAGAATGGCTTGGCAGAAGGTCAACAACAGCTGTCGAGATCGAAAGTTGTGGAGAGACATGATCACCTACGCCAGTTGGCCCGGTACTTGATGATGATGATGATACTCAGCGATCTCTTCAGCCCGATTATCCTCAGGCACTTTAAGATTACGTGATTGCTTTTCACTTAAAATAAAAAAACAAGTGTGCCAATTATTGAACAAGTAAGGAGATTGACTGTAGAACCTTTAATTATCTGTCTTTAAAACCTTATGTGTTTTTTTTTTTACAAAGGCTACAAGTATATACGCAAAATCCGACACAAATCACTTTATTAATAGAAACAAAACATTGTTCTAGGGTAATGTAAAAATTCGATCAAAAATTCACAACAATCCACCAGATCATCATCATGTACCCTACCGGTTGGCGTAGGCGATCATGTCCCTCCACAATCTTCTATCTACAGTGCATCGTATCAGTTCTGTTGTTGACTGTTTTCCATGCCATGACACCAAGCTATCCAGTATTTTCTCTCTTTGTCGTCCGCGATCTCTCTTTCCTTTTATTTTGCCAGTTGTATCCAAGTATTCCAAATTTCCTCTTCTCATGATGTGCCCGAAAAATGTTGATTGCTTCTTTCTGATGTTTTTTAAGAGCTCCCGTTTTGTGTTGGCTTCTTTGAGAACTTCCTTATTGGTCTTTTTATCTGTCCAGGGAACTTTCAACATTCTTCTGAGAAATCTCATCTCTGTGGCCTCTAGTCGTCTTTTCATTTGTTTGTCTACTATCCATGATTTGTTTCCATAGGTCAGAATTGGTTCTATATAGCACCGATGAACTCTCTTTCTCATTTTTATTGACATAGATTTGTTGCATAAGATATTTTTCATTTTCTGAAATGCTATTTTGGCCTGAGCTATTCTGCTTTTTATTTCTGTGGTGCATCTCCCATTTGATGTTATTATTGTGCCCAAGTATTTGAAGCGTTGTACTTGTTTCAGATTTGTCTCGTTTTTTTTTATGCTGCATGACGGTGATGATTGTTTCTTCGATATAACCATTACTTCTGTTTTCTTACTATTCAGACTGAGACCTTTCTTGTTGCTTTCTTCCACTATTACGTCTATCATCTCTTGTAGTTCGTTCTCTGTCTCTGCTATTAAGACTGTGTCATCCGCATATCGCAAATTATTTATGTTGTGACCGTTGACTTCAATTCCTTTTTTGTCTACTATTGATCTCATAATATATTCGCTGTAAAGTGAAAACAAATCCGGTGACAGAACACAGCCGTCTGACTCCTTGTTTTATATATTGAAATTGTCCTGTTTGGTTGTTAATTCGTATAGCTGCTGTTTGTTGCCAGTACATGTTTTTTTATGATTCGCAGATCCTTGCCATCAATGTTTAATTTCTCCAGTATATTTATTATTTCCACATGCTTTACTTTGTCAAATGCTTTCGTGTAGTCTATAAAGCAAGTATATAGATCTTTCTTTACCTCTATAGATCTTTCTATCAATGCCCACCAGATAGTTTCAAAGAAAAATGATTTTAAGTTTGGGAAACAATTTCGTAACGGACTATAGTCAGTCTTAAGCAGAAAAGAATACACTTTTGCAAAGTGATCAGCCAAACAGGACTGTCACAATGCTGTCCCGCTTAGACCTGTATATTCCGTGTCCACTAGGATATCCTATAGGTTCCTGTCATGTTTAGAAGCTAGTAAGAAAAAAATAGAGAATAGAAGATGAGTGAACGATCCGAGAGAAGGATCAGTAGGTAACGTTAAGTCCCTGCTGAGCGTGACGAAGTGATGTGGGTAGGAACAATTCTATCTGAAGGAGGTTACGTTAAGTCCCTGCTGAGCGTGACGAAGTGAAGTGGGTAGGAACAATTCTATCTGAAGGAGGTTACGTTAAGTCCCTGCTGAGTGTGGCGAAGTGATGTGGGTAGGAACAATTCTATCTGAAGGAGGTTACGTTAAGTCCCTGCTGAGTGTGACGAAGTGATGAGGTTGACGGATGAGGGTAGGAACAATTCTATCTGATGGAGGTTACGTTAACTCCCTGCTGAGTGTGACGAAGTGATGAGGTTGACGGATGAGGGTAGGAACAATTCTATCTGAAGGAGGTTACGAAGTCATAAGGATATCCACAGCACAGGGGATGAGGGATATCCACAGCACAGGGGATGAGGGATATCCACAGCACAGGGAATGAGGGATATCCACAGCACAGGAGATGAGGGATATCCACAGCACAGGGGATGAGGCATATCCACAGCACAAAGGATGAGGGATATCCACAGCACAAGGGATGAGGGATATCCACAACACAGGGGATGAGGTATATGCACAACACAGGGGATGAGGGATATCCACAGCACAAAGGATGAGGGATATTCACAGCACAAGGGATGAGGGATATCCACAACACAGGGGATGAGGTATATGCACAGCACAGGGGATGAGGCATATCCACAGCACAAAGGATGAGGGATATCCACAGCACATGGATGAGATATATCCACAGCACAGGAGATGAGGGATATCCACAGAACAGGGGATGAGGGATATCCACAGCACAAGGGATGAGGGATATCCACAACACAGGGGATAAGGTATATGCACAGCACAGGGGATGAGGCCACACAATGGAGGATAGATTTAAGGACCGATTTCAGTGACGAAGAGAGAAGCCCAATTATGCTTGTGGTCAGAAAATCAGAAGGCCCAACCGGAACATAGTTTAACAACCGGAATAACTGAAGTGAAAAAAAAATAGATATAAAAAAGAAGAAAAGAAAAAAAAAGAACATTCAATTTTAAAAAAAATTATAAAGAAGTCAACAACAAAAACAATTTAATAAATATGCAGAGGCAGAAAAATATGGACTGCAAGAAAGAAAATTTAGAAAAAGAGAAAGAATATCTAGGTCTACGGCTCGAAAGGTCAATAGATAGATAGAAAGATATGGAGAGGGTATGCTCATTCGTTGAAGCAGACACGTAACGTCAGGATGAAGATGACAACTACTAATCCATGACGTGAATTCTGAGACGGTCTAAGTGAAAGAAAAAAGCAATTGTCAGATTAGTGGAATAATCTGTAGTCAATTGCTTTTTAATCTCCCTGACTATTTTACAATAGAATAGTCTCAAACGATGCGCTCGTTGTAAGCCTATAATATAATGTAGTCTACAAAATGTCTAACAAATTAATTGGAACATATATAACAATTTATTCAACTCTTGCACATTGTCATAAAAATACAAGCCTATAGAATGCCTCGTCACACTATCACTATCTACTTGTTGGTATAACTGCCTCGTCACACTATCACTATCTACTTGTTGGTATAACTGCCTCGTCACACTATCACTATCTACTTGTTGGTATAACTGCCTCGTCACACTATCACTATCTACTTGTTGGTATAACTGCCTCGTCACAGTATCACTATCTACTTGTTGGTATAACTGCCTCGTCACACTATCACTATCTACTTGTTGGTATAACTGCCTCGTCACACTATCACTATCTACTTGTTGGTATAACTGCCTCGTCACACTATCACTATCTACTTGTTGGTATAACTGCCTCGTCACACTATCACTATCTACTTGTTGGTATAACTGCCTCGTCACACTATCACTATCTACTTGTTGGTATAACTGCCTCGTCACACTATCACTATCTACTTGTTGGTATAACTGCCTCGTCACACTATCACTATCTACTTGTTGGTATAACTGCCTCGTCACACTATCACTATCTACTTGTTGGTATAACTGCCTCGTCACACTATCACTATCTACTTGTCGGTATAACTGCCTCGTCACACTATCACTATCTACTTGTTGGTATAACTGCCTCGTCACACTATCACTATCTACTTGTTGGTATAACTGCCTCGTCACACTATCACTATCTACTTGTTGGTATAACTGCCTCGTCACACTATCACTATCTACTTGTTGGTATAACTGCCTCGTCACACTATCACTATCTACTTGTTGGTATAACTGCCTCGTCACACTATCACTATCTACTTGTTGGTATAACTGCCTCGTCACACTATCACTATCTACTTGTTGGTATAACTGCCTCGTCACACTATCACTATCTACTTGTTGGTATAACTGCCTCGTCACACTATCACTATCTACTTGTTGGTATAACTGCCTCGTCACACTATCACTATCTACTTGTTGGTATAACTGCCTCGTCACACTATCACTATCTTCTTGTTGGTATAACTGCCTCGTCACACTATCACTATCTACTTGTCGGTATAACTGCCTCGTCACACTATCACTATCTACTTGTTGGTATAACTGCCTCGTCACACTATCACTATCTACTTGTTGGTATAACTGCCTCGTCACACTATCACTATCTACTTGTTGGTATAACTGCCTCGTCACACTATCACTATCTACTTGTTGGTATAACTGCCTCGTCACACTATCACTATCTACTTGTTGGTATAACTGCCTCGTCACACTATCACTATCTACTTGTTGGTATAACTGCCTCGTCACACTATCACTATCTACTTGTTGGTATAACTGCCTCGTCACACTATCACTATCTACTTGTTGGTATAACTGCCTCGTCACACTATCACTATCTACTTGTCGGTATAACTGCCTCGTCACAGTATCACTATCTACTTGTCGGTATAACTGCCTCGTCACACTATCACTATCTACTTGTTGGTATAACAAATATGCACTCACCATCTACAGATTCACAAGATAACTCGTCACTAGAGATATTCAATACGATGTTGATATCCTTCTGTAAATTATCGTAACAGTGACACTCCGTCCTGACCATTGCCTGTTTGCAGGCATCAACGCACATCTAGTTAAATATCATTTGAGGTGTTTATAATTGGAACATAATTATAGTTCCTGGCTAAATCAGACTAGTTTGTGGAAACCACAAGGAAAAACATCATCAACAAAATTAGAATTTAAAGTTTAATTTGTAAAAAAAACGTAATCACTTGAAAGGCTTTAGCTATCTTTGGATATTTATAACCAATGAAAGAAGCACAACAGAAAAATAAAATAGAATCAGAATTAGCCAATAGAGTATTTTATGAATTGAAGAAAAAAAATTTAACACCATCAATATCATGCAGGAAATGTTTATTGAAATAAAAAAAAACACAATGTAAAATTATATTCTTATACCAATGCACAACGTTACAAATCTGTAAGCAAATAACAAAGACATAAGAGCACTTAATCGAGTCTGTGAACGGGCGATGAAACATATGTGTGATGCTTTGTCCATATTTAGCAGGTAAAACAAAAAGTGGAGTTGAAAAATGGAACAAACAATAGTTTAGCTTCCAGCAGATATGACAATTAGATGTTAATATCTACTATCTTTAACTGAAACGGTCTAGTATGTGTGAGATCTAGACCAGGGGCAGCTTGCAATAGTGATCATGTACCAGTTGTTGGAAAGCTTTGAGTAAAATTAAAAGCAGGTAATACCAGCCTAAGTTAATATCAAATTAAATTTATATCTACACAAGTCTGACAAGATGTTACAAGACGAATATAACATCACAATTCAGAACAGGTACAATGCAATAGTGAAGATACAAAGCATTGGTGAACAGTGGAAAATGCTAAAAGAATCCATGCAGTAAACATGAAAAAAGTACCGCCAGTGAGAACAAATTCGATACATGGATGACATATCATATTTACAGCTAATGGGTACAAGGAGAAGAAATACGAAAAAAACAAAGATGAGTATAAGTAAGGTGACCAGATGGTTTTTGCCCAAATACGGGACATTTTGTCATTTTCGCTAGAAAAAAACGGGACAAATATGGGACACTATTAGAAAAAAATGGGACAAATACGGGACGTTATAATTGTTTGTTAAATTTAAGGTACAAAAATGAAAGAAATGACTAAAAATTAACTCACCAGATTTTAATGATGGAATGTGATAACATCTAAATTTGTGATGTTACTGATGGTCGTTGTACTTTTTTGCAGACTGGATTTCCTTAAGAATATCTTCTTTGTTCTGTATGTACTCATAGAATTCTATACAACTCATGTCATAATTACACTTTGTTATCAGCAAGGATTTCAATGTTTCTATCTTCATTTGTGTTTTGTTTGTATCCCACAAATTGTTCATATGTGAAAACACCCTTTCTGTCGGAGCATTTGTTCCAGGCAAACAGAGACCGAACTCAACGATTTTAAGCAAGTTTGTGTAAGTTATATTTTGAGTTTTTAAGTGGTCAAAGATTTCTACCCATTTTCTGTCAACTGGTTTGTCCTCTTCTTCCCATTGTTTAATTTTATCTTCAGTTACATAAATCTTAGCACAGCTCACCTCATCAAATAATTGCCCGTCGTTTATTTTGATGTTATATTTCACACATTGACTGTCCAAAGCTGCTTCAATCTCTGACCAATTTATTAATCTTTTAAGCAGTATCCAATCTAGAAATTTTATTTCTTCCATCTGTTGCGTCCATAGATCCAAATAATCAAAACATGCAGAGCAGAAGGACTTGGCCGACTCTTTAAAGTTAGAAATGTCACTAATATCTCCATCTTCTTGTAGTTTCTTTAGTTTACTTTTAACAATAATAGGTAAAAAAACTTCATTCCTTCTTTCTATGAATTTCAGTTTTAGATGTTTTAAGACAATGTACACTTCATTCATTGTAATATTTTGTACCTCAATTTTGAGCACACTTGTATGAAATGTTGAGGCCTGTGATTGAATGAAAAAGAGCCACGCTTCCGAGTATGCATTTTCAAAAAATGTTTTTATTACACTGGGACACTTCTCTTGTGACAGAAAATATGACTTTAAAGGAAGAAACATTTGTAAAATACGTTCGACTGCTGGTAACAATGCCAGCCACCTGGTTTTGCTGTAGCCTAACAGTTTTTTATAATCAGTGTCAACGAAGTCACAGAATTCCTTTAGTTTCTCAATTCTAACAGTGTATATATAAAAATAGCTGTATATCTTCACCACAATTACTTCAATGTCTATAGGCAGACAATCTGTTGCAGTTTGCATACAGTTATGTACAATATGAGCTGCACAATTTACACCTATTAAATTTCTTTCTAATTTTTCCTGTAATTTTGAAAAAAACATTGTTTTTTCCTGATCTTGCAGCACCACCAAAGTTACAATTAGTATTGTCAGCACACAACGCTAACATTTTGTGCTTAATATTGTTTACTTCCAGGGTCTCTAGAATGTAGTTAGATAAAATATCTGATGTCTCACCTACTAGTTCCTTAATTTCTAAAATCTTTACTTTGATTCCACAACTTGGCGTAAAGTACCTGACTAGAATCAGACATAATTTAGTGCTGCCGTGATTAGAGCAATCAGAGTAGACAGTTAAATAGTTGACAGATTCCAGGTCAGATTGCAAGCACCTTAGCGCTTCACGTTGAAATATATTTGTCAATATAGATTGTGATTTTGTTCTCGCGCACGCATATTGTGGTTCAAAACAAATCTTAATTAATTTAGAAGTACAATCTGTTGATCGAAAAGAGTGGTTGTGTTGGACAGTATGATAAACGAATGCGCCTTCTACAGCTGCTAGTTTGCGTTCATTACTATCGTCTGTCTTCTTTTTATTAAAAAACGATGTTATTTGATTGCTTGAGCTACAAGCTGATATGTCTGCTTTTGTGTGTTTATCTGTTTTTACATGTTGAACAATATCCGTCTTCCCACCGTGAGCAACAGAAAATTTACAACTACATTTCACACAATAAACGTCAGATTCAGATGATGTCTTTTTAATAAAAGGAAATTCTTTTTCCAAGTCTTTATTAAAGACACATTTTCTTTTTGGCATTTTTAATCTACAAGGATAAATTAAATAAACATTAAAAAACTAACACCACCGATGATAATTATTGTCAACAACAAATCCATACAATAAGAGAATATACTCAGAACTCCGACACTTTAACAAAACATTCTGAAAGTACGAGGCGTCTAAACATAATTGGCACGATTGTATTGAAAACGAAACTTAGAAAGCGGTGAAGGCTACTACCAAGAATTTGAGTAATTCTTGAAAATTTCTAGGTGGAAAATAAATCATGTTTATAAGTATTCACAAATTGCAATATCATTGATTTTATTGATTTACACTATGTCATTGCTAAAAACGGGACATTTACGGGACAAAATGGGAAATACGGGACATATGGGACCCACAAAAAAAAAAACGGGACAAGGCCCAAAATAGGGGACATGTCCCGTTAAATACGGGACGTATGGTCACCTTAAGTATAAGAGATTAAATAATGAAATTGTAATAAAATGCAATGAAACAAAAGAAGAATGGTTAAAACAGAGATGCAAAGAGACTGAAACGCAACTAAAAGGAGATGCCAAAGCTATATACAAACAAATTGAAGAATTAACACGAAGATATATGCAAGAAAAACTGGATGTTTAAGATCAAATGATTGAGTACTATTGATTGAACAAGAAAACATAAGGGAACGTTGGACGTAATACATGAAAGATCTTTACGATGATGAACGAACAGAAGTAAGTATTAAAGATAATGGGAAAGGACTAGACAGACTCACAGAAGTGGAAGACGCCTTGCGAAATAGGAAAGTAGAAAAATCTCCTGAACCAGATAATATAACTAAAGAAGAGATTGAAGTCATGGATGATTTTAGAATAGAAATAATAACAAAAATATTGAATGATATCTACAACAGCGGATATATACCAGACGACATGCTCAAATCAATATTCATAGCCCTACCAAAGAAATTCGCACAATAAGCCTTATGGGCCACATGACTAAGATATTACTAAGAATCATCATGCGAAGAGTGTGAAACAAAATCAGTCCATAAATTAGTGATGAACAGTGTGGTTTTGTTGGAGGTAAAAGTACGAACAATGCCATATACATCATATGAACTGTACTAGAAAGAGCCATAGAGGTGAAAACAGATCTAAACCTATGTTTCATAGATTATACCAAAACATTTGACAAAGTAAAGCACCAAGAAGTAATAAAAATGATGGAAGGCATAGACGTAGACAGCAATGATCTAAGAGTAATAAAAAAAACCGTGTACTGGAAACAATCAGCGACCACAAGAACTGGAAATCAATTGGGAATGTTTTAACAAATAAAACAGGGGTTAGGCAAGGTTGTGTGCTGTCACCAGGTTTATTTAATATGTATTGTGATATTATTTTAAGATCAATAAGGGGCATGCCTGGAATAACAATTGAAGGCCATAATATAAACAATCTGATGTATGCTGATGTAGACATTATAGTGAAGGAAAGCACAAATGAAGGACTCAGCCTTAATAGCAAAAAGACAGAAGCAATGGTAAAAGGCATCACTGCTTTGCACAATAAAGACAAGTAGAACAAAATTAAAAAAGCTAAATGAATTTAAATATCTGTGTAAACGGTGTAAACCTCAGATGATAGTGTACAGCGGAGGTAGGATGCAGAATGGCTCAGGTAAAAGCAGCTTTCAGAAAATGAGGAAGATATGCTATCAATCTATCTTGACAATAGAAGCTATAAAAAGAGTTCTTAAATTCTATGTAGAGCCAGTTTTAACATACGAATGTGAATCATGGACAATAGCACAACAGACAATAAATCACTGGAGGTTGTAGAAATGTGGTTTTACATAAGAATGTTGAGAATACCACTTAGAAGAGAAATGAAAACGTTCTGAAAGAGGCCAAAGCAAAAAGAGAGCTAATTTCCAATATTATGAGGAAACAAACATAATTTGTTTCCATGATGCAATGAGAAGATTACATCAATGAGAAAATTGAGGGACGAAGCGGTCGAAGGAAGCATAGAGAAAAGATACCAGACAGCATAAGAGAATGGCTTGGTAGCAGGTCAACAAAAAATATGATAAATAATTGTTGAGATCAAACGTTATGGAGAGACATGATCACCTACGCCAGCAGGCATAGTACATGATGATGATGATGATGATGATGATAATGATGAAGATGATGATCTTTAACTGACGCTGAGAATGTCAGTTATCACATGGAGTTCATCTCATGACCTGTGATCGCCCTGTGTTATCAGATATCATCATCACATACCGGGCCTAGTGGCACAGGTGATCATGTCTCTCCACAACTTTCGATCTCGGCAGCTATTTATCATTTCTGTTGTTGACCTTCTGCCAAGCCATTCTCTTAAGCTGTCTGTTATTTTTTCTCTTTGCTTCCCTCTATCTCTTCGTCCCTCAATTTTTCCAGTTGTTACAATATATTCCAGTTGTTCTCTTCTCACTACATGGCCAAAAAATTATGATTGGTCTCCTCCTAACTTTGGAAATTAGCTCTCTTTTTGCTTTGACCTTTCTCAGAACCTCTTCATTACTCTTCTTAGCTGTCCATGGTATTCTCAACATTCTTCTGTAAAACCACATTTCTACAGACTCCATTGATTTTCTTGTCTGTTGTCCTATTGTCCATGATTCGCATCCGTATGTTATCAGATATAAGACTGTCAATTACAGAAACTGCAAGTGCAATTACAGAAACCAAAGAGATAAGGTTAATATATTGATAAAATTGTTGAGATGCCTCTTTAAAGTATAGTTGCCATTTCCTACGTTTTTCCCGTAAAATGTGTGTGTTTTCATTACACTATACGGCTTACTTTTTTCTTCTTTAATGTAAACCGGTTGGTTTTTTCTCGCATCCACACAATTATAAGATAATATGTTTAAATTCGCAGAAAATTGAATTACACCAATTTTGCTCATGGTTAACAGTGTTTCATTCTTTTTTAATGATAAGAAGATATTAAACGTAATTATTGTAAGCATACTGCGATGTCTCCGCAGAATAATGCACATCAAATGGCCGGATAAAATAGTCAACTTAACTGTCCTGCAATGTGCTAAGACCCCAACGATCATGTCGATGCTAGATGTCGAACACTAAGATGGATGGGGCACGTCCAGCGAATGGAAGAAAAAACGCATCCCCAGGCAAATAACGAACTAACACACGGAAAAAGACAAATCGGCAGACCTAAACTACGATATAGAGATATCTGTAAATCATCTCTGAATGACTTCTCCATATGTGAATATGACTGGGAACATCTGGCAAGTGATCGCACATCATGGAAAGCATATATAAGGAACGGTATAACATCATTTGAGACTGTGCTAAAGCAAAACTTAGAAGAGAAAAGACTCATGAAAAAGGATGGAAAACCCTGTGGACCAATGGGCCTGACTTGCTTATTCTGTGACCGCGTGTGTTTGTCAAACATTGGTAGAATTAGCCACGAGAATGTTCGACAAAAACAAAACCTAAAAAAAATGCACAACAGCCACTACTAGACCGTCTGACAAGATGAAAAGAGCCATACAATGTAAACATTATGAATGTGTAGGGAACAGGCAAATAATTGCAATGCTGCGGTAAAGCTGGCAGCAAGGAACCAGTGGTGGGGAGTGTTAAACACTCTAAGGTATGGTGACGGCGGTCAGACAAGTTGTTTCAGCTAAATACGGCGGGCAGACAAGTTGTTTGAGCTAAATACGGCGGGCAGACAAGTTGTTTGAGCTAAATACGGTGGGCAGACAAGTTGTTTGAGCTAAATACGGTGGGCAGACAAGTTGTTTGAGCTAAATATGGCGGGCAGACAAGTTGTTTGAGCTAAATACGGCGGGCAGACAAGTTGTTTGAGCTAAATACGACGGGCAGACAAGTTGTTTGAGCTAAATACGGTGGGCAGACAAGTGGTTTGAGCTAAATACGGCGGGCAGACAAGTTGTTTGAGCTAAATACGGCGGGTAGTCAAGTTGTTTGAGCTAAATACGACGGGCAGACAAGATGTTTGAGCTAAATACGGCGGGCAGACAAGTTGTTTGAGCTAAATACGACAGGCAGACAAGTTGTTTAAGCTAAGTGATTTTTATATACGTTTTACGATACATTATTCACTTTTTACTATTGACATTTCTAGCTCTTCCTCATTTTTCTATTCTTTCTATTTTATACATCTTGACACTCATCCTACCTCCCTTCATGTAGCCTCCTTTCTTATTTCAACATCCTACTTTCTTCTTTTCTGTCCACCCCTCTAATTCACCTGATCATCTAACATGTAGTTATAGATAATTGTGCTTCATCGTTTGTTGTCGTTGTCTGCGTATTCTGAAGAAGGCCACAGGCCGAAACGTCAGTATTGTGTTGTGTTCCTTCCTTGTAAAGCTTTCACCATACCTTAGTATGTTTAACACTCCCCACCGTTGGCTCATTATCTATGGTCCATCCCACTTTATGAAATTAGAAAGTGTATTTTTATTTAATTATATTAATAATATAATATTATATATTAATAATAATTAATATATAAATATTAATATATTATTAATAGTAGTGGTAACAGTAGCAGCAGCAGCAGCAGTAGCAATAGTAGTAGTAGTGGTAATGGTATTAGTTGTAGTAGAGTGGTTGTGGTAGTAGTAGTAGTAGTAGTAGTAGTAGTAGTAGTAATAGTAGTAGAGCAGTACTATAACATTCTTTATACGTATAGTAGATTACTTGTAGTGCTATTGCCGTCATATAAAGTGCCACAAATTGTGTACTTCTTATACTCTTCTACTTCTTTTATCTAGCTATGTAAGTGTCTAAGCATCGCAGAGAAAGGAGGATGTTGTCAGTATAATGCGGTTTCTGTACATGTTTGCTTGCTTAATGTTTGATTCTCTCTTTTCATAAATGGAACGTCTTTCCTTGTATCTGGTTGCTGTTAAAAAGGAAAAGTTTTGGTACATACATTTCCTTTATTCCAAACATCAATCTTAATCTTTGCACTCCTTCTTACCCTCTGTTTTGATGTTCTTAGAATGTTTTTGCTGGACATTGGTCTAGTTTCACTCTAAGTGCCCACACCATTTCATTTGTAGTTCGTACATATATATATATATTCCATGCGTGGTTTGATTCCGATTTCTTCTCTGAATTTAACATTTGATGCTCTATCTACCCTTGTCTTGTTTTTTTTTAATTTTCCTCAAGCACCTCATTTCGGATGTCGTAATTTTCTGTTTGTTGGTTTCTTTGTTCAGTGACCATGTTTGACATCGGTAGCATAATGTTGGTGTGAAGATGATATTCATTGTGTATGTCATGACAATAATTTTATTTTTTAAAGGGAAATCTTTCATTTTGTACTGCCAAGAACAGACAATCTTCACTTGTATCCGACACATGCCTGGCAACCATATGTCAGAGACAGATATGTATTGTGATTGTTGTTGAAACATCTGCTGTAGCAACCTTGCCATACTTAATTTTAACAGTCAGGTGAGACTAGACATGAAAACACTTACATTCCTGGTCCGTTTAAATCCAAATTTTTTCATGAACTGTTCAGCAGACAAACAGTCTCCGAAAGGCTGACTGAGACGAGTTATCTCAACCTGGCACACAAGAGTATCTGTGCTGATTAAATTCCAAAGCAGAAACCAGTCCATATAATTTGACATTTAAATGAAATGCGAAAAATGCAACCGTTAGAATTCAAAATTAGTTTATAGACCTTTCGAGTTAACCTTTAAATGATAGAGAAACAAAAGAGATGTTGAGAGAATGGTTCATCATCCTCATTGAATGACAACTTCGATGATTGGCTGCCATGGAACGCCTTTCCGCTGTCTCTTGCTTTGATATTGCTGGTTATCCTAGGCTATGTCCATTTTTTTATGTTACTCGTCTATGTTAGTATTGGTCTGCCTCTACCTCTTTTATCTTGTATTTCCCTTTCTAAGATTATTTTTGTAAGCTGTTGTGGTTTTTAAAACGCTTCAAAAATCTCATTTGTCTTTTTGAATTATGTTTGGTACTTCTCTTTTCATTTTTAGTTGTTTTTGAAACTTCATAATTTGTTTTCTTTTCTTTCCATGTAATTCTTGCTTTATTTTATATAAATCCACATCCCAGCATATAGTTTTTCTATCTTAAACATTCACTCTAACGAACTAAAACATAAACTAGTGCAACAGTTTTAAAACATATTATAGTATAAAGACAAATAAAGTAAGCATGATATCAATAACTACATTAAATACATTTTAATTTCAAGAATTTTGCTTTATTCTTTAAAAATATAAACTGATACAACAATCGACATTAACAAAGTAAAGAGCTCCGTCATGCTAAGTGACGTATAGGGAATATGGTCGGTATTAGCGACTATAATATTTTGTAGACCTTCGACTCGTGATTTTTTAGATAATGTGGTCGGTATTACACCAGTGTAGATTTACCCATTTTCCCAGAAAAAGATCTCTTACCTATTAAAAGCTGCATGAACACTGAAGCCGTCGACCAGGATCGAACACGATCTCTCGTCCTTTGTAGTCCATTTCACTAACAACTGAGCTATCGCGGATCCCAACAAAAAAAAAGTAAAGCACCCCCGTCACGCCAAGTGGCGTATAGGGAATATGGTGTTAGTGACCATAAATTTTACAGACCTTCGGCACATGATTTTTGTGGTAATGTGGTCGGTATTACGCCGTGCCGCTTCCCTTTCCCAGAAAAAATCCGGTACCCATTAAAGGCTGGGTGAACCCGGAAGCCGTCGGTTGGGATCGAACCCAACCCCTTGTCCTTCATAGTTCAGTTCACTAAACACTGAGCTATCGCAGCTCCCTCAACAACCGACATAAAACACATTAGATTATGGAGAAAAATATGATGTGTTTAAAGCACACTTATTTGACTGCATTTGTTAATGACAGATCGCCAAATAATTGAGATATTATGTTATATTTATGACAATAACTGCAGCAAATATATCTTATTTTTATTTAAAGTATTTATTTTTAATCAATTAAACTAGTAAAAACTGTTGACATCAAACAAATTCTCTTGAACACTTCTGACCTGTCGGATGCCGATCAATGTATTTGTTCCCGCTGCGAGGGAAATGCCATCTTTTTCAGGGAAGGGAATTGTGTTCCTCTCATGGACGACGAGTCTTGCCCCCTTTTTTTCAGAAATTGATTGGATGTATTCGTCTAACTCCAACCGGATAATCATGGTGAGACCTACACAATAACCAGGACTTTCATCAGCAAATAGATAGAGAGAATAGCTAGACATATGTTCTGTTACAAGGGTCAGAAAACGTGCATGTATAAATGCATAAACAAGGGACAGAAAAAATGTGAACCCCGGATTTATCACCTATTTAAGTTATCTCTCTCTCTATATATATATATTTCTTAATTTACATGTACAAAGTACCATGAAGGAAGTTATAATATTGATAGGAAGTGAAAAACTTTGGGTTGGGGGGGGGAGATAAGAAGGATAGAGGGTGCGGGGAAAGTAAAAGAGAATGAGGAAATTGATGAATAAATGAAAGAAGAGTAGCTTACATATATAATGTAGAGGTTGTACTTGATCTTTCCCCCATAGTCTTGTCTAAATATGATGGTGTCTTTTACTTGGCAGGGATGTTGTGTCACTAACGGAAGACAACCGAACACTAACCAACATTTTGTACACACCATCCTATTCCACACTCATAATCCTTGTACCTTCCACATTTAAATACTAATGACAAAGTTGCATCACCCTTATGCTCTCCTAGATCCGCATCTGCAAATTTTATGTTAGATCTGAATACGTGCTTAACGTTTGCTGTAAGAAGTTTAACCACATATTTGTCACTTTTGTGCAACATTATTTAGCAAATCATCATTGTGTTCATATTTATTTTAACACAAAAAACATGTTCATTGTCACACGTCTTGAAGTTTAGACTCATTTGTCAAACTGAACGACCGTGGTTTCAACGCCAGTTGAGAAAACGTGATCTCTGATCTAAATATGTCCACTCAGTATCTTTAAATGTTTATCAGCGACATTTTGAGGGAAGGAAAGGTAGCGAGGAAGGGAACCCTATTTCACGAAGACGAGGCTTAGTACAATGAAGTGACTAAAGATTTATTTCCCTGCGGCCATTGCTATGAAACTACCTTTACTTTCTATAGTTTTATAAAAACCAAATGAAACCACCGAATATCATATAGTGTGTATGATTATCAAAGTCCACCGTGTATCCATGTAAGGCCTTTTTGGCGTCTTAAGAGACGGTTGGTAGCAAGCAATCATGATAAGTCAGTAGTTTGGTACACATTAATAATGTCTTATGCTGGATTCTGTTTTGCTGAACAGCTTCTCTCGTGGCTGAATCTACTAAAATTGTATTAACAGATTCGACCGCAAAATGAACAAGATGTTTTCATGGTTCCTGGCCTTGTCTCCTTTCTCCTGCGCCTTTGGAATATAATATCAGCACTACCTCTAATGGTTTTGTTTTCCCATGTCCTACTATCAGCAGCCAGATCCTCCCGGCTTCTTTCACTGATAGAGAATTCACTCAAGTTAACCTTGCAACCATCCTTATAGATCAGCACTGGTCTACCCCTTGGCCTTTCTCCATCTCTTAAATCGTCAAGCAATATTTTTGGGGGAATATGATTGTTTGCCATTCTTCCTACATGACCCAGCCACCATAGTCTCCCACTCGTAAGTGTTGATATAAAGGAGTTGTGCTCGTTGTAAGACATTAGAGTTGGTTATTTTGTCCTGCATGTGATGTTCCTAATCTTTCGAAGACAACGCACATTAAAGCTTTGATGGTCATACTATGGTGGTGGCGCCAAAAGAAGTAAAACAACAAAAAAGCAATAAAGAATGTTTATGGTAGATGATGTAAGGATGATGATGGTAATCCCAATATCTCCGACAACAGCACAGTAACAACAGCGAAGACATTTTGTATATGTGACTAACTTTTTGATAATGTCAACGGAAATTATTATTACATTATTATTGTATATCATATGGCAAGTAATGATTCTGATTATAATAGTATATTGCTTCTTCCAGCATTCACATTTGACAAAGTAGTATATTGCTTCCGCAAGCTTTCACCTCTGACAAAGTAGTATATTGCTTCCGCCAGCTTTCACCTCTGACAAAGTAGTATATTACTTCCGTCAGCTTTCACCTTTGACAAAGTAGTATATTACTTCCGCCATCATTCACCTTTTTCAAAGTAGTATAATACTTCCGCCAGATTTCACCTCTGACAAAGTAGTATATTGCTTCCGCCAGCTTTCACCTTTGACAAAGTAGTATATTACTTCCACAATCTTTCACCTCTGACTAAGTAGTATATTACTTCCGCCATCATTCACCTTTTTTAAAGTAGTATAATACTTCCGCCAGATTTCACCTCTGACAAAGTAGAATATTACTTCCGCTAACTTTCACCTTTGACAAAGTAGTATATTGCTTCCGCCAGCTTCGTACAACGTACAATCTTACATATATCTGGGCAGTAATATAGATAAAGAGGGAAGAACAGAAAATGATACCAAAATAAGGATATCAAAAGCAAGAGGAGCTTTCATTGCACTGGGAAACATATGGAAATCCAAAGAAATTAGGTTAAATACAAAAATAACAATTTTCAACTCAAATGTTAAGTCGGTCCTATTATATGGCTGTGAAACATGGAGAACAACAGCATTGACAATCACGAAGCTACAGATTTTCATTAATAGATGCTTACGCAGAATAAAAGGATGGAAATGGCAGGATAAAATCACTAACATAGAATTATGGAAATGTACCAGTCAAATACCAGTGGATAAAGAGATACAGCGAAGACGATAGCGCTGGATAGGACACACACTACGGAAGCCAACTGAGAGTATTACACAACAGGCCCTTTTTTTTTAATCCCCAGGGGAAAAGACAAAGAGGAAGACCAAGGAATTATTGGAGAAGACAGATAGAAGCAGAGATGAAGATGATGGGGAAGACATGGAATGATCTTAAAAGAATGGCAAAAAAAAGAACGACCTGGAAAGTGTTTGTTGAAAACCTATGCTCCACTGGGAGCTAAAAAGGTAGAAGAAGAAGTCATAAAGACGAAAATGACTGAATTGATTGGCAATTATTATGTGATGTTAGATTTTAACGAAGTGATACGGTCGATTACAGCAGTGATAATAAAAACCATTTTTTGGTCCAGTGTCTGCGCTGATATATTTGTCACTTTCAAGAGTATAACAGTTTCCATACGCCACGGTAACACTTTGGTGGAAATTTCTGAAAATATATAAAAAAAAATATTGTTTAAAAAGTCAGTCATTCTTTATAAGGAAATAACTGTTAAATATGATATCTTTAGTGAACTAATGTTAATATTGTAAAGACATTTAATGTGTACCGTTACATATTCATATGACGTTTTCACCGGTGAGTCTGAGGCGCCCTAAGACCAAAATTATTAGAATAAATACAGTTGACAATACCAAATAATAGTATGGGAAATACCTCTACTAGACATACAATCTTACATATATCTGGGCAGTAATATATATATATATATATATATATATATATATATATATATATATATATATATACAAAGAAGGAGGAATAGAGAATGATACCACAAAAGGATATCAAGAGCAATCGAAACATTCGTTACACTGGAAAACATGTGGAAGTCCAAAGAAATTAGGTTAAACGCAAAAATAAACATTTTCAACTCCATCGTTAAGTTAGTCTTATTATATAGCTGTAAAACATGGAGGACAATTATAATCACGAAGATACAGACCTTCATTAATGGCTGCTAACTCAGAATAAAAGGATGGACACGGCAGGACAAAATCACTAACATAGAATTATGGAAAAGTATCAGTCAAATACCAGAGATAAAGAGATACTGCGAAGATGATGGCGCTGGATAGACACACACTGTGGAAGCCAACTGAGAGTATTACACATCAAGCCCTTTTTTTAATCCCCAAGGAAAAGGACAACGAGGAAGACCGACATATGTTTGCACAAGACAGATAGAAGCAGAGATGAAGATGATGGGAATGCCATGGAATGATCTTAAAATAATGACAAGAAACAGAACGACATGGAAAGTGTTTGTTGAAGACCTATGCTCCACAGGGAGCTGAAAGGTAGAAGAAGAAGAAAATGAACAATCAAACATGTGAACCAGATAAGATAAGTTATGTCTCATTCACTAGAAGAAAATGAACAATCTAACATGTGAACCAGATAAGATAAGTTGTAATAATGAAAACAGAGAGCCCAAACACTAATGCTTGATAATCAACTTCTTATGACCTTGATGATCAACTTGACTGATCAATGTCGTGACCGATGAAATGACGATTCATGAACGATCGACTGACCTCTCGTCCCCTTGAGATTGAGATCACTCCTCTTCACCACGAGCCCGAGTACCAGAGGTGCTTTAGCACGATGAGCGAGGGCTCGTGATGCTGCTTATGGCCGGATTGCTGAATGACGAGTTCCTCGCCACTCTGATGATCTGCCCCGTTCTCAAGCTGCCATGCCAGTCTTTTGGACCGCCATGATTGATGCCTCGTACTTCACGTCATTCTGTTGCGACTCTCCTTGGACCGTTATGATCTATAGTGTAGTACTTCACGTTGTAACTTATCAATTCCCCCCGCGATTCTCCCAGCTCGTTCACTCGCTAGATGGTTGTAACACTGAAGATGTTTTAATGACTCAACTCAAGTCCTGACTACACACAAAACATCTTTATTTGACAAGGCACATGTCCGGATCATGTAAACACATTTCACAAATTAACAGTACATATATTCACAGTGATAATTCCCTCCCTGAACTAACATTAGTGCCACCCTCAGGTGCACTTCTCATGGACTGCTACTTTAGCCCAAACTCGGTGGAACTCTATTGTCGAGTTCCCAACTCTATGTAATCTACTTGACTAACAAGTTCAATAGTGTGTCATAGAAGCTAGTCATAAGCTCCCAAGTCTCTGAGGACCCTTACTTGAAGTTTCCCAATGATGTGTACGATCTACACGATCGATAAAAGTCTCTCTTCATGGTAGAAGCTAGTCATAAGCTCCCAAGTCTCTGAGGACCCTTACTTGAAGTTTCCCAATGATGTGGACGATCTACACGATCGATAAAAGTCTCTCTTCATGGTAGAAGCTTCGTCATAAGCTTCCTAAACTTTCCCGCCACGACTTCCTCGAAGTCAGCGAGATTATCCAACAACGTGTCGATTGCACTGATTCGCAATCAGCTTCTATGCCGAGAAGGTAACGCTAACCTTAACAGCTACAATCACACTTCTAGATTCTTCATAAGTCTTGCTCCACGACTTTCTCAAAGTCGGCGAGCGCTGGACACTTAACAAGTTTCCAACAATGTTCTACTGTGTCACTTTCATTGATGCACAATCAGTTTCTTTGCCACTAAGGTAACCCTAACCTTAACAGTGACAATCCCACTGATTCTATATTCTTCATAAATCTTGCTCTACGACTCCCTCAAAGTCGGCGAGCGCTGGACACTTAACAAGTTTCCAACAATGTTCTTCTATGTCAATTTCACTGATTCACAATCAGTTTCATTGCCGCTAAGGTAACCCTAACCTTAACAGTGACAATCACACCTATTCTATCTTGCCATATCTAACACAACATTTAGTAACTAACAATCACAACTCCTGGAAATAGTATAACTAAACTAATTGGCTGTCGCCCTATATCTGTCTTAACTTTCATCTATTTACAACTCCTTTCTAGTCCACGGTATGCTAACTAGATTTCTCTAGACGTCCGCACTGGACCCGGCTCAAATGCACACTGACTTTAAAATCTACGTCTATTCTCATCTCCCCACTTCCCCTGAAAACATCTCACCCATTCACGCTTATTTCGCATTTCTCTATAAAACAGTTCACTCACTCACACCTGACCACTTCTGCTTGTCTCCCCTAGATGTTTATTATTTCTCTACTAATATCGTCTGTTTCAATCAACTCTCATCAATACTCTGTTTCTCTTGTTGCCCCGCTACACACCCGTTTCACACACCTCATCTATTCCCTGTTACACTGCCTTATACCTTCCGCAAGTTATTTAAACATCTGTAATAACTTCCAGACTATTATTCCTTACCACTTCTTGCCAATTATACCTCCCGTACCTTATATTATCTCTATTATATCTGTGGTAACCTTCGCTGCTCTCTTTGTTCTACTTTCTGCCCTTGATTCTAGTCTACATACTCTACTTCGTGCTTTGCACCTGTTCTTCTGATGTCTGCCAACTTTCGTCGCTATCCCCTTGGTCTGTCTCCTCCTCTCTACCCTTTTTATATTCCGGTGATTCTCCTGATGACCATCTTCCTTGCCTCTTCCTCACAGGCTTTTCTTTATCTCTCTGTGTCTCCACTTCTGTGTCACCCATCATCTGTTTCTTCTGCATTTTCTCTTGTCGCTCCGTCTCCTGATCTCTGAGCTCCATTCTGATTCTTCTCTCTGGTATGCTATTCACTATTTGTCTACCTTCTCGTTGCTCATCCCTTCTCCTAAAATGGTCTACTTCCATCGGACTGTCTTGTCTTTCTATCCCCCCTTTTTCTCTTTTTGACTATGTTCTTGAAATCTTCTTACTAACCCTTCTTCTTCAACTGCTATCTCTAATAACTGCAACAATTTCATGTTCTTTTTCCTTGATAATGTTAACCTTAACCCTTTATCCCTTACTCCCTCTATCAATGTTGCTATCAGTATCTTGTCTACCTGCTCTGACTCAACCCCTTTTCCAAATCCTCTTTCAGCCATCTCCCTTATCCTTTCCCCATACTCTTGTACCGTTTCATACCTTTCTTGCCTTACTCTTTTTAACTCCATTAACGCATGCTGCTCATCCTGAAATCTCCCATATCTACTTGCTAAATATGACTTAAATTCCTGCCATGGTTCTTCATTTCTATCTTCAACTCTTCTCCTTACACACGCTAGCACTGCCCCTTGACTTGTGGCCACTGCCAAGTCTTTCCATTCTATTTGATTTAACCTTTTCCTATTACCCCAGAACTCAATTGCTTGTATCCAATTTTCAAACGTTTCTACTTGTCCCTCAAATATTGGTATTCTACCTGTTATTTCCTGCATCTGCAAACTACCACTTAATCTTTCAATCACTTCTCCCATCTTTTGCACCGCTTGCCACATGTACCCTTCCCGAGATATATTCTCCATTTGTTAATTATCTTTTCCCTCTTTGCATAGGTCTTCCTATTGATACGTTCACTTATATCTCTTTACAACATAAAATAATTCAGCATTTTACATAATACCTCATTTGCTCATTATTTCCTTTCTTTGTAGAGGTTTTCTATTGCCAAATTAATAATATACCTTTAGCAACAATCATTTAAAAAAAAAATTCATCATTTTATACAATACCTTATTTGCTAATTATTTCCCCCTTTCTTGTAAAGGTTTTTCTATTGATATCTTAACAATATACATTTACCAACAATACACACACAAAAAATTCATTCTGAATTATTTCCCTTTTCTTGTCGATGTTTTCTCAATTGGCATATTAACTATACACCTTTTACAACCATACAACAAAAAAAATTCCAGCCTTCTACACAATACTCTTACATCTCATGTCAAACTCTTTCAATTGTTTGACTTATCTCACACAACTTATTTCTTTCTTTCCTGTATTCTAGCCATGTGTGTCTATCAATTTAAATCCTACTCATTTTCCTATTCTACCCCCTTCCTTTAATTCTTCATCCGTTAACTCTATTCTATCTACAAAAATGTTCGACACACATGACTCCAATACTTCTTTATCACACTCATTTGTTAGTAATTTGTCTCTTTTTCAATCACTCTTCCACTCACATACTATCTTTCAATCAATTTTAATTAACTAATTACTGAATCACATCCTCGATGATCCTTAGAATACTTAAACACATTTTTCTCTCTTTCTCTCTTTGTGCCTTTCAGTTGTCTTGTTGCAACCGATCTAGCGTTGATCAGCCACCAATGTAATAATGAAAACAGAGAGCCCAAACACTAATGCTTGATAATCAACTTCTTATGACCTTGATGATCAACTTGACTGATCAATGTCGTGACCGATGAAATGACGATTCATGAACGATCGACTGACCTCTCGTCCCCTTGAGATTGAGATCACTCCTCTTCACCACGAGCCCGAGTACCAGAGGTGCTTTAGCACGATGAGCGAGGGCTCGTGATGCTGCTTATGGCCGGATTGCTGAATGACGAGTTCCTCGCCACTCTGATGATCTGCCCCGTTCTCAAGCTGCCATGCCAGTCTTTTGGACCGCCATGATTGATGCCTCGTACTTCACGTCATTCTGTTGCGACTCTCCTTGGACCGTTATGATCTATAGTGTAGTACTTCACGTTGTAACTTATCAATTCCCCCCGCGATTCTCCCAGCTCGTTCACTCGCTAGATGGTTGTAACACTGAAGATGTTTTAATGACTCAACTCAAGTCCTGACTACACACAAAACATCTTTATTTGACAAGGCACATGTCCGGATCATGTAAACACATTTCACAAATTAACAGTACATATATTCACAGTGATAATTCCCTCCCTGAACTAACATTAGTGCCACCCTCAGGTGCACTTCTCATGGACTGCTACTTTAGCCCAAACTCGGTGGAACTCTCTTGTCGAGTTCCCAACTCTATGTAATCTACTTGACTAACAAGTTCAATAGTGTGTCATAGAAGCTAGTCATAAGCTCCCAAGTCTCTGAGGACCCTTACTTGAAGTTTCCCAATGATGTGTACGATCTACACGATCGATAAAAGTCTCTCTTCATGGTAGAAGCTTCGTCATAAGCTTCCTAAACTTTCCCGCCACGACTTCCTCGAAGTCAGCGAGATTATCCAACAACGTGTCGATTGCACTGATTCGCAATCAGCTTCTATGCCGAGAAGGTAACGCTAACCTTAACAGCTACCATCACACTTCTAGATTCTTCATAAGTCTTGCTCCACGACTTTCTCAAAGTCGGCGAGCGCTGGACACTTAACAAGTTTCCAACAATGTTCTACTGTGTCACTTTCATTGATGCACAATCAGTTTCTTTGCCACTAAGGTAACCCTAACCTTAACAGTGACAATCCCACTGATTCTATATTCTTCATAAATCTTGCTCTACGACTCCCTCAAAGTCGGCGAGCGCTGGACACTTAACAAGTTTCCAACAATGTTCTTCTATGTCAATTTCACTGATTCACAATCAGTTTCATTGCCGCTAAGGTAACCCTAACCTTAACAGTGACAATCACACCTATTCTATCTTGCCATATCTAACACAACATTTAGTAACTAACAATCACAACTCCTGGAAATAGTATAACTAAACTAATTGGCTGTCGCCCTATATCTGTCTTAACTTTCATCTATTTACAACTCCTTTCTAGTCCACGGTATGCTAACTAGATTTCTCTAGACGTCCGCACTGGACCCGGCTCAAATGCACACTGACTTTAAAATCTACGTCTATTCTCATCTCCCCACTTCCCCTGAAAACATCTCACCCATTCACGCTTATTTCGCATTTCTCTATAAAACAGTTCACTCACTCACACCTGACCACTTCTGCTTGTCTCCCCTAGATGTTTATTATTTCTCTACTAATATCGTCTGTTTCAATCAACTCTCATCAATACTCTGTTTCTCTTGTTGCCCCGCTACACACCCGTTTCACACACCTCATCTATTCCCTGTTACAAAGTTATGTCTCATTCACTAGAAGAAAATGAACAATCAAACATGTGAACCAGATAAGATAAGTTATGTCTCATTCACTAGAAGAAAATACCCACAATTTGAATATCATGTTTTTAGAAATGTGAGATGGAACACATAACGATCATCAACATTCTCAATGAGACCTGCATTATTTTGTACGTTTTATTTGCCAGAGTTACTAACGTTCAGCAGCAATAACGTTTATCACGTCTTCTTTAAATGAGGTAGAAATATTTACACTGGAAAATTAACCGGATTATTATTTCTCTTACATATCCTGTGGGAAGCAGTTACAAGAAGTATCACTCACCTTCTATCACAGTTAAGCCCATTGTAGTAGCACATAAGAACCATGTCCCCCAACTGGTGTCCTACATCCATTCGGGTACTTCTGCAATTATAACACTCTTATAGTAACTCAACCAGGACATTTTATATAGTGTCGTGCTAGCTACCATCAGCTACATGTGCTACTGCTATGCATATACAGCCAGACACTGATCATATCACGCATTATCATGTTCTTATTTTAAGGAAGTTAACAATTACAGTTGTAATTATCAATAAACTCGATTCTCCAAGTTGGTGGATGTATATATTCTATTCTATTCTATTCTATTCTATTCTATTCTATTCTATTCTATTCTATTAATGAAATCGGTTTCAAGGCATTCGAAGCATCCCCACACCAGCCCCACCGCCAGATCCAGCATTTCTTGAAGCGAGTACAGACTGATCTTGTAAGGTTGATTGTAGACATCTCTGCATTTCCGAAGCAGCCTGAATCAACCAGGCCCGTTCTCCATCTTTAGACTACCCAGTCTTTCAATATAGGCATCACTGTCCCATCCATACCCTCCTCTTCTCTTAAAAAAAATTGAGAACAAACTTGGCGATCTTCTTTTTGTCCAGAGTCAGAAGACACCCAATGCCATAGCTTCCAGCGAGCTTGTCGGCTGTCATGCATATATCACTTCAATTGATCCAGATTGTGTCCAGCGTAAAGAGAACGTTACTCTACAGCTATTCTCACTGTTAAAAGTTGATGACTACGAGACTACCTTTGACGTACCTGAAGTAGTAAAGTAAAATAAGAAAGAGATCCAGTCATTTTCGCCAATCTTGATCAGATTGTCTCTTTTCGTGTGTTTTTTTTCCTCGACAGAAATTGTGTTATTGTTGTCTTATTTCAAATACAGAACTAGTTTTATTGCAGGACGTGTTCAGTGAAAATACGCCTGTTTTTAAGTTTGCGATACAAGAAATATACCAAGAAGATTCAGTCAGAGATAGTTTTATTGCAGGACGTGTTAAGTGAAAATACGTCTGTTTTTAAGTTTGCGGTACAAGAAATATACCAAGAAGATTCAGTCAGATCTAGTTTTATTATATTCAAACATGCTGCCTGATTTAGTCTCATTTTTTTTTAATCTTACAAAAGACAATATTAAATTAAATACTAATCTCAGGTAAACAGAAAAAAAAATAATCTCGTCGCGCCTTGAGTGGAGTCTCCAGGTGATATCATGTTAGAGCTCATGTATCCAATCATCATTACATGTATCTGCTTGTGTGCTCAGCACTAGGCCAGTAGCGGATTTCGTTCCTAGAAAATATGTTTCCATTTAATGCAGGGTACCCCTGGCATCTGTGATTGGTATCAAACTCGACGTCTTGTCCTCAGCAGATGAGTCCATTAACACTTGGTCTACTGGTGCTCCAGTCAGGAGTTTCGTTATAAAAAGGTCTACTCAGAAAATGAAATTTCTCTAAGACAGCAGCCTTTTATATTACACGGCACTTCAACAAGTGTTAGTCAGGCCATTTTAAAATAGACGATGTGTAAATTATTAATGGATTTATTTACCCTTGGGAAACATGGACTCTTATATTAGAACTACAGATGAAATTACAAGTTATGAAGATGAAATTTTGTGGTGAAATATTGTGAGCATCTCTTAAATAGATCAAATCACAAATAAAACAATTCGCAAAATAGAAGAACGATGACATGATGAACTTTTGGTTATTGTGAAGAAACAAAATAAAATGGTTCGGTCACGTATCTGGCCTAGCCAAAGCGAATTAGACAGGCCTTGGATTTGCTGAGCCCCACAAAACATTAGTAAATAAATAGAGATGGTGAAGGTTGAAGATTTCTGTGTCTCCACGAATCTCAGGATCATTTATGATAAGAAAGAAGGAATGAAGAAGTGGTGAAGTTTGTTTAACATCCACTAGAACCCCATTGTTCAGATTGTTATTTGGGCGTTATATGCCACAGAAGATATCACAAATATAATGACCCAACAAATAAATCAAATGAACAATTTAAGTAAATTGTCTTTAGCTTCACACAAAAACAGAACTGCAAATAGAATGCATATGTTGACAGTTCAATGTCATGAACATAACAATAGACAGTTGGAGGGCCACAGAAGAGATACATCGACAAGACTATAATTAATTTTTATGTGAGTTTGTTTCAGCACAACTGATAAGTTTAGTTTAGTTTAGTTTAGTTTAACTTCGCTTAGCTTAACTCAGTTTAGTACAGTTTAACTTAGCTTATCTTAGCTTAGTTTAGTTTAGTTTAATTTAGGTTAACTTTAGTTTAGTTTAGTTTAGTTCAGTTTAGTTTAACTTCGCTTAGCGTAACTTAGTTTAGTTTAACTTAGCTTAGCTTATCTTAGCTTAGTTTAGTTTAGTTTAATTTAGGTTAACTTTAGTTTAGTTTAGTTTCGTTAGTTTAGTTTAATTTAGGTTAACTTTAGTTTAGTTTAGTTAAGTTTAAATTAGTTTAGTTTAGTTTAGTTTAATTTAGGTTAACTTTAGTTTAGTTTAATTTAGTTTAGTTTAGTTTAGGTTAACTTTAGTTTAGTTTAGTTAAGTTTAAATTAGTTTAGTTTAGTTTAGTTCAGTTCATTTTAGTTTAGTTTAGTTTAGTTTAACTTTAGTTTAGTTTAGTTTAATTTAGTTTAGTTTAGTTTAGTTTAGTTGGCAGCTCATCTTCAATCACAACGGACAACTATCTACCTATTGCTCAGACCCCGTCCTCAACACATTTCCCAGAATCCTCAGTAGGAAGCACTCCGGCACACACTGATGAAATCACAGAAGATGGTTTCAACTCAGATACACGAACTGCGTAACATCTTAGAAAAACCTTGACCCTAAACTCCTTAGTCGCCTCTTATGGCCTGTGAGGCAGGTAACAGTGGCTCAATTCTCTAAAAAAAAAAAACAATAAATAAAATTGCTTTCGGCAGCTAGACTAATAAGGAAAGAAGAAAACATATAACGTTTCGGACTCATGCCTTCATCAGAATCAAGACACCAAATAACAAATAAGCACGGTATGCTTTTGCTGAAAGGAACTGTAGACAATAAGAGAAGTATGCAGGAATAAGAACGAATAAAGACATGGGATAAAGATAACAAGGAATGAACAATAGAAGCAGCAAGGAAAATGCCGTGTTTAACTATTCCTTCTCCTGGTTTTTTATAAAGACTTGTGGCCAAATCGTTATATTTTGTTGTTTCGCTATTTATTTAACTGCCCAATACAATCTTACGTTTGTTATTATCGAGTCTTTCCAGCTTTACTCTCGGTACTGAGCTATATTTATATTTCTACAAAACTCTATTCTTGTCACCCCTCGCTGTAGGCAGGGTCAAAGCAGCAACACAGCGCAGGTGAAAACTGACAGGTCTCAGAGACTTGTGATTTCGTGCTTGTAAATGTTACACTACAGACATGATGTGTTAATAACAACTACCTTTTGTTAAATGAGAGCAATGCTTAACAGGGTGAAAGACTCTAGGATGGTACTGCATCAATACAGAACTGCTAAATACAGCGTGTAACCTTAACGGCTATGATTCTGCTAATCTCACAATCATCACCATCATCATCATTGAGTGTCCGCTCTGCATCGAAGGTTGGCTACCATGGAGCGCCATTGCGCTCTGTCTCTTGCTTTGATGGTGCAGGTTGTTATAGACTAACTTGCTCATCTTTTGATGTTACTCGTCCATGTTAGTCTTTGTCTAAATCTGCCCATTTTCCCTTCCAATTGTATTTGTATTAGGCTGTTGTGTCTTTTAACATGTCCTAAAAAATCTCAATTGTCTTGTTAGTAGTAGACCAGGAGGGAAATGGTCTCGCTTTTTTAGTTGACCAAAGAGTAGGGTATACCCTACGAAGTCCAGTACCCTATGAGTACAGGAGTTATATAGAGACTACGGCAAGCCGCGGCAAGCTGCGGCAAGCTGCGGCAAGCCAGAGTGATGTCATGATATATATGTATATATGAATAGGGCTTGTATAGTGCATGAAGGGGTGAGTCATGTATTGGACATCAGTTTTTCCCGCCAAAGTGACTTCCAATAGGAGCTAGTGTGTGTGTGTGTTGTCCGGCTATAGACCACGCCCACTCCGGAAGTGAAACTACCATATTAGGGAGTAGTGATACGTTAGTTATTTCATAGTTATGGTGAGTATATATACATATAATAGTAATAAGTTAATAGTTATTATATCTACGTTGACGTAAATGGGCCCCGTATTTAAGATATGGACCATAAGTAGGTATATATATACATACATATATTGGCAAATCATGCTGGCGGTATTAACGAACAGTCATTTTCTCCTACCGTGGCAGCTCAATATCTCCCACCGTTGCCGCTCTCGCGTGAGTTTATTGATTATTGTCTCCAGCGAGCGCGAAACGCAACAGGTTATGTAAAAAAAAGGCGCGTACACGACTAGCGTCGGTCGGGCAGTCAGTCACGAGGTACCCACAGTGATAACACTGCTAGATACGTATCCATATCTGTAAATTATTAACAGATTCCGTGAACACTCTCAACGTTTCTATTTAGCGAGCTGAACATGGAGAATACTCGCCCACATCTAGGACAATTGTATCAATTACCAGCCATCGTGTTCCTTTAGGCTACCTCTCCAAAAGAGAGAGGAAAAAAAAATATATATATATATATAAAGCAACAAGCTAGAATAACTCAAAGCAATACGCTAATTGGGATGAGCGCTATGGATATTAGTGAGCAGAGTATTTTACAAAAAAACCGACCGCAAGGTTAGCATGTCTTATCTTATTCTCTCTCCATCGCTTTTTTTTTTTTTAGGATATTAAGATACTCTAATTTTTTTAAATATCAAATTACTTTAGGTGACGTTTGCCGAAGAGTTGGTGACAGTCCATCATTTGGATGATCTTACAGAGGATAGACGATCAACGTGGATGCAGGTTGCCTGTGACAGGCACAGATTTGCGAGAAGAATAGCAAAAATGGCATTAGTTATAGAGCCTATTCTTCAACAGCTAACGTCAAAATCAGGATAAATAGCGTCTCTTCCAAAAATCGAGAAGGAAACGAGCGCCATAATTAAAGATGTAATAAGTAAAACGAACAAAAACCGCAACGTCTAAAACTATCAAACGTATTATAAATCTAATACCCAACAAGTCCATGCTGCAACCGACAAACTACCAGTCATACACAACGCGTTTTTTTAAATAATTTTTTTTTTTCACCTAGCGAAAAACCTACGATCCCCCCTTTACGATTCTGACGTGAACGCTAGACTCGCGATATAACAGTTTGCAACCGATGCCTCCAACTACACGGCGTAGAAAAACTACAACATGGATATTCTCACACGGCGGAGTTCTATTAAAATGTTTCCAAAACATATATATTAAAATATAAATTTAAAATGTTGGTTGTTATAAAGAAAAGAGCGTCTGTTTTTTTTTTTTTGTGTGTGTGTTATACATTATTCTTATCAGGTTAATAAACTTTGTGGGAATCCATAGTGACTCACCAACTTCCAAACCATTCCTCTGTCTAAACTAGCAAATACCGTTTCGTAATCTTTGTTCAATTGTTATACGTAGAGTAGTTATGTGATCAGCACATGAGCTGTTCTTCCTAAAATACGGGCGCGTCTCTCAAATATTTCTCTGTGGCCTTTTTTTAGTCTCTCCAGAATAAATCTACTTAATTTTTTTTATTCATCCTGGCACTGATAGCAGCATAATTCCCATATAATATGTACACCCTTGTAAACTTCCTTTCTAATGGTAGTTGATCATATAACCTTATTCCGTCCCCCCCCCCAAATTGTATCTAATAGATTATGTAACATCATGGTAGAGGTGTTAATACTCCGAAGGAATTTCATCTGGCCCTATGGCCTTACCATTTTTTAAAAATAACTTCTGCTGGTAGTATATCTTGAGGATTATTTGAGCCGGGTCTGTTCCAAAAGTTCTTCAAAGTGCTATTTCCATCTCTCTAGGTGTTCCCTTATAGTACTAGGCAGATTTCCTGTCTTATCTCTAATAAAGGCAGCAATCTGTTTGCATTTTCCACACAAGTTTCTGTGTACGGTTGTACAGGGCTTTATAATTCCTTTTATTTGCTGCTTCCTCTGCCTCTTTAGCTAGATCATCTATATATTTCCTCTGGCCTCTTTTACTCTCTCCAGAATGATTCTGCGTAATATATTTCTTGGCACTGATAACAGCGACCATGGAGCGTCATTCTGCTCTGTCTCTTGCTTTAAATGTGCACGTTGTCATCGGTTGATTTGTCCATCTTTTGATGTTACTCGTCCATGTTAGTCGTGGTCTGCCTCTCCCTCTTTTACTTTGTATTTTCCCCTCCATGATTACTTTTAGTAGACTGTTGTGTCTTTTAACATGGCTCAAAAACTGCATTTTTTAATTGTGCTTAGTAGTTCTCTTTTCATTGTTAGTTGTTTCAAGACTTCATCGTTGTTTTTCTTTTCCTTCCATCCAATTCTACCTATTCTTCTATATACCACATATCAAAGGCTTCAGTTGTCTGTTCTGTTTTCTTGTCTAATGTCCCTGTTTATGCACCATTTAGGAACGTTGAGAAGACAACATTTTGCTATTCTTAGTTTTAGCCCTGATCTTATTTGCTTTGATGTTAGTATATTTTTCATGGTATTAACGTTATTTTTCACCATTCATATTCTTTTGCTTATTTCAGTTGACCTTTTCCATTACTGGTTATAGTATGTCCAAGGTAGTTGTAGCTCTGAACTATCTCCAGGTCTATTCCTTCAATTTTGATATATTCACTTGCTGGTTTTGAATATTTTTTTTTTGTTTATTGTCATAGTTTTACTTTCTTTTGATATTCATATCTAATCCATATTTATTATTTTTTTTTTTTTTGCTTGTCATGTTTAATTCATTAAGTAATGTTGTAGATCTTTATGATTTTCTGGTACTAATACAGTATCATCAGCATATTTTAGGTTAATGATCATCTCTCCATTAATGTTTAGGTATGGTATTTATGTGATGGTTTAAAGATTTTCTCGGTGTATATACTCCACAAGCATGGTAATAGGATGCATCCATGTTTTACTCCTCTTTTTATAAAATAGGTATCGAGTTCTCTTTGTTATATTTTATTATCGCTGTTTGCCCGCAGTATAAATTAGTTATCTCAGTCATCCTTTAAAACTGAGAACTATTGATATGGTGATACGAGGGATCAACAACAATATATTTTCCTGACACCGTAATCTCTGATAAACGCACAGACAGCGTTACGAGTGACGTCGATAATTTTTGTTTTGTTTGGAAAAGTTGAGATAGTTTAACATCTGTTGAACGGTTTTTTTATTCAATATTGGATATTCAGATGAGACCAAAATCAAAACAGAATCCATAATTACCGAGCTAGGCGAAACACTGGATGTGCTGTTGGTGACACATATGAAAAAGATGATGGTGTTATTGTCGAAACACCATGATGGTTGAGTGAACATGTTGTTGACATGACAGATACTGTTGTCGTTAATTGTTCTGGCAACAGAGTTCTCTTTTGGTAATGAACATGCGAAGGATCGTAATGTCATGACAGACAGAGGTAGTTGAAACATAGTATTTCTACGTAAGTCCACAAAGTGGTACAAACATGTAGCTAATGGTTCTGGTGTAAGTAATGTAAAGTTTGTGTTGAGAGATTTATCACTGCAAATGTTGCTAGTGATGTGACTGGTGTCTACATGTGACTGTTCCTATACACTATCGGAACTGTGTTGTGTGTGAGATATATCATCTGAACTTCAGTTTGGATGTATCCTAGATATGTTGAAGCGAAGAGATTTCCATCTTGCAGACACACCTGCAAATGATCATCTTCTCCACCAACGTTCATACACAAGGGAGGGGGCTGATAGGTCTGTAATTCGTGGAGATCTTTTTTATCACTTTTCTGAGTCAATGTATGGTATGTAGAGATCTCCTCCCAACCAGATGATACCTGTCCTAAGTGTCAAATATGGTTAACGAGCCTGAAAACACAGTCATCGAGGCTACGTTGTCACCAAGCTTGAAGAAGGCAATTTCGAACTCTGACATTGTCAAATACCTGAACACTGTCCTTCACCCTCATTGTAATGGTTAAGTAAGGTTTCCTGGAATGAAAGTCGGCATCTAGGGATCTTCGCACCCAACATATCCTAAGCTGTGATTGAGCTCACAATGATGTTTTCCATCCTGTTGACGTGAAGATGATGAGCCTGTAAATCATGGGAGCCTTGTCATCTCAATGGTCTAGGTATGGTATGTATAGCCCGCCTTCCTGCTAGATAATACCTGGCTTGAGTGTCAAATTTGGTTAACGAGCATGAAAAAGGACACGATGACGTAATCCTCGGGTGGGAGGAATATCATGATAAGACCATGATTAGCATGTACCATACCAACGGACGTAGACAATCAGCATCCCCGACCACATTTGTCTGTCCACTGTGCAACATATCAGGTAAGTTGTTGCGTGTTTTCCATGCCAAAACACCAAAGTATCTACCAACATCTCATTTTTTTTGTCGAACACGAGCTCACCTTCCCTATACTTTGGTAGTTGTACCAAAGGATTGGGACTGACTGTCCTTTTTTTCATGATGTGCCAGTAAAACGTCGGTTGTTTCTTTCGACTGTTGACTAAGAGCTTTCTTTTTGTGTTGGACTCTTTTCAAAAACTCAGGGAAACGCTCTAATACTTCTGAAAAAGTTCACATCTATGACCTCTAATCGTCTTTTCAATCGGTTATCTGCTAATCATCGGTAAAACCACCAACCCATGTATACTTGAGTCTGACAGGCGATGCGCGAAAAATAAGAGGGAAGCAAGTAGGTATGGACACCGTACACATACAAGACAGGATAATCTGTGGCAAAACCAAGCTAGCCACAGGTCTGATGGTGACAATTATCAAATGATTTGACACGAACCCACCACTTTTCAACAGCACGTTTCTCATCGTCGTCGTGCGGTGGTTACATGCGACATCAACATGGTCAAATGAGAAATTTTTTCTTGGTTGAAGGACGCTTGTTGTTCGGTAATGACGCTGGACTAGCGGTGTTGTAAATATATGTTTGCGATTCGTCACCAGACATTCGGTTGTAACGGGAAATGACAGATGCTAGTTTTGTTGGAATGGTTGAATTGGAGGTGGTCGTAATATGGCTCGTACTTTTTTCGACTCACCCGTATTTCGTGGGTACTCGCGATAGTTTCTGAATCAACTTGTGCAAGTGTTGTGGTTGTGTTCACAATATCTTTGATCGGAGAGATACAATTTTGAAGTCGTCTTTGTCTGGCTCACCCGTGCTCTTTTTTTTCACAGCAATTTTTGAGCAATTTGACAAGTTCTGTCTGGTGTTCGCGCGCATCATGTCCACTATCTCTAACTTCGCGGTAGGTAGACCAATCCGTGATTAATCTTCGACAACATGTTGTCGTAATCGTTCATTAACGCAAAAAAAAATAACTTTAAGCTTTAACACAACTCGTCTGGTATTTCTGTTTCACGCTTCTGTTTATGTGACTAAGGGTACTTTTGGTGTTATAACATTCTCAGTGATTATGTTTAGACTAAACACCATACCTCGAGCTTTGTGACCGTCAAAATTCAAGAAAGACTTCTACAAATTTTTGAACGACAATTTCCTCAGAAATAAACTTACATATTTCCATCGCTCAGAAAAAAAAAAACATACACAAAAGATTCACCACCGGCCTGTAGGCTTTCTCAAATCAGACTTCAAGTTTTCCACAAGTGCAATGTTCGGGAAGCAACTCGTGATCTCACAACTCTGAAAGCGACTATTCGCTAAGTACTTGAAAAAAAAAATGTGATAGTCCTTGCTATCTGTGAGTGGTCAGTTTGTGTCACACATGGTCAGTGGTCTGGTCGTGTGTTGTAAGTTGGTCATGGAGAAATTTTGGAATGGAGAAAAGTATTGTAAAGATCTGTTACTGTTCGTCCCTGGACATTCGAAGTGAAGGGAAAATGTATGAGCTGTTAGCATGATTGGAACGGGTTCATTGTATGCTGGTCGTATTTTGGTTTGTGCTTTACGCCAAGAATGGAGTGTCTTTTTAGTTTTTTTTTTTTTTTTTTCACGGTGACGCGGGTTATGTTGTGTGTAATCGCTTGGTAACTGGATAAACAGCTGGTGAAAACTCACTGTATATGTCTTTCCTTAAAACTTGATCTATGAGTTGGTTGAAAACAAGACTTCAATCAAATTGTTTTCCGAAACACCGCCTTTTGTGGACCCTCGCTATAGATTCTGAACCCACTATTACAACTATTGTAGATGTGTTGACAATATGATTGCTCAGAGAGACCCAAAATGGAGTCGCCTTCGTCTGGTAAGCCATTACTCCTTCTCAAAGCGTTGTCTTGACACTCGGGCAAACTCAGTTTGGTGTTCGGGTACATCGTGTCCACTATCTCTAACTTCACAGTAGACTAAAAAAAAAGTCTGTGCTGGGCAGTGTGCTATCTATACCTTAGTCGACTCACCTGTTACTTTTAAAAGTGTTGCTGTTGAAAAGTGGTGGGTTCGTGTCAAATCATTTGATAGATGTCACCATCAGACCTGTGGCTAGCTTGGTTTTGCCACAGATTATCCTGTCTTGTATGTGTACGGTGTCCATACCTACTTGCTTCCCTCTTATTTTTCGCGCATCGCCTGTCAGACTCAAGTATACATGGGTTGGTGGTTTTACCGATGATTAGCAGATAACCGATTGAAAAGACGATTAGAGGTCATAGATGTGAACTTTTTCAGAAGTATTAGAGCGTTTCCCTGAGTTTTTGAAAAGAGTCCAACACAAAAAGAAAGCTCTTAGTCAACAGTCGAAAGAAACAACCGACGTTTTACTGGCACATCATGAAAAAAAGGACAGTCAGTCCCAATCCTTTGGTACAACTACCAAAGTATAGGGAAGGTGAGCTCGTGTTCGACAAAAAAAATGAGATGTTGGTAGATACTTTGGTGTTTTGGCATGGAAAACACGCAACAACTTACCTGATATGTTGCACAGTGGACAGACAAATGTGGTCGGGGATGCTGATTGTCTACGTCCGTTGGTATGGTACATGCTAATCATGGTCTTATCATGATATTCCTCCCACCCGAGGATTACGTCATCGTGTCCTTTTTCATGCTCGTTAACCAAATTTGACACTCAAGCCAGGTATTATCTAGCAGGAAGGCGGGCTATACATACCATACCTAGACCATTGAGATGACAACAAGGCTCCCATGATTTACAGGCTCATCATCTTCACGTCAACAGGATGGAAAACATCATTGTGAGCTCAATCACAGCTTAGGATATGTTGGGTGCGAAGATCCCTAGATGCCGACTTTCATTCCAGGAAACCTTACTTAACCATTACAATGAGGGTGAAGGACAGTGTTCAGGTATTTGACAATGTCAGAGTTCGAAATTGCCTTCTTCAAGCTTGGTGACAACGTAGCCTCGATGACTGTGTTTTCAGACTCGTTAACCATATTTGACACTTGGGACAGGTATCATCTGGTTGGGAGGAGATCTCTACATACCATACATTGACTCAGAAAAGTGATAAAAAAGATCTCCACGAATTACAGACCTATCAGCCCCCTCCCTTGTGTATGAACGTTGGTGGAGAAGATGATCATTTGCAGGTGTGTCTGCAAGATGGAAATCTCTTCGCTTCAACATATCTAGGATACATCCAAACTGAAGTTCAGATGATATATCTCACACACAACACAGTTCCGATAGTGTATAGGAACAGTCACATGTAGACACCAGTCACATCACTAGCAACATTTGCAGTGATAAATCTCTCAACACAAACTTTACATTACTTACACCAGAACCATTAGCTACATGTTTGTACCACTTTGTGGACTTACGTAGAAATACTATGTTTCAACTACCTCTGTCTGTCATGACATTACGATCCTTCGCATGTTCATTACCAAAAGAGAACTCTGTTGCCAGAACAATTAACGACAACAGTATCTGTCATGTCAACAACATGTTCACTCAACCATCATGGTGTTTCGGCAATAACACCATCATCTTTTTCATATGTGTCACCAACAGCACATCCAGTGTTTTGCCTAGCTCGGTAATTATGCATTCTGTTTTGATTTTGGTCTCATCTGAATATCCAATATTGAATAAAAAAAACAGTTCAACAGATGTTAAACTATCTCAACTTTTCCAAACAAAACAAAAATTATCGACGTCACTCGTAACGCTGTCTGTGCGTTTATCAGAGATTACGGTGTCAGGAAAATATATTGTTGTTGATCCCTCGTATCACCATATCAATAGTTCTCAGTTTTAAAGGATGACTGAGATAACTAATTTATACTGCGGGCAAACAGCGATAATAAAATATAACAAAGAGAACTCGATACCTATTTTATAAAAAGAGGAGTAAAACATGGATGCATCCTATTACCATGCTTGTGGAGTATATACACCGAGAAAATCTTTAAACCATCACATAAATACCATACCTAAACATTAATGGAGAGATGATCATTAACCTAAAATATGCTGATGATACTGTATTAGTACCAGAAAATCATAAAGATCTACAACATTACTTAATGAATTAAACATGACAAGCAAAAAAAAAAAATAATAAATATGGATTAGATATGAATATCAAAAGAAAGTAAAACTATGACAATAAACAAAAAAAAATATTCAAAACCAGCAAGTGAATATATCAAAATTGAAGGAATAGACCTGGAGATAGTTCAGAGCTACAACTACCTTGGACATACTATAACCAGTAATGGAAAAGGTCAACTGAAATAAGCAAAAGAATATGAATGGTGAAAAATAACGTTAATACCATGAAAAATATACTAACATCAAAGCAAATAAGATCAGGGCTAAAACTAAGAATAGCAAAATGTTGTCTTCTCAACGTTCCTAAATGGTGCATAAACAGGGACATTAGACAAGAAAACAGAACAGACAACTGAAGCCTTTGATATGTGGTATATAGAAGAATAGGTAGAATTGGATGGAAGGAAAAGAAAAACAACGATGAAGTCTAGAAACAACTAACAATGAAAAGAGAACTACTAAGCACAATTAAAAAATGCAGTTTTTGAGCCATGTTAAAAGACACAACAGTCTACTAAAAGTAATCATGGAGGGGAAAATACAAAGTAAAAGAGGGAGAGGCAGACCACGACTAACATGGACGAGTAACATCAAAAGATGGACAAATCAACCGATGACAACGTGCACATTTAAAGCAAGAGACAGAGCAGAATGACGCTCCATGGTCGCTGTTATCAGTGCCAAGAAATATATTACGCAGAATCATTCTGGAGAGAGTAAAAGAGGCCAGAGGAAATATATAGATGATCTAGCTAAAGAGGCAGAGGAAGCAGCAAATAAAAGGAATTATAAAGCCCTGTACAACCGTACACAGAAACTTGTGTGGAAAATGCAAACAGATTGCTGCCTTTATTAGAGATAAGACAGGAAATCTGCCTAGTACTATAAGGGAACACCTAGAGAGATGGAAATAGCACTTTGAAGAACTTTTGGAACAGACCCGGCTCAAATAATCCTCAAGATATACTACCAGCAGAAGTTATTTTTAAAAAATGGTAAGGCCATAGGGCCAGATGAAATTCCTTCGGAGTATTAACACCTCTACCATGATGTTACATAATCTATTAGATACAATTTGGGGGGGGGGGACGGAATAAGGTTATATGATCAGCTACCATTAGAAAGGAAGTTTACAAGGGTGTACATATTATATGGGAATTATGCTGCTATCAGTGCCAGGATGAATAAAAAAAATTAAGTAGATTTATTCTGGAGAGACTAAAAAAGGCCACAGAGAAATATTTGAGAGACGCGCCCGTATTTTAGGAAGAACAGCTCATGTGCTGATCACATAACTACTCTACGTATAACAATTGAACAAAGATTACGAAACGGTATTTGCTAGTTTAGACAGAGGAATGGTTTGGAAGTTGGTGAGTCACTATGGATTCCCACAAAGTTTATTAACCTGATAAGAATAATGTATAACACACACACACACAAAAAAACAGACGCTCTTTTCTTTATAACAACCAACATTTTAAATTTATATTTTAATATATATGTTTTGGAAACATTTTAATAGAACTCCGCCGTGTGAGAATATCCATGTTGTAGTTTTTCTACGCCGTGTAGTTGGAGGCATCGGTTGCAAACTGTTATATCGCGAGTCTAGCGTTCACGTCAGAATCGTAAAGGGGGGATCGTAGGTTTTTCGCTAGGTGAAAAAAAAAAATTATTTTAAAAAACGCGTTGTGTATGACTGGTAGTTTGTCGGTTGCAGCATGGACTTGTTGGGTATTAGATTTATAATACGTTTGATAGTTTTAGACGTTGCGGTTTTTGTTCGTTTTACTTATTACATCTTTAATTATGGCGCTCGCTTCCTTCTCGATTTTTGGAAGAGACGCTATTTATCCTGATTTTGACGTTAGCTGTTGAAGAATAGGCTCTATAACTAATGCCATTTTTGCTATTCTTCTCGCAAATCTGTGCCTGTCACAGGCAACCTGCATCCACGTTGATCGTCTATCCTCTGTAAGATCATCCAAATGATGGACTGTCACCAACTCTTCGGCAAACGTCACCTAAAGTAATTTGATATTAAAAAAATTAGAGTATCTTAATATCCTAAAAAAAAAAAGCGATGGAGAGAGAATAAGATAAGACATGCTAACCTTGCGGTCGGTTTTTTTGTAAAATACTCTGCTCACTAATATCCATAGCGCTCATCCCAATTAGCGTATTGCTTTGAGTTATTCTAGCTTGTTGCTTTATATATATATATATATTTTTTTTTTCCTCTCTCTTTTGGAGAGGTAGCCTAAAGGAACACGATGGCTGGTAATTGATACAATTGTCCTAGATGTGGGCGAGTATTCTCCATGTTCAGCTCGCTAAATAGAAACGTTGAGAGTGTTCACGGAATCTGTTAATAATTTACAGATATGGATACGTATCTAGCAGTGTTATCACTGTGGGTACCTCGTGACTGACTGCCCGACCGACGCTAGTCGTGTACGCGCCTTTTTTTTACATAACCTGTTGCGTTTCGCGCTCGCTGGAGACAATAATCAATAAACTCACGCGAGAGCGGCAACGGTGGGAGATATTGAGCTGCCACGGTAGGAGAAAATGACTGTTCGTTAATACCGCCAGCATGATTTGCCAATATATGTATGTATATATATACCTACTTATGGTCCATATCTTAAATACGGGGCCCATTTACGTCAACGTAGATATAATAACTATTAACTTATTACTATTATATGTATATATACTCACCATAACTATGAAATAACTAACGTATCACTACTCCCTAATATGGTAGTTTCACTTCCGGAGTGGGCGTGGTCTATAGCCGGACAACACACACACACACTAGCTCCTATTGGAAGTCACTTTGGCGGGAAAAACTGATGTCCAATACATGACTCACCCCTTCATGCACTATACAAGCCCTATTCATATATACATATATATCATGACATCACTCTGGCTTGCCGCAGCTTGCCGCAGCTTGCCGCGGCTTGCCGTAGTCTCTATATAACTCCTGTACTCATAGGGTACTGGACTTCGTAGGGTATACCCTACTCTTTGGTCAACTAAAAAAGCGAGACCATTTCCCTCCTGGTCTACTACTCTTGTTTGAGTTGTGTTTAGTAGTTCTCTTTTCATTTTTAGTTGTTTTAAAACTTCATTATTTGTTTTTTTCCATTTCCATTCAATTCTCCATATTCTTCTATAAATCCACATTTCAGAAGCTTCAGTTTTCTTTTCTGTCTTCATGTCTAAAGTCAATGTTGCCGCACCATACAGGAATGTTGAGAAGATATAACGTTTTGCTATTTTTAGATTTGGCTCTGGTCTTATTTGTCTTGATGTTAGTATATTTTTCAAGGCATTACAATTACTTTTTTCCATTCCTATTTATTTGTTTATTTCAGTTGAACACTGTCCATCACTGGCTACTGTATGTCCAATGAATTGTACCCCTGAATTGTCTCCAGGTCTATTCCTTCAATTTTGATATCCACTTGTAGGTTTTCAGTATTTTCTTTGTTTATGATCACAGTCTTAGTATTTTTGATATTCATATCTAATTTGTTTGCTTGTCATGTTTATTTCATTATGTAATCGCACAATCACATCTGTGAAATCAACTTACTCGTTCATTGAAGCAAATAATGTTTTAAAGAAATTTCTTAGCATAAAGAGTAGAGATCCTTGCTCCGTCCTTTCAAGACTACTATTGTAAGCCGCAGGGTCCACCTGCTAAAATGAAATAAAGCAAAATATGTGAATAATTTTGCATACGTATTTAAGGTTATATGTTGTTACTTCACATTTCAATGTTAGATATGTTTAATTACTACATTTGTTTCCAAAGAAATGTCACATGTGTACATACTGTCGCATTTGCTTACACTGTCTATACTTATATCTAGCTCACCAACATCAATATGGGTATCACAGTCAATATATTGCTCACCATTGTCAACATGTTTATCATAGTCTATAACTTGCTCACCATTATGGACATTGGTATCATAGTATATATCTTCCTCACCATTGTCAACATGGGTATCATAGTCTATATCTTTCTCACCATTGTCAACATGTTTATCATAGTCTATAACTTGCTTACCATTATGGACATTGGTATCATAGTGTATATCTTCCTCACCATTGTCAACATTGGTATCATAGTCTATATCTTTCTCACCATTGTCAACATGTTTATCATAGTCTATAACTTGCTCACCATTATGAACATTGGTATCATAGTGTATATCTTCCTCACCATTGTCAACATGGGTATCATAGTCTATAACTTGCTTACCATTATGGACATTGGTAGCATAGTGTATATCTTCCTCACCATTGTCAACATGGGTATCATAGTCAATATATTGCTCACCAACATCAACATGGTATCATAGTTTATATCTTGCTCACCAACATCAACATGGGTATCATAGTCTATATCTTGCTCACCAACATCAACATGGGTATCATAGTCTATATCTTGCTCACCAACATCAATATGGGTATCATAGTCTATATCTTGCTCACCAACATCAACATGGGTATCATAGTCTATATCTTGCTCACCAACATCAACATGGGTATCATAGTCTATATCTTGCTCACCATTGTCAACATGGGTATCATAGTCTATATATTGCTCACCATTGTCAACATGGGTATCATAGTCTATATATTGCTCACCATTGTCAACATGGGTATCATAGTCTATATCATTCTCACCATTGTCAACATAGGTATCATAGTATATATCATTCTCACCATTGTCAACATTGGTATCATAGTCTATATCATTCTAACCATTGTCAACATGGGTATCATAGTCTATATCATTCTCACCATTGTCAACATGGGTATCATAGTCTATATCTTTCTAACCATTGTCAACATGGTCAAGTATAAAGGCTTGCCCACCATTGTTAACAGAAACGCTAGAAGAAATATCGTGTGTATAATTGAAATTATAAACATAGTTCATCTAGACACTTACATTAAACGTATTTGAACCCATTACAATTAATAATATGCGTTTTTGACGCATAGATAATGGCTGCATCATATAAAATGTCTTTTCTGTCCGAAAAACGTCATATCCCTGACGAGTGTTTATCAAACTACAGACAAATCATGTTGCCTGCTACCAATTGTCTGACAAGACGTCAAATTACATATACGTATTTAATATTGTAGATTCAAACGACCTGAGTAGACCTGCAGTCGATTGTAGTGCTAAAGCTGTAAATAAAGAGCTTTTATGTTCGTTGCATTAAAAAGATTATTTCCGTCGGATGGTACGACCATATCATCATCAAGTACCGGGCCTACTGGCGTAGGTGATCATGTCTCTCCACAACTTTCGATCTCGGCAGCTATTTATCATTTCTGTTGTTGACCTTCTGACAAGACATTCTCTTAAGCTGCCTGTTATTTTCTCTCTTTCCTTCCCTCTATCTCTTGGTCCCTCAATTTTTCCGGTTATTACAATATATTGCAGTTGTTCTCTTCTCATTACATGGCCAAAAAGTGATGATTGTTTCTTCCTAATATTGGAAATTAGCTCTCTTTTTGCTTTGACCTCTCTCAGAACATTTTCATTACTCTTCTTAGCTGTCCATGGTACTCTTAACATTCTTCTGTAAAACCAAATTTCTACAGACTCCAGTGATTTTCTTGTCTGTTGTCCTATTGTCCATGATTCGCATCCATATGTTAAAGACCATATAACTATCTTAAATGTCTTTCAACGAGCAAGGCTCCAGTCTTTAATATCAGAACTTAGGAATCGGATAGTAAGGTGTTATGGTGATATGAAAGGAATGGACGACAATTGTATTATCAAACTATTATTGTATGGGGAGCTTAGGGACACAGAGAGATCAAAATGGAGACCTGTTTGAGATACCATAATATTTGCTGTGTTCTCAGAAAGAATCCTGTACCAGCAAAGGAATTGGGGGATTTTGGCGAAAATGAAATCTCCAAACAGTAGGTTATGGAGAACAAAAAAAAAAAAAAAAAAGATAGAGCAGTGTTCTGGGAAGATAAAGTGTTAACATCAAAGACAAATAACACAAGAGTAACAATGTGATGTCAGGCAACGCACTACATTCGTTCGTTCTGGGGTCGGATCTGTCGATCTAATATTACAGATTCAACTATGAACGAAGATGCTCAGCTAAACAGCATCCATTATGAGCAACAAACCAAGAAATTGACCAATTAGGAATGATTGATACCAAACGTCTGTCACGACACCAAAGGCCATATATACAAGCATCATCATCATGTGCTGTGCCTGCAGGAATAGGTGATCATGTCCCTCCACAACTTTCGATCTTGAAAGTTATTTATAATTTCTGTTGTTGACCTTCTGTCAAGCAATCCTCTTAAGCTGTCTGGTATCTATTCCCTTTGCTTTCCTCAATCTCTTGTTCCCTCAATTTTCCCAATTGTCACAATACATTCCAGCAGTTTCCTTGACATTTCATGGCCAAAAAAGTATGATTCTTTTCTTCCTAATAATAAGTATTAGTTCTCTTTTTGCATTGAAATCTGTCAGAATGTTTTCATTATTCTTATTAGCTGTCCATTGTATTCTCAACATTCTTCTGTAAAACCACATTTCTATAGCCACCAGTGATTTTCTTTTCTGTTGTCATATTGACCGTGATTCATATCCGTATTGAGGCTCTACATAACATCTAACAACTTTTTTTTCTTCTTTCTATTGTAAAAATGGATTGCACAGTATCTTCCTTATCATTTGAAAAGATGCTTTTGCCTGAGTCATTCTGCATCTCACCTCTGTTGTACATCTACAATCTGAAGTTAACAATGTTTCCAGATATTTAAATTTGTTTACCTGTTTTAATATTGTTCCTCTTGTCTTTATTGTGCATTGGCGTGATGCCTTTTTCTTTGTTGTTATCATTACTTCTGTCTTTTTGCTATTTAGGCTGAGTCTTTTATATATGCATTACTTGACTATAATGTCTAGCATTTCTTGTCACTCATTTTCACTCATAGCGATTAAGACTATATCATCAGAATATCTTAGATTAATATTATTATTATATCCGATTATTATTCAAGCTATGCCCCTTATTGATCTTAAAATAATCTCAAGATACATAACAAATAAATTTGGTGGCAGAACAATCATACATGCATGCTAGGTATATTACGTATACAGCCTTTTAAACAAATGGACATTTATAAAATAAATACTTACATCTTTTGACACATACAAAGAGGAAAAAACAGCATAAAACAGTTTGTCGAAAATATCTGAATCTTCAGATATGTGATCACTGCAACAAAATCACGTGAGATGTTAAGGCATAATTTATTATTGTAGGTATATACAAATGTAAAGTGATGATGAAAGTGAAAGGAAAATAAAAGCTTGATTAATTATCAGTAAAATATCATTTACTTCTTGGATAAGTCAAATTATACATTATTGCAATCTCTTTTTCCTTTTCTTTCAAGTTTCATGACGTTGAAAATAATGCCTGGTAATATCTTTTCAACTCAACAGTTTATTACAATAATTAGCTATTGATTTCCTGCCGTACATTTCTCTTCAGTTTTATGCTTCTGTTTGTTAAAGCAAAGTTACAAGAATGTTGTTTACCAACTTTAAGAGAAATGAATTATTCTATTTTTTTTTTCGGATGAGAATTTAAAATGTGAAGAATATTGTGATAACTTGAAAAATCAAGAGAAGGGATCAAAGGAGCCAGAGCAGAGATGAGAAGGATTTCATAGTTTAATGAGATTGTATTATCATTAGAATTCATAAGCAACAGCACATTTTGTTGTTCTGGAAAGATATCATTACCCATACCAGCAGACACAATATTGCATTACTATGATGACTATGATGACTATGATGACTATAATAATGACGATAATTGGCAACTAGACCATACGGTCATCGGATAGTTCTAGAAAAGAACTATCAGGAACTAATCAATGGTTATATGCAAAATAAAAAAATACATAAATACTAGTTTATAATTATGCATGACAGTAAATATGGTCAAAGTTAAAGAAAAAACACGACATTATGTTTTAAAATGTCACTAACATAAGTAAAGAAATAAATGTTTCGACATAACACATTAATCATTAGGGAACATTTATATTTTTTTGGTTCATTTTCCTCTGAGGTCATGGCAAATACAATGAAGTCATAGTACATACGATTGCTGATTTGCTGCTTGTTCTCGTAGGTTTTAGATTGTTTCTTAGTCCCATGGTTGAGCCTTCCCTAGTAATTTATCTACGTAGGGATTCTCTTTGTCTGCCTTGTTATTGAAATACTTAGTTGTGGTTTATCATCATTGCTCCCCGAACATGTCCATATGTGTTCAAATCCCCTGCTCAGCTTGCCCCGCAGTGTCCAGCGACTGACGACTACAATTCTGTGCTGGTTGTTAGGTCCCCTTAAACGCCCACTAAGTCTCTCGTTTCTGGCTTTGCCCAACTTAATTCCCATCTCTTTCATCCAAAGGAGTGATATGGGATCATAATTGTGGAAGTCCTGCGTCGTTCCCTCATCTTGATGGGCATTAATGACGTCAGCCCGATCCAGTGGTTGACCGTCTTCGACGACAGTACATTTAGGAAACGGGCAAAGAATCCCGACAGCACAGCTAGCCAACCAGTCCGCTCTTTCATTTCCCCATACTCTCACGCGTCCAGGAACGTAGACAGAGATGACTCTACGTGTTGTTGACTACTCAATAACAGTGACTTGTTTTCTTTAACAATACGGTATACACATGAATGTCTGATGGGGAAGTCTTTCTGCATCTATTCTGAGTACTTGACCGATACATATCCAACGCCTTTTGATAAAGCTCGAAAGGTATAACTGCTTAGATTCGTCTCTTATCAGTTTATTTGGAAGGTTTTCTTCCCAGCTCATGTTTGAGATCCCTCGGAGACATTTTATTTCAAAGGTATTTAATTTTCTATCCAAAATCTTGGTCGATTTCCAATTTTCAAATCCACATGTTAGCACTGGTGTCACACATGAGTAGAACAGTATAAATTGTGTTCCTTGATTTAGTGCTTTTTTGATCTCTAAATGTACGACTGATTGTTGTAAGTATTTGACGCTAGTGCAATGTGTATCCATGTTTCTGAGGTTATGTCTGCATCTATGGAGATATTGCTACCAAAGTAAACAAAATGTGTATCTTTTTTTGAAAAATGTCATTGTTAAGTGTAACAGGCTACATTAGTAACATGCAGGACTTTCTTTTTGATCGTGTCGATCTGAGCGCCTATTGCACCAGGAATGTTGAATATATTCAATATATATATATATATATATATATATATATAGTGATTTTTCGCTGGGAAAGTAAATCGCCACGGGCGTAATACCGACCACATTACCCCAGAAATCATGTGCTGAAGGTCTGTAAAATTTATGGTCACTAACTCCATATTCCCTATACGCCACTTGGCGTGACGGGGGTACTTTACTTTAGATATTGCTGGACATGCTGAGGAGGGGAACTGAGTACCTATGGACATGTTTGGAGTGCAATCATTATGACCCACAAATAACTCAATATATATATATATGTATGTATGTATGTATGTATGTATGTATAAAACAGAATTATAAATGATGTTGTAAAAGAGAAATTGGACATTAAATGAATTCTGAACAACAAACAGAGACAACACATGAATTGGATATTCCTCATATCAAATGAATGCAAACAGATGTTATACCTCGAGCAACAACATGAAAGAAACTTGACAACAACATCAAATGCTAATGTGTGAGGCTGACGAAGTGGCTGGAGCTTGAACTGTGTTTCTTCTTGGACGTCCGAAGTGATAAAAGGGGAAATGAACAGAAAAAAAGGAAGATGCACAGGTAACATAGACGATTTACATCTTCTTATCTGGAAAGTGGTAAAGCCAATTCTTCACACTAGACTAGCAACAAATATGAAGTCAATCAATCCTTTCGTTTCATTTCCTTTTACGTATTAGCGAATCTGAAACAAACTATTTTCGTTTTGCTTTTGCTTTCCCTGAACGAGCTAAGTGGTACATATAGCAACTTACAATAATATCTCAAACTGGGGGCTTCGGTAACCAAGTTGGGAAAATCACCCGTCTAGCTACCCCCGTTCAGTATGTTCCCCTGACAGCAGAGTGAATTGTCGAAAATACCCCGCGGTCGAGCCAGCCGCTGGAAGAAATGGGTACCAGAATATTACTTTGGGAAGGTGAGAAATGGCGCCTCATTCATGAGTTACAATACTTGAGACAACACTAGACAGTAGTCTCCGAACACTTCTGGATAGGCGGTCAACGACAAATGAGTAAAATCTTTTTTGCGTGCTAAGACATTGATTCAAGTCTCGTACCTTTACTTTTACCTAAAATACTCTTAATAACTTAAACTAAGACAACTTTGACAACATCACATAGACTCAACTACCTGTGGTGCGTTTTTTTCTTGATCAACATTTCAACTAGTGGCATTTTCGTTACGTCGCCAATCCTGCCTAGATCGATATAATCAATGCCATTCTTCACAATTGCTGGGGTCATGTTTTTCTGTTCAGATGAATATGTTCTTTAATATATGTCTACCGATATATTCCAGATTGAAGGTTTGGACTCGAGAAAATTTAAGATTCACCCAGTGTCTAATTAATATGCATATACAATTGTACGAATAGTTAATATGAGAAATGAATTTTTAAAAGATTTCGGCTATGTGTATTTGTGAGAAAGTAAGTCAGAGTACATGTGAATGATGTCTTTAGTAAGAGATAGTTGCAGTACATGTGAACGATGTCTTTAGTAAGAGATATTTGCAGTACATGTGAATGATGTCTTTAGTAAGAGATAGTTGCAGTACATGTGAAGGATGTCTTTAGTAAGAGATAGTTGCAGTACATGTGAATGATGTCTTTAGTAAGAGATAGTTGCAGTACATGTGAATGATGTCTTTAGTAAGAGTTAGTTGCAGTACATGTGAATGATGTCTTTAGTAAGAGATAGTTGCAGTACATGTGAATGATGTCTTTAGTAAGAGATAGTTGCAGTACATGTGAATGATGTCTTTAGTAAGAGATAGTTGCAGTACATGTGAATGATGTCTTTAGTAAGAGATAGTTGCAGTACATGTGAATGATGTCTTTAGTAAGAGATAGTTGCAGTACATGTGAATGATGTCTTTAGTAAAAGTTAGTTGCAGTACATGTGAATGATGTCTTTAGTAAGAGATAGTTGCAGTACATGTGAATGATGTCTTTAGTAAGAGATAGTTGCAGTACATGTGAATGATGTCTTTAGTAAAAGATAGTTGCAGTACATGTGAATGATGTCTTTAGTAAGAGTTTACGCATTTATCTAATTAATTATGTTATCATCAAGTACCGGGCCTGCTGGCGTAGGTGATCAAGTCTCTCCACAACTTTCGAACTCGGCAGCTATTTATCAGTTCTGTTGTTGACCTTCTGTCAAGCCATTCTCTTAAGCTGTCTGTTATTTTTTCTCTTTCCTTCCCTCTATCTCTTCGTCCCTCAATTTTTCCAGTTGTTACCATATATTACAGCTGTTCTCTTCTCATTGCATGGCCAAAATATGATGATTGTTTCTTCCTAATATTGGAAATTAGCTCTCTTTTTGCTTTGACCTCTCTCAGAACACCTGCATTACTCTTCTTAGCTGTTCATGGTACTCTCAACATTCTTCTGTAAAACCACATTTTTACAGACTCCAGTGATTTTCTTATCTGATGTTCTTTTGTCCATGATTCGCATCAATATGTTAAGACTGGCTCTACGTGACATTTGAGAACTCTTTTTCTTGTTTCTATTGTCAAAAATGGATTGCATAGTATCTTCCTCATTTTTTGGAAAGCTGCTTTTGCCTGAGTCATTCTGCATCTCACCTCTTTTGTAAATCTTCCGTCTGAGTTTAACAAAGTTTCCAAATATTTAAATTCATTTACCTGATTTAATATTGTTCCACTTTTCTTTATTTTATCTTTATTTTGCTTACAGTAGCTTGATGACGATCGGGTATCACCTGTAGCACATTATGTCCCCTACCGAACGAGGGTTTTCTATTGGAATCCCCCTTAACGTTGTTGTCGTTATTTCTATTGTTGTGGCGATTCATGATTGTATACAGAAGTTACGACGGTGGTTTTCTGTTGCCTTCTGTCATTAATTATGTATGAGAAAACAAAATCTAAATTTGATTGAATATTTGCTTTATGAGATGGAAACTCTGTTTATTTGTTACCTTCCTGCAAAAAGCAAAACGAAAACAAACGAAAAAAAAATAAGAAAGAAAAGAAAACTATTGGTATGGATACATCGATTAGTTTATTTTATTGCCTATATGAAATAATAAAAAGTTGTACGAGAATACATTCTTCTTATTTGTGGCAAGTATATAAGTGTGGTATATACAATTATATCGTGTTCACTTTTGAATATTTGTGTATGAATGTTTGAGAATGTTAACAAAGTGTGAGAAGTAGAGTTAGGCAAGGAGACCAAACACTCTATTATGCCAATGAGTTGATATTCTTGATTTATGATTGTCATTACTAATTCACAACTTGATACTTTCAGCTTACAACCTCTCTGTACTTTCACTAAAATAGTTAGTCTGTACTTTCACTAAAATAGTTGGTTTGTACTTTCACTAAAATAGTTAGTCTGTACTTTCACTAAAATAGTTAGTCTGCACTTTCACTAAAATAGTTAGTCTGTACTTTCACTAAATAGTTAGTCTGTACTTTCACTAAAATAGTTGGTTTGTACTTTCACTAAAATAGTTAGTCTGTACTTTCACTAAAATTGTTAGTCTGTAATTTCACTAAAATAGTTAGTCTGTACTTTCACTAAAATAGTTAGTCTGTACTTTCACTAAATAGTTAGTCTGTACTTTCACTAAATAGTTAGTCTGTACTTTCACTAAAATAGTTGGTTTGTACTTTCACTAAAATAGTTAGTAGATACTTTCACTAAAATAGTTAGTCTGTACTTTCACTAAAATAGTTAGTCTGTACTTTCACTAAATAGTTAGTCTGTACTTTCACTAAATAGTTAGTCTGTACTTTCACTAAAATAGTTGGTTTGTACTTTCACTAAAATAGTTAGTCTGTACTTTCACTAAAATAGTTAGTCTGTACTTTCACTAAAATAGTTAGTCTTTACTTTCACTAAAATAGTTAGTCTGTACTCTCACTAAAATAGTTAGTCTGTACTTTCACTAAAATAGTTAGTCTGTACTTTCACTAAAATAGTGGGTCTGTACTTTCACTAAAAAAAGTTAATCTGTACTTTCAATAAAATAGTGGGTCTGTACTTTCACTAAAATAGTTAATTTGTACTTTCAATAAAATAGTTAGTCTTATCCTCACGTTTACAGAACGTTCAACTGCCGTGTGTGCATCTGGAAGCAAACTCAACCTAAGTGGCTAAGTACTTTCTTGAAAATAAAATGTAACATTCGTTGAATCTTCTTCAATATTAATATCTTTTTTAATTGAAAAGAAATTGTTACTTTCCCCCCTTAATTCCCACCCCTCAAATGGTCAGACGTTGTAATGCGGCAAAATCACTTGTAATCAAAAATAGAAAATATATATTTTTCTGCTGTGTAAGTACAAAAATGTAGATTGCCCTCGTCACGACAAGTGGCGTATAGGGAATATGGTGTTAGTGGTCATGAATTTTACAGACCTTCGGCACATGATATTTGGTGTAATGTGGTCGGTATTACGCCCGTACCGCTTTACTTTCCCAGAAAAAAATATGGCACCCATTAAAGGCTGGGTGAAATGGTAGCCGTCGGTTAGGATCAAACCCTACCTCTTGTCCTTTGTAGTTCAGTTCACTAACCACTGAGCTATCGCGGCTCCCTTTTCTACTATGTAATGAGAATAAATAACCAGCAAATTACAAAACAAAATTATGGAAAATAAATATACTCCAAAGGGCAAAAAATATCTCAATCGTCAGACATTGGAAAGAGTAGACCACTATGTACATCTTGGTTGTAATAAAAGATCAAGATGGTGGGAGAAAGAAAGAGATCAGAGATCAGAATCAGGAAAGCAAATGCAGCAACGAATTTTAAAAACCTGAACAAAACATGAAAATAAAAAATACTCAGCAAGAAAAGTAAACTTAGAATATTCAAATTAAATTATTATCAATCTTACCTACGCACGTAAAAGCTGTAAAACAACACAAGAGACAGATAAGGAGGAACTAGCAGCTTCTGATATGTGTTCTTTACTTTTTCTATCGGGTATGAAATGAAGACCGTGAGTCTCACACGCCGTGGCGACTGATTTGACCTAGCGGCTTTAAAACACCCCCCCCCCCCCCCAATCGTCAGAAATGGTACTATGTGTCGTAAAGATAATTTATACACATTTGTGTTTTCCTTCAAAACGCCGAACTCTTTTCTATTTGACCTCTCGATTGGTGTGCATTGTGGTGAAGATAGTTTGAGTCTGAACTCGACGCTTTCTAAGACTTTAAGGCCTTGTAATCCATTTTTGTTTTGCGTTGCTTTTCCTTTTTGAATAACAGTTAAGTTATGTCGTTAGTTTGTCCAGTTTTCTCTTGAACGATAAGCTGAAACATAATGATTTAGCTTACAATGGAAGGTGGTTGAGCCACGATAGCTCAGTGGTTAGTGATCTGGACTACTAAGAACAAGGGGTCGGGGTCTACCCAGACCGACTGGTTCAAGGTACCACCAGCTTTCATGATTTCCGGATTTTTTTCTTGGAAAGTAAATAGGCTTAGACGTAACACTGACCATATAATCTAAAAATAAAGTGTCGAAGATATTATTTTAAAATATGGTCACTAACGCCTTAAACCATCTGCTTTACCACATTGCGCGCCGTGCTCTTTTCTTTGTTTTTCTATTACGTTTTTTCTTATATTTAACTCGCTATTGAAAAAAAAAAAAATTTCTTGAAAAATTAGCGAATTAAAAAAAAACCTTTTGTACGATACCGTAGTATCTTTTACAGTGCATTCGTTTTGTTTGATCAACATCAAAAGAAACAAATCCAACACTCAGTTGTTTTCGGAAGTAGTAATTAGGAAGATATAGGGAGGTGGGGAATGTTTGTAGGCAGCAAACCATCACTTTTCTAGATATTTGAATTTTGAGGTGGTAATTTTTACCACGGTATCGTAATGTTAGGTTAATGGTTATCAGTAAACAATCTCACCTCCAGAGCTTACCCCCCACCTCCACATATTCCAGCTATCCTGTTTGAAATCACGCGCTCTGTACTATTTTATCCTATTCTATCCATGGGACCAGTTTAATTGCTGTTAGGAATTTCCCATTTCCGCTCCACCATTTGTCATAGCATTTCCCAAAATGCACCGGTAAATGTACTGTACACTAACAATCATGAATGACAATCGTATTGAGTAGGCACCACCTTGTCAAATGACATAAGCCAGGAGAGAGGGCGTCTGGCAGGCGTGTCACAACGTGTATGCGTTCACACATATACACACTACAGACACAAATCTTGTCACTGAACATACTCATGTTCAAATAGTCTGTTGCGATATCTTCATTGACGTTATTAGAGTTATTGAGGGAATACTGTCTCAATTCAGTTATGTGTTTTGTGATTCTATTTCGAATGTGCTCTAGTATGTTCGCAGATTAAAGTTAAGAATTGGTTGATGTGAAGAAAGTAACTAAGAAAAACAAATACCATCTGAAATATTAAAATGATAAAAGACAAATGGCATGAAAGAAGAACAAATCTACCACCGGATGATGACAATACGTACCTGAGATACACGAATTGGGTTCATGTTGCAGATGGTGACTGCTGGGAATGGAATTTCACTGAATGTGTAGTCCATTTTAGCATGCGATTTGTACTCAAAGAACGAGGTAAGCAACCTGTTAGATGAGCAGTAAAAGGTCGGAAAAAGAAGCTGCTCAAATTCCAATCATTTAACGGATACAAACAAAACGTGTCTATTTTTAAAAAAAATTGAGTTAGACTTAATGTACGAGCTGGACTTGATGACTTAGACCAGGAGTAACAGTGAGCCACAGGAAGCTGTAAGCATTATGTTATGCTTTTTGTAAATTGAGAGTGACTGATTACCTATAGTTATTTAAGAATGAGTGCTTTAAAATCAATCAGTTAGAATCATCATCTTGTCTCAGCATATCGTTATCGCATTTGTGTTAAAGCGTTATCGCATTTGTCTTAAAGCGTTATCGCATTTGTCTTAAAGCGTTATCGCATTTGTCTTAAAGCGTTATCGCATTTGTCTTAAAGCGTTATCGCATTTGTCTTAAAGCGTTATCGCATTTGTCTTAAAGCGTTGTGGGACATCGCAACGTTTTTGCCCTGGGCCAACTATAATTGCATTGATCAGTTTTAGCCTTGATTATTGCCTTAATTTCTATAATCTGTCTCTTAATTATCCTCCAGTTTAGAATCCCATGGCTATTGTAGATATGGAAATAAGCCAGTTATTCCTTGCACTCTTGAAGTGACCGATATACTTCATTTTATTTTCTTCTTTTAGTCTTTGTTATCTCTTTCTGCGAGATTTGATCTAACAGTATTTGAAAGTTTCATTTCTCACCTTCTAAACAAGCGAAATTAATGGTTTTACATGGTGTCGTTAATACAATACGGTACGATCAAAAATAAAAATATTGAACACGATCTTCAATATGGTGTAGTGCTGCCACTGTTAAATAAAGTATTCTAGAACTATCAGCAAGATAAGAACGTAAATAGTGGCTGGTGTATGGTGAAACCTGCTGGTGGGTAACAATAGAAGCCAAGAACATAGAAGACAATTATGGATCATCACTGTTGCAGAATATATAAACGACGCCAAAAAAAAAAACAACTATGCGATAGAAACAAGTAAACAAATATATCAACGATAAAAAAACACAACTATGAGACAGAAACAAGTAAACAAATATATCAACGATAAAAAAAACAACTATGAGACAGAAACAAGTAAACAAATATATCAACGACAAAAAAACAACTATGAGACAGAAACAAGTAAAGAAATATATCAACGACAAAAAAACAACTATGAGACAGAAACAAGTAAACAAATATATCAAAGTTAAAAAAAACAACTATGAGACAGAAATAAGTAAACAAATATATCAACGATAAAAAAAACAACTGTGAGACAGAAACAAGTAAACAAATATATCAACGATAAAAAAACAACTATGAGACAGAAACAAGTAAACAAATATATCAACGACCAAAAAAAACAACTATGAGACAGAAACAAGTAAACAAATATATCAACGATAAAAAAACAAATATGAGACAGAAACAAGTAAATAATATATCAACGACAAAAAAAAACTATGAGACAGAAACAACTAAACAAATTCCCAACAGCTTTCGATAAAAATGTTACAAAGTCAACATATGGAGAAGACAAATTAGAAAACAAATATGGATGGACGGAATGCTAGAAACTCTCGAAAATGAAGTCAACAAAAGATCAAAATGATTGATTACTTCTTTCCTGAAGGCAATAAGAAATTAATGAAGGAAAGAAAAAAATGTTATAATGATTCACTATTCAACATGGGCACAGCATTTATGGTATAAAATTGTATATTTTTTTAGGGCAGAACTCTACAAAACCAGCATCAAACATCAGATCAAAATGTTTCAAAAATCGAAATCGTTGAAACTGTTACTTCAGTGTTTGTTGACAGCTCAGTATCTACTTATAGAAACTGACTAGCACGTATCTACAATTTACAGGTTACAATTAGGTTGCTGTAAAACATTTGTCACTTCACTGCGGTATTTTGTCATCAAAAAGTGGCATTTTAGTAATAACGGTATATGTTTTACAGAATGTATGGATAAAGATGACCTGAGCTTACAACATCCCACCCATTCTAATCATTGATATTTGATGGAGGTGGTTTCAGTTTGTGCCATCACACACAATAAAAGTACTATTTTTAACAAACGTCAATCATTATGTACCAATGACATTACAGTAGTTACTGGTCTTAACACAAACATCACATCTTGGCAAATGTGAGAGTTTCTGGGCTGCAATATTAAATTTCAAGCACAAAAATATTTAACTTTAAAATACAACTTCTTCTAATTACTTTGGGTGTAAAAATATAAGAAATAATGTTTATTGTTTTCTTCTTAGAAAGATACAATTGCGCAAATCATCTAAAGTATCTGCGACAAACGGTTGTGGAATTAAAACTGATTGTGAAATCTGTAAATTTTTATATTTAGTTGGTGCAAGTGGTGAAACACATATCATACATATCATCATGTAAGAGTTCTAACTAGTTGGTGAAACACATACCAGGTATTATCATTTGCTCATGTAATGTATCGTCATCATATGAGAATTCTAACTGGTTAGTGAAACACATACCAGGTATTATCATTTGCTCATGTAATGTATCATCATCATATCAGAGTTCTAACTGGTTGGTGAAACACATACCAGGTATTACCATTTGCTCAAGTAATGTATCATCGTGTGAGAGTTCTAAATGATTGGTGAAACATCTAGTAAGTATGGTTATAGTAATATAATGTACGGGACTTACCAACATAAATGAAACACCATAACACAAATGGCGAGAACAAGAAGCAGTGACCAGGCGCTCTTGACGTAATTGTTCTCTGAGCCTCTGATGAATGGAATACCAGTCATTGTACATCTGTCCGTGTAATACATAAGTATATGTTGTACACTCTTCTTTCTTAAGTTTGTAGCTCCAATCTTTTTAGTCGATTTAGGTCCATTCTCATTTCTTCCATTGGATGCAGGCAATATCTTAAAATGAAATAGAAATAATTGATAACCTGCTCTCTTTTTGTTCCTAAAAGAAATGTCACGTTATCTTGTATGGCCCTTTTCGTTTTGTCAGACGGTCTAGTGGAAGATATTGTGTATTTTTTTTTAGATTTTGGTTTTGTCGAACAGCTTCTCTCGTGGCTAATTCTACCAATGTTTGACAAACACACACGGCCACAGAATGAACAAGTCAGGCCTCCTGATTCACAGGGTTTTCCCATTCTTTTTTATGAGTTTTTTTCTCTTATAAGTTTTGCCTTAGAACAGTCTCTACTGATGTTATACCAAACATCTCTAGTCACGTTATCTATTGGCATAAATATGACCATGAAGCTGAAGGGGACGCTCAAATAAGCTCAATATCTTGCATTCGATATTAAAACATAAACTGTAGACTTCCGGTCAATATAGCGGATAGGCAACAGGTGCCGTCGAGGCTCTGTTTGAAAAGTGTTCCTTGTTGCAGTTTATTCATATTCCAAGTCTGGCTAGCTGCCGGAGCTACTGAATTTAGTTCTCTGTGTATACCGTGAGCTGTGTATTTCATCCGGATCGTGTTTCGATATTCCAATTGTTTGCAATGAGTAATGATATTGTATGATGAAGGGCAGTTCGGCTGCGTTCACTTTCGGTGCGGTTAAGCCTTATGTCGTTTGGCGTGTGCTGAGGCTGCTATGATGAGGACTGTAACTGCCTTTCTTCGTTTGTATCGTTCAATGCGATGAGACGTTAATTCGGATGATTCCACTGGCACGGGTGGTCGCGCAATTATGGATTTTGATTTGTTTGCAATGATACCGGGGCCTTCCACTAAATACAACTACATAAACTGTAGGCTCCACAAATCTGCTATTTATGTTCTAATCGAGTCAAGACATTATGTTAAATATTAACAAGAGCTGCAACCGTTGGCTTGTACATTGCCACCTATATTGAATGCCTGCCCCGCAGAGGGGAATATCCCCAAAGGTTGTGACGTTATCACCTTTCCGAGCTTGAGAGTAAAATGACGTCAGCCGTCTATAGCTAACATAACTGAAGACGTCACAAGTTTGGCATGCTTTCGGTAAAATCCACTTAGCCCCTCGGCTTCCAATGTAGGTGGCACTGACTTGTACATGGACAAAATATCGTACGATCAAGGCCAGATTTACGTCTAAGCTAAATAAGTTACAGCTTTGAGCCTCCGACTCCGAAGGGGTTTGTAATCTAGACCTGATGTTAATTTTTAACAAGGAGACTCAAAGTTTCAAGTAGCATATAAAATCACTTAAGGCCTCAAGTGTAGTACATTCAACCATGTGTACGGCATGCACAGGACAATCATTAAATCATGGTATTATGTCCACTAACAATATTCTTTCTGCAGAAATCCTCACAATTAACATGTCAAGTTTTTTTAAATTTCAATTTCAACAAGCCGATGACAGCTGGCTCTGATGTGTCTCTCTAACATTAGAATTGTCTATATTACCTCCTTTTTGTTTTAGATTTTAAGTTTTAAATTGCCAAATTATGAACCGAAAACTATAATTTTGTGTCTGAGCGATTTTCTAATCGATCTTTCTGGTAAACAAATAGTATTGTTATAATTATTTCAGTCGCAATCTCTTGTGTTCTTCTCTTCTAACGAGATTCCCGATACTAAGAGTGGAAAATCGGAGCACCTATGGAATAGTCCGCTGTGCAGTGAAACTAATCCTAACATAACATAATATATATATATATATATATATATATATATATATATATATAGGGAGAGAGAGAGAGAGAATCTCAGAATGATTCATTTTCTTAACTGAACGTCACCATTTAATAAACCCTCATTGAGAGCGACCGTTTTATCTCAACTGTTAAACTACAGAGTCCTTATTAGACTTTATATATATATATATATATATATATATATATATATATATATATATATATATATATATATATATATTTATATGTCCTCGGAGTAGGCATGATAACTAATTACAATGTGCCCTTGCGCATCAGCGGGAGGTTAAAGTTGGCGAACACACACACACGAATCCTCGAATGTTTCATGTCCTAGGTACCTTCCATGTTGCGTGGACACCATGCCATGAGATGACCATTCTATAACATAACTCGGGTCACGGCTTAGAGAGTTTCTGCTCATCCCAAGATTCCAGATTCCTCCTAGGTTTACGTGGGATCACTCAAAGGGAACACAACTATGCTACTTTATGGATTAATCTGACGTTGGGAGATGTCAAAGGATCTATAAAACATCTCTAACCGATAACGTGAAGGGTAGAATTACATGAATAATGGAGATAAAAAGATTAACAAAAATTTTAAGAAAAGCGAAGACGCAAGAAAAAAGTAACAGATAATGCACCAACGTCAGTCTAAACAATCAACTGCATCTGTTAAATTTTTTTAACGTGACAACCATTGTAAGAACAGCGCTTAACAGATTTAGTCGTAATAAATGTAGTGTTACCTCTTGTGTGACCTACTATAGGCCTAACACTTTAATTTTATTTCTAGACAGAAAGTCAGTTAGGAGAAAAGTTGTGTCCACATTAAAAAAAAAAGATACCAATGATTTACCCATGAAGCATTTTTTTTAAATGTGGTTAAGATAGAATGACAGTGCTATTCAGGGAACGGAAAAATAGCATTATACTTTCTTTGTTTGAACCGCGGTGGGTAATAACATGAGAAAAAAATATAAAGCAACAATTGTTTGTCAATGAAAAAACATCAACAAAACGTTACTTAGTGATTATGTATTCCCGTTCTTGATTTATTGATACGAGTACTGGACAATCGAACAAAAGATAAAACAATTGTTGGAGCCATCGAAATGTGGTTTTACATAAAAATAGTTAGGGTACCATGAATTGTTAAAAAGAGTAATCGGAACGTCCTTAAAGAAGCCAATCAGAAACAAGCAAAGAAAGCTAATTTCCAGCATCTGGAGAGAACAATTTTTATTCCACTGCCATATCTTTGGAAGGGAGGAACAATTTCTAGCATTGTGACAGTTGACAGCAAAATAAGGCAGAAAGAGATAGATGAAAACTGGGAGAAAAGAATCAACGCAATTGAAGAGAGCGGTTTGGCGGGAAGAATACTAAATAATTTACAAACATCTGTAGGTGTCAAAAGTTGTGACGAGACATGATCACCAACGCCAAAGTGTATAATATATAATGATTATTGTAATTCAATGAAAAAGAAATGTGTACACTACCTTATTGTCCATCATTAGTACGATCTCCACAACACAAATGTACGACCGTAACTGAAGTCAGCCTAAACAAAACAACGCTACAGGTGTCGACGTTTCTTATGAACAAGTACATGTGATGTTAATAAAGAAATGTACTTTGATGTTGACCTTCAAGTTGAATGCAGGCAGTGTACAAGTATGTGTTTATGATAGTAAATATATAGACGTGTGTTTCTTAAAATTAAAGTTGCTGGGTCGATATCTACACACACCATATGCATTTCATGTTGTTGTAATATTTTTCTCAACGTTTTCTCGTTAGTGTTGTCTGTAATTTGGAAAGAGAACTTTTTCTCTGTCTACACTGAGTCGGTAGCAAACAATTGCTTGTGCTATCAAAATGCATACTTTGTTACCAGTCATTATGCCATTCTATATAATTAATAACTTATAAATCTACATGTTTACCTGTCTACCCAACGATCGATGAATCCGCACATCAATTTACATTTCCATCTATCTACTAAACTACCTACCTACTACTATGTCTACTTAAACAGGGAATTGCTGAGGAGGGGATCTGAGCACCTATGGACATGTTCGGAGTGCAATGATGATGACCCGCAAATAACCCATTAACTCAATAACTACTTAAACGACTATCAATCTACTTTTGCTATATACCTACCCACATGTCTACATACTTACCCATCTACTCACGTACATATTTACCTACCTACATACGTACCTAACTGTCAAATGATCTTTTAATCTACACATCAATTGACATTTCCACTTACATACTAAACTACATACCTACCTACTGATACGTCTACCTATCTGTCAATCATTATATCTATTTTATTGCATACCTATCTATCTACCTGTATACCTACATGTTTGCCTATCCACTTATTTACCTATTAAAATATCTACATACATATCTAACCAACAACTAACCTACCTTAACATCCACTTTCATACCTACCTGCCTAACTACGCTCCTATCTTCCTAGCAACCAAAAACTTACCCACCAACCTACCTGCTAACCTTATCTACCTGAATACCTAGACTTACCTACCTACCATCTTACCTACCAGCCTATCTACCTGCCTACACACATACCTATTTGAACGTCTATGGCTGACTGATCTATGTGCTCGTCACAAACAATTTGAATCCAGGTTCACCTTCCGGATGTGACGAAGTTTCTCTGACCGACAATTCATCGATCTCGAGGCTGAGGCAGCCTCTAAATGAAGGATACTATAGATATTTAAGGGAGAGTAATGGCGGGCCAGCAGGGAACAAGATATATTAATGGGAGGGTAATGACAGGCTAAAAGGGCACAATAGATATTTATGGGAAAATAATGACGGGCTAGCAGGACACGAGATATTAATGGGAAGGTAATGACGAGCTAGCAGGGCACCAGAGATATTTATGGGAGAGTAATGGCGGGCTAGCAGGGCACCAGAGATATTTATGGGAGAGTAATGACGAGCTAGCAGGGCACCAGAGATATTTATGGGAGAGTAATGGTGGGCTAGCAGGGCACCGGAGATATTTATGGGAGAGTAATGACGAGCTAGCAGGGCACCAGAGATATTTATGGGAGAGTAATGGCGGGCTAGCAGGGCACCAGAGATATTTATGGGAGAGTAATGGCGGGCCAGCAGAGAAAAATATATATTAATGGGAGGGTAATGGCAGGCTAAAAGGGCACAATAGATATTTATGGGAAAATAATGACGGGCTAGCAGGACACGAGATATTAATGGGAGGGTAATGACGAGCTAGCAGGGCGCAATAGATATTTATGGGAAAATAATGACGCGCTAGCAGGGCACACGAGATATTAATTGGAGGCTAATGACGAGCTAGCAGGGCACAATAGATATTTATGGAAGGGTAATGACGGGCTAGCAGGGCACAATAGATATTTATGGGAAAATAATGACGGGCTAGCAGGGCACAATAGATATTTATGGGAAAATAATGACGGGCTAGCATGACACAACAGATATTAATGGGAGGGTAATGACGAGCTAGCAGGGCAAAATAGATATTTATGGGAAAATAATGACGGGCTAGCATGACACAAGAGATATTTAGGGAAAAATAATGACGCGCTAGCAGGGCACAAGAGATATTTATGGGAAAATAATGAAGGGCTAGCAAGAAACAAGAGATATTTATGGGAAAATAATGACGGGCTAGCAGGACACAAGAGATATTAATGGGAGGGTAATGACGAGCTAGCAGGGCACAAGAGATATTTATTGGAAAATAATGACGCGCTAGCAGGGCACAAGAGATATTAATAGGAGGGTATAATATGTGATAAACATAACAAGCATAAAATATGGACTAGAAATGAAAATAAAAAAGACTAAAACTGTGTTCATAAACAAAGAAAATTCTCAAGACCTACAATTAAATATCACAGTTGAGGGAATACATCTGGAGACATTCCAGAGTTACAACTACCTAGGACATACTATAACCAATGATGGAAAATGGAAAACTGAAATAAACAAAAGAATAGGTATGGCAAAAAGTAATTTTAATGCCATGAAAAATATACTAACAACAAAACAAATATCAGCAGGGCTGAAACTAAGAATGGCACAATGTTACATCTTCTCAATATTCCTGTATGGTGCAGAAACATGGACATTAGACAAGAAAACAGAACAGAAAATTGAAGCCTTTGAAATGTGGATTTATAGAATAATAGGTAGAATTGGATGGAAACAAAAGATAACAAACGATGAAGTTTTAAAACAACTGAAAATAAAAAGAGAACTGCTGAACACAATTAAGACAAGACAAATTAAATTTTTGAGGCATGTTAAAAGACACAACAGCCTACTAAAAGTAATATTGGAAGGAACAATACAAGGCAAAAGAGGCAGAGGCAGACCAAGACTAACATGGACGAGTAACATCAAAGGATGGACAAGTCAATCTATGTCAGCCTGCACCATCAAAGCAAGAAACAGAGTAGAATGGCGATCAATGGTAGCCAACCTTCGTTGCGGAGAGGGCACACGATGATGATGATGATGAATGACGAGCTAGCTGGGCACAATAGATATTTGTGGGAAAATAATGCCTGGCTAGCAGGACACAAGAGATATATATGGAAGAGTAATGACGGGCTAGCAGGGCACAAGAGATATTTACGGGAGAGTAATGACGGGCTAGCAGGACACATGAAATTTTTATGGGAAAATAATGACGGGCTAGCAGGACACAAGAGATATTAATGGGAGGGTAATGACGAGCTAGCATGGCACCAGAGATATTTATGGGAAAATAATGACGGGCTAGCATGACACAAGAGATATTAATGGGAGGGTAATGACGAGCTAGCATGGCACCAGAGATATTTATGGGAAAATAATGACGGGCTAGCATGACACAGCAGATATTTATGGGAAAAAAATGACGCGCTAGCAGGGCACAAGAGATATTTATGGGAAAATAATAACGGGCTAGCAGGAAACAAGAGATATTCATGGAAGAGTAATGACGGACTAGCAGGGCACAAGAGATATTTATGGAAGAGTAATGAAAGGGCTAGTAGGGCACAAGAGATATTTATGAAAGAGTAATGAAAGGGCTAGCAGGGCACAAGAGATATTTATGGAAGAATAATGAAAGGGCTAGCAGGGCACAAGAGATATTTATGGAAGAGTAATGAAAGGGCTAGCAGGACACACGATATATTTATGGAAGAGTAATGACGGGCTAGCAGGACACAAGAGATATTTCTGGAAGAGTAATGAAAGGGCTAGCAGGACACAAGAGATATTTATGAAAGAGTAATGATGGGCTAGCGGGCAGAAGAGATATTTGTGGGAAAATAATGACGCGCTAGCAGGGCACAAGAGATATTTATGGGTGGATAATGACGGTCTAGCAGGGCACAAGAGATATTTATGGGAGAGTAATGACGCGCTAGCAGGGCACCAGATATATTTATGGGAGAGTAATGACGCGCTAGCAGTGCACCAGAGATATTTATGGGAGAGTAATGACGCGCTAGCAGGGCACCAGAAATATTTATGGGAGAGTAATGACGCGCTAGCAGGGCGCAATAGATATTTATGGGAGAGTAATGACGGGATAGCAGGACACCAGAGATATTTAAAGGAAAGTAATGGCGGGCTAGCAGGACACAAGAGATATTTATTGGAGAGTAATGATGGGCTACCAGGGCACCAGAATATTAACGGGAGATTAATAATCGGTTAGCAGGACACCAGATGTACTTAGGAAAGAGTAACGATGTTCTAGCTGAGCACCAGCGATATTTATGTGAGAGTAATGATGTGCTGGCAGAGCACCAGAGGTATTTATGTGAGAGTAATTATGGACTAGCAGGGCACTAGCTACAACCGTGCCCCCACCCACCCCAACAAAAAAAAGTTTTCTATTTACTCATTTTACATTGATGGTAACAGCATACGTCTAACTTTCACCAAGGCATTATCTATATATACGCGCATCTACTTATATTACAACTTACTAACTTAGTATCGATCTCACTAACCGCCTAACTCATTGCAAATCTACATGTAAAGCTATAATTCACATTGCACTATACTTACCTGCATACCTACCGAAATGCTTGCCTAACTATTTACCTATTTTTCAATCAATGCATTTTCTACTTACCTACTTTAATTTAATTTCTTTCTAAATACTTATCTTTACATCTGCCTACTTGTCTCTTGTCTTATATACCGTCAGACATATTGGCTTACGTTCTACATATTTACTTCATAGTCACTCACATAAGTACTTAGCTACCTACTTATGCACCTACCTATTAATATAACATTCTATCTACTACGTACCTATACATCTACCTATTAATGTAACATTCTATCTACTACGTACCTATACATCTACCTATTAATGTAACATTCTATCTACTACGTACCTATACATCTACCTATTAATGTAACATTCTATCTACTACGTACCTATACATCTACCTATTAATGTAACATTCTATCTACTACGTACCTATACATCTACCTATTAATGTAACATTCTATCTACGTATTTACTTCTTTAAATATTTGCCGATCAACCTGTCAATTTCTCAAAATCTGCTACTTTCATGCCAACCTGTCATTGTACTTTCATGCCAACCTGTCATTGTACTTTCATGCCAACCTGTCATTGTACTTTCTGACTACCTACATGTTATTAGTCCCTTTGCTTACCTACTTTATACTTACGTCAAAACACCACAGAGCATTGGCGCTAACACTCCATTTCCGTCGAGTAAAGTAAGAGGAGATAAACAAATATTAAACATACGAAATAAGAAATATCAGGCGGTGCCACGAGTACAGCTGCAGAGAGCATAAATTACAAACATTAAATGGTATGCAGCAGATAAACTAATAGCAAGACAAGACAAATATAAACTTTTTGGGCAAAAGCCTTCAAGTATAACAACCGAACTATACAAATTAAACCATAAATTCAAGCCAGAAAACACTACATAAATCTAAAAAAAAAAATGGCGGATAAAGACGGTAGCCAGGATTTACGTCGAGACACGTTAAAAGATAAATAAACAATATGGCTGGTATGATTTAATTAGACCCAACGTAACCAAAAAGTGAAAAATTGAAAAGATATATAATGATGTTTCCTATAGGGTACGAAGAAAACGAGAAGAAAAGGAAACAAAAAAGAAAGAGTATAGCGGTGGCAAGAAGGAAGAAGATCGAGTGAGGTAATACAGATAACGCAAGGGAAATAGGGATAGGCCACAGGAATGACAATGAGAGGCGATACATCATGTCTTGTTCCACTGGCGATACATCATCTCTTGTTCCACTGGCGATACATCATGTCTTGTTCCACTGGCGATACATCATCTCTTGTTCCACTGGCGATACATCATCTCTTGTTCCACTGGCGATACATCATGTCTTGTTCCACTGGCGATACATCATGTCTTGTTCCACTGGCGATACATCATCTCTTGTTCCACTGGCGATACATCATCTCTTGTTCCACTGGCGATACATCATCTCTTGTTCCACTGGCGATACATCATCTCTTGTTCCACTGGCGATACATCATCTCTTGTTCCACTGGCGATACATCATCTCTTGTTCCACTGGCGATACATCATCTCTTGTTCCACTGGCGATACATCATCTCTTGTTCCACTTGCGATACATCATCTCTTGTTCCACTGATACCTACAGTCGGTTCCCGTTGGAGAACCGTTTTGGTACACTCTAAACTAGAGAATTAAACTCGTTTCTCTCTCTCTCTCTCATTTCATCACTGGTCTCCTTTACTTTTCTATCAATCTGCTTTCTACCTAACTACTTTTCTACTTACCTAACTATATATCAGTCTACTAGCAAGCTACCTTCTCACTTACCTGTCTACCCACAAACTTAACTACCTTAGTTCCAGGGTTTCTCGCTAAATAATTCCTGCTCTGAGGAAGCGGATGAATGTGTAAGCGTATGTGTTTCTTCGTATTCTTATTTCCGTCCTTATTTGTCTTTCAGCGTCAAAGAGAGACACACTTTGCGGTCTTTTTTCCATTTTTTGGGCTCTGCTGCTGTTATAGTATCTCGTGTTTCTAAATCTCCATCAATCATCTTTTTTTCGTGGACGGCCCATGAGTCTGGTGTTTCCAACGTTTATTGAAGGCTCGTTGTGTTGCGTTTTGATCATTCTGCCTTATCAAATGGCCAAACCATTTAATTTGTTCTTTCTTTTGGTAATCTATTGCAGGAATTATTCTCAACCTTTTTCTGACTTCTTTATTTCTGGTCTTATCTCTCAAGCTGTTTCATATCATGTATGTAACAGATTTCACCTCGATAGTTGCTATTTATTTATTTATTGTTCATGCATCTAGAGTCCAATTCTCTCATTGGTAGCGCAATGTTAGAATGAAGATTGTATTGTAGAGTGCCCGCTATGTCGTTAGAGTTATTTCCTTGTTATACAATAGTAGTGATAGCTGTCCGATGCTTGGACACGTTTTGTAACATGTTAAGATTATTTCTGCTGCTTGTGTGTGTTTGTTATTTGCACTAATTATTTATGTAGCCTGATTTTATTCAAAATCACAAAATACAGTCCAGCGTTCGAGGCTCTGGAAATTGGTACAATTAGCTTGTATATAACAATACTTTAGGATATCAAACAATACTTTAGGATATCAAACAATACTTTAGGATATCAAACAATACGCAGGAGGTGACAGTATTGAAGGATACAACATTTGGTTAGTTTACCTTTACAAAGGTCCTGCCATTATAATGAACGTGTGGACATACTGACATGGGGAGAATTTGTTTGTTACTCTTTTTTTTTTTAATCGCATCTTACCTTGAGCATTCGGGTGTCGCTGGAAATGAACAGCTCGCTCAGAGTATGCTAGCAAGATCAAGTATTGTAAATTAGTTGTGTTGCAGAGTGTTGTTTCTTAACTGCCGTTAATTCATCTAATTCAGGATCTGCCTCGAATCCAGAGCCTTGCATTCACATAATATATACCTTGTATGTTATTGAATTATGTACTCTCCAAGTGGATTAGCTACTGTATTTTTAACGATACATATACATGCATATATTTATATATATATATATATATATATATATATATATATATATAGAGAGAGAGAGAGAGAGAGAGAGAGAACAAGAGAGAGAGAGAGAGGTTGATTCATATGAAGGGAGGTAAGCTTGAATACAGGTACCCCAACAGCAATTGTGTTTCGGTAATGAAGTGTTAGTGATTTCACCAAGTCTAGGTTTTATGAGCTCGGGTTGTCAGTTCCTATCTTCGCTGCTTTTACTTTAAGAGAACATCTCTGGCACAAATTTAAAGAGGCTGGATGGACCCTAGGAACTGTGTTTAGGTCGCAGAGAAACCACGCTCATATAGATGGTGCTTGAACTTAGAGTGGATTATGTACTCCTCCGATGGAATGTTATGTTATCTTTTGTTATGATCATCATAAGTAAACTCTGAACATAAACATTGGTGCTCCGATCTTTTCCTCGAAATACTGGGAACTTCCGAGAAGAACCCTAACTGAAGTGAACGAACTCAGTGGCTCGGCTTAGAATCAATTTTGTGATTTTTTTTCTAAAAATGTTGGCTGCGTAGCTGCCGTTTGGCTTATAATCTGCTCCACTATTAACTGTCAAAGGATTTAAAATGTCCTTGGACCTCATGACTGGACCTCATGACTGGACCTCATGGCTGGACCACATGGCTGGACCACATGACTGGACCCTATGACTGGACCTAATGACTGGACAACATGACTGGACCTCATGACTGGACGTCATGGCTGGACCACATGACTGAAGCACATGGCTGGACCTTATGGCTGGACCTCATGACTGGACCACATGGCTGAACCACATGGTTGGACCACATAACTGGACCTCATGGCTGGACCTCATGTCTGAACCACATGGGTAGACCACATTACTGGACCACATAGCTGGACCTCATGACTGGACCTCATGGCTGGACCACATTGCTGGACCACATGACTGGACCTCATGGCTGGACCACATGGCTGAACCTCATGGCTAGACCCCATTGCTGGACCTCATGACTCGACCACATGGCTGGACCACATGGCTAGACCACATGACTGGACCTCATGGCTGGACCTCACGGCTGGACCTCATGACTGGACCACACGATGGGACCTCACGGCTGGACCTTATGGCTGGACCTCATGATTAGACCACATGGTTGGACCTCATGGCTGGACCACGTGACTGGACCACATGGCTGGACCACATGACTGGACCTCATGACTGGACCTCATGGCTGGACCATATGTCTGGACCTCATGGCTGGACCACAAGACTGGACCTCATGGCTGGACCACATGACTGGACCTCATGACTGGACCACATGGCTGGACCACATGACTAGACCATATGGTTGGACCTCATGCCTGGACCACGTGACTGGACCACATGGCTGGACCACATGACTGGACATCATGACTGGACCTCATGGTGAAAAACTAAATAAAGTACACATAATACTAGAACTAATGGACCAAAGACGAAAACATAGAGGAGAAGAACAGACACATAAAATATTGTACAAAGAGATACAAAACAAATGCAGAGAGTTAAAGGAAGAATGGTTAAAGTAGAAATGTGAAGAAATTGAAAAACAACAAAAGAAAGACTCAAAATGTAAGCACAATTAGTTAAATGAATTAACATGAAGAAAAAAGGTCAAGGTTTCAGGATGTGCGAAATCAAAGGAAGAAAATATAATAGGATAGGAGAAGATAATGGAAAGAGGGTCTCTTATATATCAGTCAACTCTATGAAGATGAAAGACCAGAGCTAAACAATTCAAACAAAGACATAGGACCACCAATAATGCAGAGTGAAGTGGAGGACGCAATTCAACACATGAAAAGATTCAAAGCTCGAGGTCACGACAATATAACAATCGAAGAGATAAATGCATTAGGAGAGCTGAGAGTACAAGTCATAACAAAACTACTCAATGACATATATAACACTGGACACATACCTGAAGATCTACTAAATCTAACTTTGCAGCCAAACCGAAGAAGTCTAGCGCCACGGATTGCGAAGACCATGGTCCCAATTTTTACAACAGAAACAAGAAAAAGGATTCTTAAAAGTTAATTAGAGCCAGTCATAACATGTAGATGTAAATCATGGGCGATAGGACAACAGACACAAAAACCAATGGAGGCTGGAGAAATGTGTTTTTACAGAAGAATGTTGAAAATACCATGGACAGCGAAGAAGAGTAATGAAAACGTTCTGAAAGAGGCCAAAGCAAAAAGAGAGCTAATATTCACAATTTGATAGAAACAATCATAGTGATTTAGCAATGCAATGAGAAGGGAACAACTGGATTATATTGTGACAACTGGGAAAATTAAGGGACGAGGAGATAGAGGGAAGCAAAGAGAAAAGATACAAGATAGCTTAAGAGAATGGCTTGGAAGAAGGTTAACAACAGAAATGATAAATAACTACCGAAATCGAAAGTTGTGGAGAGACATAATCACCTACGCCAGCAGGCATGGTACTTGATAATGATGATGACAATATTTATAAATGTGAACCATTAACTGCACATTTTTGGGAGGTTTTATTATCAGAAAAGGTATTACAATCACATGTGTAAAAAGTGATACAAAAATTATCTTGCATTGATGCCTCGACATACAAGATTCAATTTCCCCCATAGATGATTGTCAATGTAAAAAAAAAAATCCGAAAGCGCTTGCCATATGTGTAGCTCATATGTGCTCACATAATGCACTGGCTTTTCGCGTTTTAGAGTAAAGTAAAGTATAAGATCGCCACATAATAGCAATTATGTGTTTTTTTTTTATTAAGGCACATAATGAGATTTGTTTCGGGAAGAAGTAACTTCATCGTGTGTACTAGCTGGAGAAGTGTGTACTAGCTGGAGAAGTGTGTTCTAGTGGTGTTTTAGTGGCATCTTCTTATTTGTTATCAAATGTGATCAATGTCAGACAATTTAGATGACCGATTTAGCATTGTTATGACGTTAATGTCGTTCCAAACCATGACATAAAATCTAACTACCTACCAGCATGTCTACATGACTATCTACCTACCTTCCTTTCTACCTACTTTCCTTTCTACCTACCTACTGACCTACCTTCTTGTCTGACTGTCTGTCTGTCTGTCTATTCTAATCTAACTTTTTATATCCAACAATTCATCATCATCATCAAGTACCGGGCCTAGTGGCGTAGGTGATCATGTCTCTCCACAACAGTCGATCTCGGCAGCTATTTATCATTTCTGTTGTTGACCTTCTGCCAAGCCATTCTCTTAAGCTGTCTGCTATTTTTTCTCTTTGCTTCCCTCTATCTCTTCGTCCCTCAATTCAACAATTACTTTGTGTATAAAAAAAACAACTGATCTACTTATATCTTCAAAATACCGTTTTTGAAGAATTATTTCAATTACTCTCTCTCTCTCTCTCTCTCTCTCTCTCTCATTCTCTCTCTCTCTCTCTTTTCTCTTTCCCAATGTATCACTCATTCTAACTATTTCTTTATCTTCGATTGTACAGAAATATGAGATTCATATATTCACTCTCTGATTATAAAGAATTTTCTATAAACATAAACCAATAAGTCAACGACCAGGTGTAGGACCTCAAACAGACCCAAGATAGACAACCCGATCCACAACCCAATAGTTCCACCAACGTCTGAGAAGAACCGGATGAACTGTGGACCGTAAAACAAACAAATACAATTATAGAACAAAATTCAGGACTCAATCTTGATTCAATTCAAAATGAATACAATAACAATTATAACAATGGATATTAAGTCTAGTTATTACTCCTCTCTTTCTCTGATCTTTAAAAAATATTAGCGAGCTTGCTTAATCCGTCTGGACACAACGCAACTAAAGTTGCATGAAGTTAGTACGTACGGAGGTCAAAAAGTAATGCACACCATTTTTTTTCTCGGCTAATAATAAAGATAGGAATATGAAATTTTTCACACTTGGAATATGACATGTTCCAATTATGTGCACCAAATTGCACAGCATTCTGATAAATATTACGCAATCTATGAACCGTTAAAATGGAGCTTGTCAACAATGTCCGTTACAAACAGCGAATTGTCATAGAATTTCTGGTTGCGGAGAAAGAAACTGTGGCAAACATTCATAAACGACTGTGTGCAGTGTACAAATGTTCTGCAGTCGATAGGAGCACAGTTAGTCGCTGGGTTCAGAGAATTAAAGCTGCAGAAAGTGTACGAGTGGAGCTGCATGATTTACCGCGTTCTGGACGTGTTGCCTCGGCTACCAGCACAGACATGTTAAACCGGGCTGATGCCATTATTCGTAAGGATAGGCGTATCACTAGTCAGCAATTGGCATTACAGCTTACAGTCAGCAAGGGAAGTGCAATCGCAATTTTTAAAACTCTCGGATATTCAAAGATTTGCGCTCGACGGGTTCCTCGGTGCCTAACAAATGATCACAGAGTTCAAAGGAAAACATTCTGTTCTGAATTGTTGGAGCGTTTCGGTGTTGAAGGAGAAATGTTTTTGTCAAAAATTGTTACCGGTGTTACCTTTTTGACCTCCCTTCAGTATTACACGATTATAATGTCATTCCCTACACAAACATCAATGTTCGCGAGATAGTAAAATACGAAGGGAATTAACTCTTTACCGTGACACCACAAAAACACAGAACGATATCATCATTTACCTCATAATTTTCTGTCTCCGAGAAATGATCATGATTTAAGTCTTTAAAGTAAACGTTGACCATCAGGAACTCTTCTCTGTGATATAATGAATGAGAGTTAACACCATCGCATACACTCTTAAATTACTGCACCTATGTAAACGTATTAGCGGCATATGATAAATCAGCGAGATTGCGCTTGTCGGTTTAATTTCTCTTGCAAGAAGACACTTGTCTTGTTCCGGTAATATACAGAATGTCTCAGTGATGTCGGTTAAAATCAACAGTAACTGCATTACACTGATAAGTAGTTCACGTTAGTACTAGACATCATTCCTACCGGCTACGTTACTGTCACAAATATTCTAAACATTAATTTCTACATAAAATATCACATATATTCTAAATATTAATTTCTACATAAAATATCACATATATTCTAAACATTAATTTCTACATAAAATATCACATATATTCTAAACATTAATTTCTAAATAAAATATCACAAATATTCTAAACATTAATTTCTACATAAAATATCACATATATTCTAAATATTAATTTCTACATAAAATATCACATATATTCTAAACATTAATTTCTACATAAAATATCACATATATTCTAAACATTCATTTCCACATAAAATATCACAAATATTCTAAACATTGATTTATAAATAAAATATAATATATATTCTAAACATTAATTTATAAAAAAATTATCACAAATGTTCTAAATATTAATATCGAAAAGATTTCACAAGTATTCTAAACCCAAGAATATAAAAGATGTAAAAAATATTACTAAATAGTAATTTCTAAAAAAAATATCACAAATATTATAAACATTAATTTCTAAAAGATATCACAGTTCTTCTAAACATAATTCTCTAAAATAAAATACCACAAATATTCTAAACACTAACTTCTAAACAAATACACGTACCTATTTAAATATCATGCATAATAGTCAAATGTACTCTATCACTAATAAACTATTTCAAATAAAGTTTAAATGTGCATTGTCAATATGTTTCTAAACTTTGTGGTAAGTGATTAATGTATGTATAATGATGCAGATTAATTGCACTATTGTGAGAGTGCCTAGTGCAGTAAATCTATATAAATCTACCTCGATGAACAATGTAAAATACAAAACACGATTATAGTGTGTGAGAAAAAAAAACTAACAAATACATTTGATATGCTAAATAAATGTACCATTAAGGTAATTTTATTAATTCATCATTATCTAGTCAGTTATCACCACAATTGTCCAACAAGGAAATAACTCTAGAGGCAAAACGGGCACTATACAATACAATCTTCATCCCAACGTTGTGTTACTAATGCCAGTCCTGGACCCTAGATGGAAAACCAATAAGCAAAATAACCTCTATCTTCTTTACGTCACATAGTACCATTGCTGGTGTATGACGGGGGGCAACGATAGGACCAGAGAAATAAAGGCCGCTTGGTCAAGCAGTCGCCACGACGTGTGAGACTCAGGATTTTTATTAAAAATAACCTCTACTGGGATTAAATGTGTCAGACGAATGATAGGAAACAGCCTGGGATATAAGATCAGAAATGAAGAACTGAGAAAAAAGCTAGGAATAGTCTCCGCAATATAATATTTAAAGAAACAACAGATAAAATGGTTGCGCCACGTGACAAGGCAGAGTAATCAAAACACAACACAACGAGCCCTCAATAAACGTTGCGAGAATACCAGACCCAAGGGTAGACCACGAAATGGAATATTAGAAGCACTAGGAAACATAACAGCAGCAGAGGCGAAAGAAGAGCAAAAGACCACAAATTATATTTGCCCTCGAACTCTGAAAGGTAAATGTGGACGGAAGGAAGTAGAAGACGATGAGAGGAAGATCATTATCTAGCGTTCCATAAACGAACAAGATGTATTGTTGGTGCATTAGTAACATATAAGAGATGCCTTGTAGTGTTAGCACAATGTGTATATGTGTATACAGTATGAGGTTCTACCACCATCATCATCAGGTTACAATGAGGTTAAGATGAGAAAAAACATATGCGTCAAATGTAAACTGAGTCAACGTTACTTACATGAGGTCGTCATATGTTTTATGTTTCAACATATCGCAATTCCGTGGTGATTGTAAACAAATGCTGGCAACAAGAAAATCCTGAAGACAAAAGATGTTAACAATTCATGTTCAAAAGTATACGATATATCACTGTGGTCCATGTTATTAGTGTACAACTGCTTGAGCGTTATCGAATCAGACAAACTCATTAGAGAGAACAGATACAAATAGAACAGATACAAACAAGATATCATATAAAGGTAGGAAATGGTTTAATAGGCAGGAAAAGAAAAACAATAAAGAATTGTTACAAGATGAACGATGGTAATACAGACAATGACAACAGTAAAACAACTTGAAAAATTATGGGATAATGATGGGATGATAATTGGAGTGAGGAGAGGTAGGGCTAGATGTAGCAAAGTAACAGGAAGAGATAAACATTTATAAAAGGAGACACTAGACAGAAGCCTCAGATAACTTCTGGATAGGCGGCCGAGAACATCTGGTTTAAAAAGAAAGCGCGTGCTAAGACGTCAATTCAAGTCTCGTGCACCTTCCTGTTGATAGACATCAATACAAGAATAATGGGCTTTTCTCAACGATGTTTGGTTTTGCAGCAAAGATGGTATTTGGGTAAACAAAAAAAAATTAAAAGAAAGAAGTACCGAAAAATCAATACGACATTTATATGTGCGTGTATATATATATATATATATATAACTGCATTAGAGTGACGGATGAAATAACTCTTCAGACTTCGACATTTCGCAACCAAAAACCAATATTTCATTTTTTTTAACATTTTGAGAAATACAAATGTAAAAGTAAAGTAAAGAGCCCCCGTCACGCCAAGTGGCGTATAGGGAATATGGTGTTAGTGACCATAAATTGTACAGATCTTCAGCACATGATTTTTGGGGTAATGTGGTCAGTATTACTCCCGTGTCGCTTTATTTTCCCAGAAAAAAATCCGGTACCCATTTAGGGCTGGGTGAACCCAAAAACCGTCGATTTGGATCGAACATTACCTCTTGTCCTTTGTAGTCCAGTTCACTAACCACTGAGCTATCGCTGCTCCCAAAAACAATATAAAGCACATTACAATGTATTTGACCGTATACCCTCTCAAGTTATGTTCTTTGACAACGATGGTATGAATAACAAATATACCAGAATTTCAAAGACTCGGTATATTATGGTTTCCTTGTTGAAAAGGAATAGCCATCCCACCGCAACAAACTGATACTGTGCAATAAAGTTATGGATACTTCATTACCCACGTACAATTGCTATTTCAATATATACATATCACATCAATATACCGCATACATAGAGTAATGCAGAAACATTATCTCCTGCTAGATGCTTAAGAAATGTCTATGGAAAACATCAGGATATACAGACAGAGAGGAAGACACAGAGAAACACTGAAAAACAAACACTTACAAGAGAAGCAAAGTTGGCAGGCATAGACTCATTAGATAGGATCCAACATCTGGCCTAGAATAGAGATGAGTGGCGACAAACACTACAAGCCCTATGTGATGTATAACGGGGCGTGAAGAATCAAGATGGAGTTAGAAAGCGCCGTAATAAAGAGTCAGAATCATGACTTATAAGACAGTCTCTCTTGAATGTTCATTCTGATTGATCTATCTCTCTATTTAAGACTGAGTGTATTGAGAGGAATCATTTAACATCACAGATTGTGCATCTGACGTAACCCCTCAACATCGATTATATCATCATATGTCTTACATCATCGTGAGGTCATTTCTTCTTTTTCTAAATACGTCAGCAGTTTCACTCTGGAATTGGGTTCGATAGCTCGCTGGCGATTAACTTCCTTCTCAGGGTAGTATTTATTAAATAAATGAAATAGCCATCAATGATTCATGGAACTTTGGCTGTCTCTATTGCGATTGTAAATGGGGATGATTATTGCCTCAAGGTTCGTTTTCTGTGTATGCGTGTGTGTGTATGTGCGTGGTTGTGTATGTGTATGTGTGTGTGCTTTAAAAGCCTCATCTATCAATTTGTTTCTTCTTTAACTGGCCAAAACGAATGATGTAGAAATGTAGAACTGGAAGGCTGTAACTTATGAACTAATAGAAAGCTAACAAAATTAAATAATGAAATGGAAGACAAACGACGTACCGACATTTCCTGGCTTGGCCAGCTTTGCATGACGATTGTCTTCTCAAACTTGATCTCCCTAAAGGTGCCATTGTTTTGCGTTAACCGAGAAGCGGTTAGAAAATAAAAACAAAAATTATGAGTAATTGTGTTGCACAGAAAGAGAATGTTTATCAGAACAAAGATCAGATTATTAAAAATAGTGGAGAAACTGCATTCCTATATGCCTGTGAAACATGTGCATTCACTTGTAATCTTGAAATAATAATACTGGCTGCGGAGATGATGGGACAGAACGATAGGCATCATATCTCCGTGAGAGAGTGTGAAACTATCTAAGGGACCAATCCGAGACTTACTATCAACGGTCAAATAATGAAAACGGCACGGAAATGTTGCCATCTACAAGCCTTGCTGAGACCATTTTAAGAACAATAACATTAGGCTCAAAGAGGTAAGACAATCAGTAGAAACAGTGGAAAGACAACACCAGAGAATGGATAGGATTAACCTTCGTCACATCTCAGATAGCGGTGGGAAGACAACATCTGAGAATGGATTGGATTAACCTTCGTCACATCTCAGAGAGCGGTGGGAATACAACATCAGAGAATGGATTGGATTAATCTTCGTCACATCTCAGACAGCGGTGGGAAGACAACATCTGAGAATGGATTGGATTAACCTTCGCCACATCTCAGACAGCGGTGGGAAGACAACATCTGAGAATGGATTGGATTAACCTTCGTCACATCTCAGACAGCGGTGGGAAGACAACATCAGAGACGATTGGATTAACCTTCGTCACATCTCAGACAGCGATGGGAAGACAACATCAGAGAATGGATAGGTTTAACCTTCGTCACATCTCAGACTGCAGTGGAAGGACAACATCAGAGACTGGATAGGATAAACCTTTGTCACATCTCGGAAAGCAGCTCATTGTGAACGTTGGATAACAATTGTGAAGACCACAGCCAAGGTAAATAAACTAATGATGATGAATGTCATGCAACGTAAAAGAGATATTACGAACAGTAGAGGTACTTGTAATGACACAATGGTTATTTGCAATACTAAAGCGATCGTTGGTAATGTCGTGCTATTAAGCAGCAAAAAGGAAAACACTTAACCAAATTCGTTACAAACAAATACATATTGAATGTTTACAGCGACAGTAATACATGTATTTTTGGTTATGAACAAGGTGTTACATAATAGCAAGGGCAACCGAATTCTTTTTTTCCAAGGGGGGGGGGGTGGTGGGGGGGAGTTGTTAGTTGTTTATGTCATGTCTCCTGGATAACCCATTTACATTAATGTGTCTTATTATATTGCACTGCAAGTGTGATCTTTGTCTTTTTAGAGCCTCCCTTCTAACTGTGTATCTCAAGCTGGTTTCCTCAATGAAGCTGGTTTCCTCAGTGAAGTTGGTTTCCTCAGTGAAGCTGGTTTCCTCGGTGAAGCTGGTTTCCTCAGTGACATTCCAATATCTGTGGTGGTTATTACTCGAATTGTTGTAGTATACTGATTCCCAAAACGTTTTTAGGCCTGACCCATCCTTTTTGGGAGTCGCGATAGCACAAGTGGTTAGTGAACTGGACTACAAAGGACAAGAGGTATGGTTCGATCCCAATCTACGGCCTCCGAGTTCGCACAGCCTTAAGTGGATACCGGATTTTTTTCTGGGAAAATAAAGCAGCACTGGCGTAATACCGACCACATTACTCCAAAAATCATGTGCTGATGGTCTGTACAATTTATGGTAACTAACACCATATTCCCTATACGCCACTTGGTGTGACATGGGTACTTTACTTTTTTTACATTCGAATTACTAGCAACGGTAAGTGAATTGTAAGTATGTACACACGAATTACTAGCAATGGTAAGTGAATTGTAAGTATGTACACTCGAATTACTAGCAATGGTAAGTGAATTGTAAGTATGTACACTCGAATTACTAGCAACGGTAGGTGAATTGTAAGTATGTACACTCGAATTACTAACAATGGTAAGTGAATTGTAAGTATGTACACTCGAATTACTAACAATGGTAAGTGAATTGTAAGTATGTACACTCGAATTACTAACAATGGTAAGTGAATTGTATGTACACTCGAATTACTAACAATGGTAAGTGAATTGTAAGTAATACACATGGTTTACTGACAATGACAAGTGAAAAAGAGACAATGACACGGGAATAGTAGGTAGAGCCAGAACAATGAAAAGCTCTGCCACATGTTCCATAGACAATACCACAATAAGGAAAAGTTGGAACATACAAAATGTAAACAATAAAACAGCAGTTAAAAGAGATGAGTTACCCGTCCTTGACAGTACGTTAAATGGAAGCAGTTCAACTGTGATTTCTAGTAAGCTGCCAATTTTTAATCTTTCGGTTCAAAACATCTCAAATCAGGAGACTATTTTTGGCTCATATAAATCCCCTGTCTCAATTTGAATTAGACCCGCAAGAGTGACAAAAGAATTGAACGCACTCTCATGTTCCATTCCACCAATTGCTTTCATCCACTTTGAACTAATCAAAATGCGAACTGAAAGGTCCCCGTTGTTAAATACACCAAACTTACTTGCAGGGATTGGTGCAGGTACAAGTGGCCACACTATTTGATAGGTTACGATTGATCATCTCAGCGCAATAATAATCTGTTAGGTGAGAATATATAAAATAGATGTTACCCTTGAATGACAGATTTACAGTTACACAAATTAATCAGTGGCTATTGTGTAAACATTTTCAAATATGAAATATTTTACCTTTCTAACCGTCGTGTCTGTCAAATCTACGGTTAGGGCAAGTTAAAAGTAATCTATTAATCGTAGCTTACAGTTTGTAAATAAAAATTTTATTTTTGTAAATGTTGAGTAAATAAAGTACCCCAATATTCAGTTATAATTTACAATATCTGGGATATGAAAAAAAGTAAAGAACTCCGTCACGCCATTTGGCGTATAGGGAATATGGTGTTAGTGGCCATAATTTTTACAGACCTTCGGCACATGAATTTTGGGGTAATGTGGTCAGTATTACGCCCGTGTCGCATTACTTTCCTTAAAAAAATCCGGTACCCATTAAAGGCTGGGTGAACCCGGAAGCCGAACAGTTCCACTAAGCTATCCACTGAGTTATCGCGGCTCCCATATTTGTGTCATACCGGTTTGAAATAGAGCTGTTGTGTTAGAACGGTACACATTAGTTAGTCTATTCACAAATTGCTGCTCTATCTTAACATCAATTTGATAGGACAATATTTGGTGCATTGTTGTGAATTTCTGCATGCAGTCTTATATTGTATTCGACCATACGAATTTTCAAAAAATCTAAGTCCAAAGGCAAAATGGATTTCTCACATATGAGTATTTCTTACAAAAATTGTGTGCTACAACCTATGGTGTGCAAGAAACAGTAGATATCACAGTACAATACATCATACGACAATGAAGAGAGAAGGGCGAAAATTCTCTGTTTCACGTAGAATTTTACCTCATCAGAACAGAGTATGTTGTTCACTTTGTATGTTTTCTATTAACAAAGTCAGCGATGTTTTCTATTAACAAAGTCAGCGATGTTTTCTATTAACAAAGTCAGCGATTTATTCTATTAATAAAGTCAGGGATGTATTCTGTTAACAAAGTCAGCGATGTTTTCTATTAACAAAGTCAGCGATGTCTTCCACTAATTTTGGAAAGCGCTGATTTTTCCATAGAGGATATTTATATGATACAATGTGTGAGATGTCATCGAAAAAGATTTACCGGTGGCCTTCTTCATTAAAAATCAGACGGATTTAGGAGGTTCAAAGTTGTTATCGACAGGTAAAAATGCAATCTATCTCGCTACAAATGTTTTTCTTTTTCCTGGAGAACAGGCTCTTCTTCTTCCTGGAGCACAGGCTCTTCTTCTACCTGAAGAACATGCTCTTCTTCTGCCTGGTGTGCTCCTCTTCTTCCTGGAGCATAGGCCCTTTCTCTTACTAGAGCACAATCTCCTCTTCTTCCTGGAGCACATACTCTTCTTCTTCCTGGAGCACATGCTCCTCTTCTTCCTGGAGCACATGCTCTTCTTCTTTCTGGTGCACACGCTGTTCTTCTTTCTGGAGCACATGTTCCTCTTCTTCCTGGAACATATACTATTTTTCTTCCTAGAGTACATGCTCCTTTTCCTGGAGCACATACTCTTATTCTTCCTGGAGCACATGCTCCTCTTCTTTCTGGAGCACATACTTTTCTTCTTCCTGGAACACATACTCCTCTTCTTCCTGGAGCACATGCTCTTCTTCTTCCTGGAGCACATGCTCCCCTTCTTCCTGGAGCACATGCACTTCTTCTTCCTGGAGCACATGCTCTTCTTCTTCCTGGAGCACATGCTCCTCTTCTCTTCCTGGAGCACATGCAACTCTTCTTCTAGGAGCACATGCTCTTCTTCTTCCTGGAGCACATTCTCTTCACATTTCTTCCAGTACTTAATGTCTATCTGTATGAGGCCATCACGTAACAAGTCTTGAACATCACATATTTTAATCGTGGTGTTCTGTACTGCCATTTGCCTTTCATTTTGGCCCACAAAAATTAAAGTGAATTAAGGTGCGAATGGTGGGTGCCAATGAGAAGTGTGACCATGCTCTGTAATTATTTTGTCAATCGAATACATATTTTGATTCACTCTGATTTCAACTGGTTGTTGTGAAAAAGGAGACATTTATCGCAAACCACGTCTTGATTTGATACTAGATGAAGTTGACTAGACGAGTTACTGGTCCACAACATTGTAATAGGATGGGAAGGGAACAGGTAAATAATTGCAGAGCTGCGGTAAAGCTGGCAGCAAGGAGCAAGCGATGGGATGTAACGTTCTCTCCTACAAGGTATGGTGACAGCTTTACATCAAAGAAACATAACAAAATTCTGACGTTTCAACCTTAATGCGGCCTTCTTCATAAAACGAGCCAAACACAAGCGGAAAATAAAAAAGGATAAACTCTACTACATCAAGAATGAGCGGAGTAAGCAAGTCAAAGAGAGATAAGAAGAAGGATAAGAAATGCGATGATAAAATAAAGGGAAGATGTACTATATATTTTAAAAAATAGATAATTTATTTTTTTTAAATGTAAGCTAAGAAATATTATTAAATTAAGATCATGCTTATCTGATATGGTCCAGAAGAACAGTGTGTGGATGACAGAAGTCGAATGTGGATGTGATGAGACGTGAGCGGGGGAGGGGGAACAGTAACGTGACTAGATGAGATATCTGATAGGAGTGACAGGTGATAACAAGGTGTGAATGGTGGTCAAGGATTAGATGCGTGCCAGCTGAGATAGTGCAATGTATACTAGAGTGTGAAAACAAGAGCAAACAAAGTCAGACAAGACGTCGGGCAATAAAGGAGGGAATTAGGTGTAATAGGGGATCAGGGAGGGCCGCTGTATTCAAGGCGTGCGAGCTACAGGACGGAATGGGATGGAGTCTCTGAGAGAAATAATATAATAGGAGCTATGTTGAAATGGATGTGTTAAAAAAAATATTGATGTAGTAGTATAATATAAAGAGAAGAATTAGGCAGAATACATATTGATAAGGATTGTAAAAATAGGTTGGTAAAGAGGATCGTGTTTACTGTAGATGGGTTCAATGTACCTACAAATATGTAGCTTAGACACGGAGTATCGTTGGAGAAATTACATCATGGTGTAAGAGGCCAAAACAGGAGAAGAGACCAGAAAACAGGGAGAAACGAATGGAAAGTAGAAGGGCAATAGAAAGGGAAAGGTTATATAGCAGGAGGAAAGGTGGGGAAGGGGGAGATGGGAGAAATGAATAATTGATTACTCGTGAGAAAGCTATACATTGATTCCCTCTGGGGTGAGGCAACGCATTGAGGCGATCACACGATTTTCTAAGGTGAATCAGCTGCGGCCATCAGAAGATCATGACAACAGGCCAGTGACTGTCGATGAAGGTCAGTGGAGATAGACAGGTTTTGTGAGGCATGATCACCAATGTCTGCGTCAGGATGCTTGATTGTAACTTTATGTTCTAATGACTGATTAATGAGTTGGAACTTTATAGCTTTTGTTTTGTTCTCACCGGCCATATTTATTGTGCAAGGCATCACTGCTTTTGGCATGTTCATTACTTTGTTGATCCCACTACGCAATAGATCGTAGCAACCACACTCTTGTATGATCCGATTCTGCTTACACACATCAACGCATGTCTACTCAAATATGATATAATGTTAATACAATATACATTTAAATAAGGTTAGTGGCTAGAATAGTTTTAGAACAATCAAGGAAATATATAACTTTAGCTTTAACAATATATATATATAAACAGCATATCATCATCAACATCAAGTACCAGGACTACTGGCGTAGGTGATCATGTCTCTCCACTACTTTCAATCTCGGCAGCTATTTATCATTTCTGTTGTTGACCTTCTGCCAAGCCATTCTCTTAAGCTGTCTGTTATTTTTTCTCTTTACTTCTCTCTATCTCTTCGTACCTCAATTTTTCAGTTGTTACAATATATTCCAGTTGTTATCTTCTCATTACATGGCTAAAAAATGATGATTGTTTCTTCCTAATATTGGAAATTATCTCTCTTTTTGCTTTGACCTCTCTCAGAACATCTTCATTACTCTTCTTAGCTGTCCATGGTACTCTCAACATTCTTCTGTAAAACCACATTTCTACAGACTCCAGTGATTTTCCTATCTGTTGTCCTATTGTCCATGATTCACATCCATATGTTAAGATTGGCGCTACATAACATTTAAGAACTCTTTTTCTTGTTTCTATTGTCAAAAATGGATTGCATAGTATCTTCCTCATTTTTTTGGAAAGCTGCTTTTGCCTTAGCATCTCACCTCGTTTGTACATCTTCCGTCTGAGGTTAACAAAGTTCCCAAATATTTAAATTCATTTACCTGTTTTAATATTGTTCCACTTGTCTTTATTTTGCACTGAGGTAATGTCTTTTTCTATGTTGTTACCATTACCTCTGTCTTTTTGCTATTAAGGCTGAGTCCTTTATTTTTGCTCTCTTTTAATGTCCAACATTTCTTGTAACTAATTTTCACTCTTAGCGATTAAAACAGCATATGAATAAAGTAAATAATATATTTTTAGTTAAATAACGACAATTCTCAAACAGCAGAGATAGACTCAAGATGCATCAACGGTTGTCAAATCATTGGACGGTTATCACCACTATTGTCCAACAAGGAAATAACTCTAGAGGCAAAACGGGCATTGTACAATACAATATTCATTCCAACTTTGTGCTACCAATGCCAGACCTGGACCGTAGATGCAAAACAATAAGAAAAATAACCTCTGCGGAAATTAAATGTGTCAGACGAATGACAGAAAACAGTCTGAGAGATAAGATCTGAAATGAAGAACTGAGAAAAAGGCTCGTAATAGTCCCCGCCATAGCATATTTAAATAAACAGCCATGGGCATGCTCAGACGCATTTTATCACTCACGAAGAAAACGAATTAAAATTGACAATTGCTCTTTCCAATCCAGTTAGTATTTTATGTTATTCAAGTTTATTACAAAAATATGACATTGTGAAAGTGTAACCATCTCTTTGAATCATCATATACCTAGTAATTATATTAATGAAATGTTCAAGTAGAACTCTGATAAAGCAGAAATGTATTTGAATGTATGAATGTTGGAAATGTGAAGAGCATGTGGTACAGGGAGAAAAAGATCACTGCAGCAAGATGGTTTGCATTTTCTCCAGTCGATAACAGTTCCCAAACTTCTAGATTCGTCATATTCTTAATGAATTGTGATTATTGCTCATCAGAGGTCAGCTAGGACTAGAAATGGAAACAAAGTACTTACATTTCTGGTTGATTTAACTCCGAACTCTTTTCTGAAGTCTTCATCTGACGTGCAGTCTCCGTAAGGCTGCCCTAGGCGAGAGATTTCAGTCTGGTCAAAATCAAACAAAGGGCTGGTAATCCTCTAAAACAAATATGGAGACAACTCTAAAGTTAGGACAATTTAAACTTGCAATGTAAACTACAATCTTAGGAGAATTTTGTTTTCTTTCTTCACTTCCTGTTTTACTCGTTCAGGTATCGAGGCAGATACAAAGTTCTGGTTCTCGCCTTATGGCGGTCATTGTTAGTTTATGTTATATCGTTTATTGGATGTTGTCTGTCCATCGTACTCTTGGCCTGCTTCTTGCTTTTCTTCCTTCTTCTTTTTTTAACATCTGCTTTGTATGGTACGGAATCACACGACATTCTTTTTAGATGGGCAAACTATTGTGTTTTTTTGCTTCTGTTGCATGCAGCTTATTATTGCTTCAATGTATAACCTGTCTCTTATAATCATCATCATCATTGAGTGCCGTCTCCGCATCGACGGTTGGCTACCATGGAGCGCCATTCCAATCTGTCTCTTGCTTTGATGATGCACATTGTCATAGACGGACTTGTCCATCTTTTAATGTTACTCGTCCATATTAGTCTTGGTCTGCCTATGCCTCTTTTACCTTATATTTTCCCTTCCAATATTACTTTTATTAGGCTGTTGTGTCCTTTGACATGACCCACAAATTTCATTTGTCTTGCTCTAATTGTGTTTAGTAATTCTCTTTTCATTTTTAGTTGTTTTAAAACTTCCCCGTTTGTTTTCTTTTCTTTCCATTCGATTCTACCTATTCTTCTATAAATCCACATTTCAAAGGCTTCAATTTTCTGTTCTGATTTCTGGTCTAATGTCCATGTTTCTGCAAATACAGGAATATTGAGAAGATGTTACATTTTGCTATTCTTAGTTTTAAGCTTCCTGTGTCTTGGCTTTATTACTTCTCGTTTTGCTTTTATTTATGTCTGCTTTTTTTGTTCTTTCTTTCTTTAATTTTGTCCAGGGTCTCTACTGTCATCCATGCCGTATTCTGGCGTTCTCTTTTCCCTTGTGTTTCTTCGCATGTCTCTTTCCATATAACTTTTACCTGTTTCCAATGATCTTCTACATTTATTGTATTTTCTAGTTGTTGGAGGACTTGGTATTTGTTTGATATTGTGACTGCGAATTTATCTTTAATTCCTTGTTCTTTAAGAAACCTTACATTGAAATACTTTCTACCCTTATTCGTTGTAGCGAACCTTTTTAGTATAATTTTAAGTTTGGCTGTCAGGAGATGGTGATCAGAAGCTACATCTGCCCCTCTATATTCTTTTACATCCTGTAAGGATGACTTAAACTTATTATTAATACATATGTGATTAATTTGATTTTCCATGCTATGATCTGGTGACACCCATGTAGCTTTGTGTATTCTTTTATGTTGGAATATTGTTCCTCCTAGGCTCACTTGATTAAGGACGTAGAAATTCACAAATATCTCTCCATTCTCGTTTATATCTCCAAGTCCATGTTTTCCTATAATCTCTTCGAAGCCTCTGTTGTCTGATCCTACTTTAGCATTTAGGTCTCCTTTCAAGATTATAATATCCTTGGCTCATCTTGCATCCATCTGACATTGTAGCTGTTTATAGAAATCATATTTAACTAAATTATCTTTATCGTTGGTTGGTGCATAGCATTGGATAATGTGTAATTTTATTTTGTTTTTGGTTGTTTTAAATGTTGCTCTCATTAGTCTAGTGGCTGAATATACTCTATATATATTCCAATAGGTGGTGATAGGTATTTCTTTGTGTTCAACCACAGGGTTTGTTGTTTCAATATATAAGAGCAAACTGCAATCTCATAATCAAAGATTAGATTCAAGATTAGTAGACAGACCGATTAATGTGAGAAACATCATCATCATGTGCCATACCGGTTGGCGTAGGCGATCACCTCCTTCCACAATCTTCTATCTACAGTGCATCGTATCAGTTCTGTTGTTTACTGTTTTCCATGCCATGACACCGAGCTATCTAGCATTTTCTCTCTCTGTGGTCCGCGATCTCTCTTTCCTTGTATTTTTTTAGTTGTAACCAAGTATTCCAACTTTCCTCTTCTCATGATGTGCCAGAAAAATGTTGATAGTTTATTTATGATGTTTTTTAGGAGCTCCCTTTTTGTGTTGGTCTCTTTGAGAATTTCCTCATTGGTCTTTTTAGCTGCCCATGGAATTTTCAACATTCTTCTGAGAAATCCCATCATGGGAAACTTCGATTAGAGGCCACAGAGATATGATTTCGCAGAAGAATGTTGAAAGTTCCCTGAACAGCTAAACAAGACTAACGATGACATTTTCAAAAAGTCCAACACATAAAGGTAGCTCCTAACGAACATAAGAAAGAAACAATCGGCAATTTTCGGTCACATCATGAGAAGAAGAAAGTCGGAATACTTGGTTGCAACTGTAAAAATGCTGAGAATGAGAAGAGATCGCGGACGACACAGAGAGAAGATACTAGATAGCTTGGTATTCATGACACGGAAAACGGTCAACAACAGACTGATTTATAACAACAGAATTGATATGATACGCTGTGCATAAAAATGTTTGAAGGAAATGATCGCCTATGCCGACCGATATGGCACATGATGCTGATTACTACTATACTGACCTGTTTAATGCCGACCATGGTATTTGTTCCCGCTGCTAGGGCAATGCCATCTTTCTCAGGGAAGGGAAACGTGTCCCTCTCATGGACCACCAGTCGAGCACCCTTGCCTTCAAAGATTGTATTGAGATATTCGTCTGCCTCTAGCCAGAGAACCATGGTGAGACCTGCAGAGTGGCGGGGACTACGATCACCAACCAGATAGAGAAGAGGTGTCATTTCATCTAACTAGTACTGCTATCATAACGCTGGAGAAGAATGTCAACTTTGATAACATCATAATTTGTAATTTTTACTTTGATGGCATAATAATTTGTCATGTTAAATTCGACGACATAATAATGTGTAATGTTAAATTCGACGACATAATAATTTCTAATCTCAACTCTGATGGCATAATAAATTGTAATGTTAACTTTCAGGACATAATAATTTGTAATGTCAACTTTCAGGGCATAATAATTTGTAATGTTAACTTCGACGACATAATAATTTGTAATCTCAATTTTGATGGCACAATAATTTGTAATGTCAAATTTGATGACGTAATATTGTCAATTTTGATTACATAATAATGTCAACTTTCAGGACATGATCTGTAATGTCATCACTTTTATACTTAATGAGTTGATAAGACGGACCAGCGGTCTTTCAGCTTTGTATCGTCATCGCAACATGAATGTATCAAATGGCACGAACAAGGACAGATAAAGGAGTAGCTTCACGCTAGTAATTATTCTTGTACAACCACATGTTGTCGAATATAAAACTAAGGGTGTCAGCGTTATTCATAAAAACAGAATAGATTTTTTTTTTAATACAGATATCCTGGAATAGAAATTTTGGTGAAAATTAGGAAATATTAGCACCATCATCATGTGCCTTACCAGTTGACACAGACGATCATGTCAACCGCAAATCTCTGTCCTCGGTGTATTTATCAATTATAATGTTGACTTTAGCTACCTAGCATATTTCCTCTTAGTCGCCATCGATATCTTATTGCTGTACTTTGTCAGTTGTAAACAAGTGTTTCAACTTTCTGCTTCTCATGAAGTGCCTGTAGAATGTTGATTGTTTCATTCTCATGCTTTTAGAAGATCTCCTTTTGTATTGTCCTGGTTGAGAAATTTCAAATTGGTCATTAAAGTTGTCCAGGAACTGTTAATATTCATCTCAGAAATCCCATCTATGTGGCCTCTATCGACTTTTCATTTATTTGTCTTCTGTCCATGATTCGCTTACACGGGACAGAATTGCCTCTATATAGCTCTGATAAACATTGTTTCTCATTTCTTTTGACATACACTTGATGCACAAGATGTTTTACATTTTCTAAAATGCTGCTTCTGCTTGAGCTACTCTGCTTGAGCTACTTCTGCTTGAGCTACTTCTGCTTGAGCTACTTTTGCTTGAGCTACTTCTGCTTGAGCTACTTCTGCTTGAGCTACTTCTGCTTGAGCTGCTTTGCTTGAGCTACTTCTGCTTGAGCTACTTCTGCTTGAGCTACTTCTGCTTGAGCTACTTCTGCTTGAGCTACTTCTGCTTGAGCTACTTCTGCTTGAGCTACTTCTGCTTGAGCTACTTCTGCTTGAGCTGCTTCTGCTTGAGCTGCTTCTGCTTGAGCTGCTTTGCTTGAGCTACTCTGCTTTCTATTTATGATTTGTCTGGTGCATCTGCCGTCTGACGCTCTTATTGTGCCGAAGTATTTGACGCTGTGCACTTGTTTCAGATTTCTCACGTTTAATGTTATGTTGTATGGTGGTAATGATTGTTTTCTTGAAATGACCGTTACTACAGTTCTCTTACAGCTTTGGCTGAGACCTCTCTTGATGCTTTATTTGACCATTATGCCTATCATTCTTGTGGTTTATTTTCCACCTCTGCGATTAAGACTGTGTTATCTGTATATCTCGGATTATTTATGTTGTGACTGTTGATATAACTTCCTTGTTCTTAGAATGTATATTGCTTTATTTTTGCCTTTTCCTTCCACAAATCCGCATTGTTCATCACTGAATTGTTTTGTTTTTTTTAAATTGAGACATGAGTAATTAAAAAGTTTAAATTAAAAATGGTGTGGTGGTCGTGGTAATAAGGTATGTGACATCAATGATGGTGTGGTGGTCGTGGTAATAAAGTATATGACATCAATGATGATGTGGTGGTCGTGGTAATAAGGTATGTGACATCAATGATGGTGTGGTGGTCGTGGTAATAAAGTATATGACATCAATGATGATGTGGTGGTCGTGGTAATAAGGTATGTGACATCAATGATGGTGTGGTGGTCGTGGTAATAAAGTATATGACATCAATGATGATGTGGTGGTCGTGGTAATAAGGTATGTGACATCAATGAGGGTGTGGTGGTCGTGGTAATAAGGTATGTGACATCAATGATGGTGTGGTGGTCGTGGTAATAAAGTATATGACATCAATGATGATGTGGTGGTCGTGGTAATAAGGTATGTGACATCAATGATGGTGTGGTGGTCGTGGTAATAAGGTATGTGACATCAATGATGGTGTGGTGGTCGTGGTAATAAAGTATATGACATCAATGATGATGTGGTGGTCGTGGTAATAAGGTATGTGACATCAATGATGATGTGGTGGTCGTGGTAATAAGGTATGTGACATCAATGATGATGTGGTGGTCGTGGTAATAAGGTATGTGACATCAATGATGATGTCGATGATAACAACGATGATTATTATTGTAACCGCTTTATAAAGACTATAATGATATTGGTTATTATATTTAACATTATAGTGGTGGTTATAATAATGATAATAGCCATAACAATAATTATGATGAACATGGCAATGATCATGAGATAAAGGATGATAATGGGATGATAATGACTTCTGTAATGATAATAGCAACCATTATGGGGCCCGCTGTCTGTACTGACGTATTTGTCACACTGAAGGGTATAGCAGTTTCCGTACGCCAAGGTAGAAACGGGATGGAAGCAACTGAAAATATATAAAACATTAAGTTCGTTTTGAAGGAAACAAAACATTAGCTATTGGATATTTAGTGAACTGTTGTTCAATTTACCTAGGTAATTAAAGTTAATATTTTCACAGATAAAGGTAAAAGTAAAGCACGAGATTTGAATCGGCGTCTTAGCACGCGAGTTTTAACCCATATATGTTCGGCCGCCTATCCAGAAGTGTTCGAAGACATCTGGATAGTGTCGCCTCAAGCATAGAAACTCATGATGCGAGGCGGCATTCCTCGCCTTCACAGAGTTCTACCCTGGTAACCTTTTCTGCCAGCGGCTGGATCGACCGCGGAAGTATTTTGTTTCCAACAACGAGTACATTTCATACTGCTTCGACATCGAGAGTCGGACACGGGTTGTCCGAACGTCGGTAGCTCAGTCGGGTGGTTTCCCCAACTAGGCTACCGATACCCCCAATTTTAGCAGATACTACAATAAAGTAATGGCAACCAAAAATAGAAGTAACACTATTCAACAGTCTTTATTCCAACGTTGTGATATCAACATCAAACTCTGGAACTAGATTCTGGTAGGATGATGCTATAAATAGAACCGGAAATGAAATATGCCAAACGCAAGTATGGAGTCTGTTTGAGAGACACAATTAGAAGCAAAGAACTAAGAGGTCATTTTGAAGGTCATCTCCGCAAAACATATATAAAGAAAGAACGAATGTAATGGTTTGGTCACGTGACCTCTATTATTCAAACAGCTGATCAACAGGTGTCCTCGAGGAAGGTTGTAGGGATGGGATGGTAGAAACAATCAGAAACTGACAGCATAAAAGTGAAACAAAGAACAAAAAGTGCAAACTATCTACCGCTGTTAGGAAACAGTAAGGAAAGAAGAAAGCAAGTTTACTATTTCTTTCTGCAGAAGGGGTTAATGTTACTTTTGAACCTTTTCGATGAATCCGTTTTACGGTTTCTGTAATGTAAATTAATAGTTACCATTCCTCCTTTCTTCATTTAATTCAATGTTTCCACAAATTATCTTAGTTTATATATTTTGGACATTTTGCTTATCATTGACATTTCATTACCTGTCATTTGAGCAATTCAAAAATATAGTCGGTGGTGCATTAACTAGAAGGAGTTGCATCTTAAGTTGTCATAGGATTTGGGGTTTACAACAATCGAGTAGTCTTACATCGTAAAGTATCAGACAATTTCAACGACTTTCATACAAAGTGATTTTATCAATGTGTTTTTTTGTTGTTGTTGTTTATATTTTTTTAATGCAAAAAAAAAAAACATTTAATGTAGAAGTTTGAAAATCCCACAATTTTGCTCAATATTTTGAATGGAAATTGCTTACAAAATTTAATTATTTCAAGATTCAGCGAAATGATTCAGCAAATTTTCAGTCATAAATACTGCAATAACAACAGGATTTGAATTAAAATATCGTTTTATCCAGCAAATAAACAGGTTTTTATCAGAATTCTTGAAGTCGTGTATTTTGTCCAGTACTATTTGAGCCATACATTCAAAACAAAGTTTTTATCAGCATTCTTGAAGTCGTGTATGGTGTCCAGTACTCTTTGAGCTATACTTTTAACATTTTCTTCATTCCACCAAATTTCAAGGCAACCACATCTCTTTAGCTTTACTCTAGTAGACAAGGACACAATTGCAAGTGAAATGAAAACACTCGATGACATAAAAGCACAATATATTGCAAGACCCCTCAAATTTGAATAAGAGCACATAATTAATACCTGATGGCAAACGTGAACATTAGTTTTAGTTCCAATATTTGTCATCAGAAAGATAAATACATTGATGACGTGGTTAAAAACGCTCTACTTCTCATAAATAAAAAAATAAAAAAATAAAAAACTAACGCTAGTACCTATTTTTATCAGGTGAGGTAAAAAATCGTGTGAGCTCGAAAACTTGTGAATAACTGCGCATGTGAAAATAAAATATATAAAATAGCAATTCATGCACGATACCTTTCAAATATTAATGACAAACATCAAGCACACACTAAAAAGCAAAATACACACTAACGAATTAGAAATAGAAAACCCCATTCTCTCCCTTGCGATTGTTCTATTTCATGGTACAGTTCCAGTTAACTGATATAAACATTAGTTCTTTAAAAAGACAAATGAGGAAGTTCTCAAACAGGCCAACAATAAAAGGCAGCTCCTAAAAAACATCAGAAAGAAACAATCAACATTTTTCGGGCACGTCATGAGAAGAGGAAAGTTGGAATACTTGGTTACAACTGGCAAAATAAAAGGAAACAGAGATCGCGGACGACAAAGAGAGAAAATACTGGATAGCTTGGTGTCAGGGCATGGAAAGCAGTCAACAACAGAACTGATACGGTGCACTGTAGATAGATGATTGTGGAAGGACATGATCGCCTACGCCAACCGGTATGGTACATGATGATGATGATAGCATTATAATTAGACGATTCAGAGCATATATCTTATTTTTAAACAAAACTTTGAACACAAAATGTTTATGTTTAGGACGGAAAAAAGCGAGATAATCATAACGCATAGAGACTGTTACCACTCGTTTAAGTAGTTTCCTTTATGTAACTTTCTTCTTTCTTTTGTCCATCTTCTGTTGTCTTGAAACGTTGCATTCTAAAGAAGGAATGCACAATATAATGAGCAAACTGATTGTAGATTTTCATTTGTTAGCTCTTTTGCCTGCTTCCATTTTAGATGTAGTATCGATCTTGGTTCTATCTGACCCCTGTTTATGTTTTGATTCTTGCATGTTTTTATATTCCGGCTATCTAACTCTTCCCCAGTCTCCTCTCTAGCACTCTGTCCTGATATTTTGAGACAGAAAGCTGGTGATTTTGTTTGATATAGCTTCATTTTTACCCTGTGTCCGAACCACTTAATTTGTTGTTTGTACATTCCAGCCACGATTTATTCCGATCTGTTCTCTGATTACCGTTATCCAACCGATTCATTGATTGGGATTGTGATATTTTAACTCTTTCCGTGATTGGGATTGTGATATTTTAACTCTTTCCGTGATTGGGATTGTGATATTTTAACTCTTTCCGTGATTGGGATTGTGATATTTTAACTCTTTCCGTGATTGGGATTGTGATATTTTAACTCTTTCCGTGATTGGGATTGTGATATTTTAACTCTTTCCGTACCTTCGACGAACCGTGCGTCATGTCGATTTCGGTCATGTACGTTTAGCTGCACAGTCTTTCAAGTAGATGCAACAAGTCGTTTCAAGTAGATGCAACAAGTCGTTTCAAGTAGATGCAACAAGTCGTTTCAAGTAGATGCAACAAGTCGTTTCAAGTAGATGCAACAAGTCGTTTCAAGTAGATGCAACAAGTCGTTTCAAGTAGATGCAACAAGTCGTTTCAAGTAGATGCAACAAGTCGTTTCAAGTAAATGCAACAAGTCGATTCAGGTAGATGCAACAAGTCGATTCAAGTAGATACAACAAGTCGATTCAAGTAGATACAACAAGTCGATTCAAGTAGATACAACAAGTCGATTCAAGTAGATACAACAAGTCGATTCAAGTAGATACAACAAGTCGATTCAAGTAGATACAACAAGTCGATTCAAGTAGATACAACAAGTCGATTCAAGTAGATACAACAAGTCGTTTCAAGTAAATGCAACAAGTCGTTTCAAGTAAATGCAACAAGTCGATTCAGGTAGATGCAACAAGTCGATTCAAGTAGATACAACAAGTCGATTCAAGTAGATACAACAAGTCGATTCAAGTAAATGCAACAAGTCGATTCAGGTAGATGCAACAAGTCGATTCAAGTAGATACAACAAGTCGATTCAAGTAGATACAACAAGTCGATTCAAGTAGATACAACAAGTCGTTTCAAGTAGATACAACAAGTCGATTCAAGTAAATGCAACAAGTCGATTCAGGTAGATGCAACAAGTCGATTCAAGTAGATACAACAAGTCGATTCAAGTAGATACAACAAGTCGTTTCAAGTAGATACAACAAGTCGATTCAAGTAGATACAACAAGTCGTTTCAAGTAAATGCAACAAGTCGATTCAGGTAGATGCAACAAGTCGATTCAAGTAGATACAACAAGTCGACTCAAGTAGATACAACAAGTCGATTCAAGTAAATGCAACAAGTCGATTCAGGTAGATGCAACAAGTCGATTCAAGTAGATACAACAAGTCGATTCAAGTAGATACAACAAGTCGATTCAAGTAGATACAACACGTCGTTTCAAGTAGATACAACAAGTCGATTCAAGTAGATACAACAAGTCGTTTCAAGTAGATCCAACAAGTCGATTCAAGTAGATACAACAAGTCGATTCAAGTAAATACAACAAGTCGTTTCAAGTAGATGCAACAAGTCGATTCAAGTAGATACAACAAGTCGATTCAAGTAGATACAACAAGTCGATTCAAGTAGATGCAACAAGTCGTTTCAAGTAGATGCAACAAGTCGTTTCAAGTAGATGCAACAAGTCGTTTCAAGTAGATGCAACAAGTCGTTTCAAGTAGATGCAACAAGTCGATTCAAGTAGATGCAACAAGTCGTTTCAAGTAGATGCAACAAGTCGATTCAAGTAGATGCAACAAGTCGTTTCAAGTAGATGCAACAAGTCGTTTCAAGTAGATGCAACAAGTCGTTTCAAGTAGATGCAACAAGTCGTTTCAAGTAGATGCAACAAGTCGTTTCAAGTAGATGCAACAACTCGATGTAAGTAGATGCAACAAGTCGTTTCAAGTAGATGCAACAAGTCGTTTCAAGTAGATGCAACAAGTCGTTTCAAGTAGATGCAACAAGTCGATGTAAGTAGCTACAACAAGTCGTTTCAAGTAGATGCAACAACTCGATGTAAGTAGATGCAACAAGTCGTTTCAAGTAGATGCAACAAGTCGTTTCAAGTAGATGCAACAAGTCGTTTCAAGTAGATACAACAAGTCCTTTCAAGTAGATACAACAAGTCGTTTCAAGTAGATACAACAAGTAGATACAACAAGTCGTTTCAAGTAGATACAACAAGTAGATACAACAAGTCGTTTCAAGTAGATACAACAAGTGAATGCAAGTACACGCAACATATGAGAAGATACGAATAATCATTATTCAACTCTCAATAATATCTGAATTATCGATAAACAAATCTTATTTTTATTTTTATGGTCATAAATGTTTTAAATAGAAAAGTGTGCCACTGTTTGAAGAAAAAACGATTATAATAAATATTAGCAGGAGGTTAACTAAACTTTCACGATTGTTACTTGTTTTATGTCTGAACATTTGAAAGGGGCAGCAAGCAATTCAGACAACAGCATTCATTGCAATAATCAACTTGCATTACAATAAGCAGCATTCGCTGGAAGAGGCAGCGCTAACTGCGAGGGATAATAAAAATCGCAAGAAGTACTCTCAGTAAAAAGTAGCACTTATTTTTAAAAAGTAGCTTACCTTCTATCACAGTTAAAACCATTAAAATAACACATGAGTAGCATGTCCTCCAGCTGGTGTCCCACATCCAATCTCGTCTTTCTGCAATGAATCACAATACAGTGAATATATCGATTCGTTATCTTCATGTTTATGCTCACCGATTTAGATTTGATACTTCTCATCTTCTTCTTTCTTCTTTCTCTTTTCACTGATACCTAAAAGGTGTCGTGGTTTATATCATTTGTCGTTGTTGAGCTGCTCGAACTGTCTGAATTAGTGATTTTCCTTTGTTGTAACATGTCTCTGTCACTGCATCTATCCATCTTCTTCTGGTCTTCCTCTTGGTCTTTTTCCATGCATTCTCGAGAAGAACGCCCTTGATGGTGAATGATAAGGATTCATTCTGACCAGGTGGCCAAACCATTTAAGTTGTTGTTGTTCTATATATTCTTGGCAGGGTTTTGTTCCTACCATTTTTCTTATGGTTTCATTTGGTATTCTATCTCTTCTTCTGTTGTTTGTTACTTTTCTCAAGCATCACACCTCACATGTATTGATCTTTCTTAAATGTGATTTAGAAAGGGTCCATGTTTGACTTTCATAGCACAAAGTTGGTATGAAGATGCTATTTATCATTTGTTGTTTAGCTGGCATAGAAATGTTTGGATGTCTTAGCAATGGTGAAAGCTGGTATGTAACAGCATTTGCTTTTTGTATTCTCGTGTCAATTTCTCTGTCTAGTTTTCCATCTTCTGTGAACATTGTGTCCAAATACTTCAATTCTTCTACTTGTTTTATTTATTTATCTTTGATCTTAATGTTTAATGGGTGTCTTAATTTTCTTAATCCCATAGCCTATGTTTTTGCTGTGTTAATTTTCATACTGTAGTTTGTACAACTTTTATCTAGAGATGTTAAATGCTGTTGTAGCAAGTTTTCGTCCTCATATATTAGGCATTAGTCATCTGCGAATAGTAGCTCGTTGATGTTGGAGTTTTCTACCTCTATGTTATTCTCGCGTCATCAAATGTTTCAATATAAACGTCATATAACCAGAAACACTTGTAGTTGTCAGTAAACTAGACTCTAACGTTGCTGTGAATTTTCGTTGAAAACACTTAAAAAAACATCGCGGCAATGTCGCTAAGACATTCGTTCTCTTTTCTTCCCCATTTGCCTTTCAGCGTCGAGGGGAGATATAATTTGCAGTCATTTACTCTTCTGTTTGACTCTTCTGTTGTTATGTTTCCTGGTGTTTTTAATATTCCGTCAATCCATATTTTTTTTGGCCGACCCCTCGGTCTGGTGTTCTCGCAACGTTTATTGAGGACTCGTGTTTGGATCTGTCTGCCTTGTGACATGGTTGAACCATTTTATTTGTTTCTTTATATGTCCAATGGCGGGGGTTATTCCTAGCTTTTTTTCTCAGTTCTTCATGTCTGATCTTATCTCTCAGGCTGTGTCCTGCCATTCGTCTAACACTTTTCATTTCGTTAGTGCTTTTTTTTCTTATTGTTCTTGCATCTAGAGTCCAGGAATGACATTGGTAGCACAACGTTGGGATAGAAATTGTATTGTTGAGTGCCCGTTTTGCATTTAGAGTTATTTCCTTGTTGGACAATAGTTCTGATAGCTGTCCAATGATTTTACACGCTTTGTTGCATCTTGAGTATATTTCTGCTGATTGTAAATTGTTGTTTGTCCCTAGACTTCCTAAGTATTTTTTTCCCACTTGTTTTAGTTGTCTGCCTTTCATAGTTGCGATGATATTCTGTTTCTCTTTTGCGATATTCATGACTTCTGTTTTGTTAATGTTGATTCTCACGCTGTATTTTGTGCCTGTGCTGTTGAGTCTATTTAATTAACCTTGTAGATCTTCTATTTTCACATTTATTATGTGGGTAGCTAATTCTACCAAAGCAGACTGCAGGAATGTTTAAACATTACTTGAGGCTAGTGCTAAATGCCGCATAATTTAGGGGATTTGTCTGTAGTCAAATATGGAAACTAATCGATTTAACCTGAACAGTGTCTGTATATCAGACAGCTGTAGACAAGAATTAAGATCTTGATTAGTCTGTGCACGTAACTTTACTGCACAATATCTTACTGTTCAGACAGACAGACATGCAGATAGACAGATGGGTGGGTAAGTAGGTAACCAGAAGGAGAGATTTTATATAGGTATGTACTCGTATGTAGGTAGGTAGACAGTTAGGTAGGTGGGTAGATGGGTAGGTAGGTTTGTGGGTAGGTAGATAGATAGGAAGGTAGGTGGATGGGTAGGTAGGTAGGTGTTTGGGTAGGTAGGTAGATAGAAAGGTAGGTGGATGGGTAGGTAGGCAGGTGGATGGATGGGTAGGTAGGTAGGTGGATGGGTAGGTAGGTGGGTGGATGGGTAGGTAGGTAGATAGGTAGGTGGGCTCGATTGTAGGTAGGTAGGTGGGTGGATGGGTAGGTAGGTAGATAGGTAGCTAGTTGGATGAATTGGTAGGTGGGTGGATGGGTAGGTAGGTAGGTGGGTAAGTAGGTAGGTATGTATGCAGGTAGGTAGGTGGATGGGTAGGTAGGTAGCTAGGTGGATGATGAGGTACATAGGTAGACAGAGAAGTATGTAGGTAGATAAATGGATGGATTTATGGGTTTTGTGTGGATGGATTAAATAGAAATGGAGAATAACATAAGTAAATAATAACAATAACTAAAACATATGAAATTGTTAAAGACTTGACTCTGGATCCACAAAGCAGATCTACAATAAGACTGGAGGTGGCAAATTGGTGAGAATGATTAAGCCTTTTAACATCCAGTAGCAACCCAGGAAATTTTGGCACCGGCATTTTTTCAAGAACATCTATATCCTTGTGTACATTGATGCTTCAATGACTTGCCCCGTGCTGTATCCATCATGAGCTCATTATTCTGTTCTCTTCTACCTTTTTTAGCTCCCTGTGGAGCATATGTCTTCAAAAACACTTTCCAAGTCGTTCTGTTTCTTGCCATTCTTTTAAGATCATTCAATGTCTTCCCCATCATCTTCATCTCTGCTTCTATCTGACTTCTCCAAGAATTCCTTGGTCTTCCTCTTTGTCTTTTCCCCTGGGGATTCCAAAAAGGGCTTATTGTGTAATACTCTCAGTTGGCTTCCGTAGTTATTGAGTTATTGAGTTATTTGCGGGTCATCATCATTGCACTCCAAACATGTCCATAGGTGCTCAGATCCCCTCCTCAGCAATTCCCTCAGTGTCCAGCGACTGACGACTCCATTTCTATGTTGGTTGATAAGTCTTCTTACACGGCCACTAAGTTTCTCATTTCTGGCTGTACCCATCTTAACTCCCATTTCCATCATCCGAAGAAGTGACGTAGATCTGTGTTTGTCGAAGTCCTGTGCTCTTCCCACATCTCGGAGGGCATTGATGATGTCCGTCCGGTCCATTGGTTGCCGTCCTCAACGAAAGCGCAGCTACCCAACCTGTCCGCTCTTTCATTTCCCCGTACTCCCGCATGTCCAGGGACATAGACAAAGGTGACCTTACGTATTTTGGACTTCTGCAATGACTCTACCCATTGCATGCGTACAGAGCCCACCTCCACTTTTTTAATCATGCTCATCGAATCACTCAGTATACATGCGTGGGTGTAGTCTTGTGACTATAACCATTTGAATGCCTTGGTCACTGCCATCGCCTCCAGTGTCATGCTACTCGTGGTCATGACGTATGCACCACTGTCTTCCTTGACTATTCTGCCTGCCGAGCGTGCTGTAAATACCCATGCACTTTTTTGGTGTCGTATTACAGATCCGTCTGTATAGATGACTGCATCTTTCTCATCAGTGTTATCGCAGATGAGACCGTTGACCTCGGTATTAACCACGACCAGATTCTGTTCCCTACTTTTCCTGTTGAGTGTGACAATACACGAGAAAGTCCCCTTGAATGTCGTAGGCATCGGTATCCACTCCTCACCAACGCAGATATTGGTAAGCCCACAGACCTGTTTGATGACACCTTCTGCTCGGCACACCCATGATTTGCCTCTTTTTAGCCTGGCTCCTTTCACTGTGTTGAGCACGGGGTGCAATGGATGCTCCGTATCTGTACTAATCTTCCGTAGTGTGTGTCCTATCCAGCGCCATCGTCTTCGCTGTATCTCTTTATCCACTGGTATTTGACTGGTACATTTCCATAATTCTATGTTAGTGATTTTGTCCTGCCATTTCCATCCTTTTATTCTGCGTAAGCATCCATTAATGAAAGTGTTTGTGACGTTTTTTTCGGCTGATATTTTTTTACAATATGGGATAGACAATATTTATGAGCTCATTCTAGCACATACAAGTGCTAGTTACAAGAGAAATAGCTCTAGGACAACGACTATGTTACTTACACAATCACGTGTTAAAAAATATAATCACTTACTCTTCTATTAAAGCAAAGCCTCTCGTTATGATATTTTTTATTAAAAAGAATAAAGATTCCCTCTCTTCCGTTTCAAGATTACCATTCTGAGACTTGATGTGCGTCTGCCTCAAAGAGAAAAATGTAAACAAAAACAATTTTCAAATTGTGCAAGTACATTGTCCATTTCTGATACACTTGGAAGACTTAAATGCAAGAAAAATATAACAAAATTGTATCTAACCTCATCAATTCTAGATAATTCATGTGTGATTGGATTGGCATATTTATTAAACAGACAAATGCAGACAGAGAATAAGAAACTAGAGAAAGCTATATTTGATGAGTGCATACAACAGCAAACTGTAAAATACGGGGATTAAATGATAATAGTCTTTGAAGGCCACAGACAAATGTTGAATTTGCAAGCACCAAAATTTTTAAAAATCAGAACGTCTAAAGAGAGATCAATGCAAAAGGAATACTTATTGACAACATCGGATAGACACAATAATGTTTGTTTTCTGTACAGTAGGAAGGAAACAGCTGAAGGGAATTGTAGCAACTGGTAAGATTGAAGATTGTAAGGACATAGCCGAATAGCAAAGAAAGATACCTGGTAATTTAGGAGAATTAAAAGTAAGCTAGTCAATCAGAACGAGACCTCATAAGCACATCAGAAAGAAACAATAAAATGTTTCGAGCACATCATGAGAAGAGGAAAGTTGAAATACTTGGTTACAACCTGCAAAATGCAGGGAAAGAAAGATCGCGAACTACAAGGAAAGAAGATAATAGATATCAACAGTCAACAACATCATGGATAACAAAGTGCTGTTTGGCACTCAGTGACAGTTGCTATTCCTTAACTTTGTATTGGTGGTACGGTTATCTATAACATCTGAACAACTGTTTGTTTATTGCTGATTATTTTAACTAATATATTTACTTCGGTCTTTCCTAACGTTACAACACAAGTTCATGATGTTAACATATGAATACATACAAATATGGGTAACTCTAGGCGCCTACATTATATTAAATACTACAATTGTTAAGTCGTGTAACGTTATTTATGCAACAACCAATATCTCATTAACAAGAAAACACTGTCACCAACTCAATACATACACTATTTTCTGCGATCATAATTGACGCCAGGGCATACGAGAATATGCTGTCGAAAATAGTTGACGGCTCTCCTGAGATATGGTTACTGCAACAAAGATGAGATGATAACATAAACGAACACAATCTTTTCTTCTTCAAGTTACATTATCGGTTAATACCATCATAAGAAAACTCTCTTCTTTATCTGATACATGATACATGCACTGATACATTATCGCTTCGCCGCAACTTGTCTTCTAAACAATTGCTTATATATTCAGATGCTGCCTTCCTAACGGACCATGTTCTTATTCTATTTGGCCCATATTCTTCCTACATCCACTAAATCTTTTACTTCCGGTTTACTCACTTGTAGCAATGCATGTTATTTCTCTCCCTCTTCTAACTCCTCTCTCTTCACTTCTTCTTGTACCCAGTCTAATGTCGCGCGAGACACAAGTTATGGTTCTTGCCATTTTGCTAGCGTCAGTTAGTGTGTTTATTTGCATACGGACATGTCTCCCTCGGGCTAGTGTATTGTATCACTACCTCATCACCTGTCTAACGCCTATTGTTTACGTAGGTGTCTGGCCGGCTCGTTTATCCCCCCTGTTCTCCCCTTACTTACCACTTATAGTTGTCATCTCACGATTGCTGGTCTGTGTCTCGCTTGACCACGCCTAGTCATTCCATGTGATGGCTTCTCCATGCGGCCTGCCTGGACCAGTCATTTGGATGAATTCCACAGCACAGTCTCTCCAGTTAAGTCATTTTTAATATAATTTTAAAAATTTATTATTTACTTTTCACTCTTTAGTTTTTAGCTCCTAATTATTTCTCTATACTTACGATTTTATATATCTCTACACTTCACCAATCTTCCCATATGTAACATCTCTTCTTCATCTCATCATCCTATCTCTCATCTCTCTGTCCACCTCTCCCTAACTTCATCACCCGACATGTAGCTATAGATATTTGTGCCTCACCATTTGTTATCATTGTCCCCGTATTCTGAAGACGGCCGCTGGTCGAAACGTCAGTATTGTGTTGTGTTCCTTCTTTGTAAAGCTGTCACCAGACCTTGGAAAGTATACCCCACCCCATTACTGGCTCATTGTGTTTTGACGTTGTTGTAGCGTTTCTCGAGGTGCGCGTGGCCGTGCGGCTAAAACCACTGTTCCGCTAACTGAAAAGTCGGCGTACGGTGTTCGAAGCCCGCGGTAGACAGACAGGATTTTTTCTATCGGGGGTGAAATAAAAATCCTGAGTCTCACACGTCGTGGCGACTGCTTGACCAAGCGGCCTTTATCCCTCGGGTCCTATCGTTGACCCCCAACATACACCAGCAATGGTACTATGTGTCGTTTAGAACGCTAGCGTTTCTTTGATGTTGTCTGTCCTTCTTACTCTGGGATAGCCTGTTGCTCTTCTCCTTTTTTCTATTTGAATATATTCCTTGTATGATAAAGAATCCCCACGGAATTTGTTCTAGATGGGCAAACCATATTATTTATTTATGTATGCAGTTTATGATTTGTTCAATTTCTTCAATTTCTTTTTTTAATATCATTTCTGATTCTGTCTTTCCTGGTCACTCCAAGCACTTATTTCAGATATCTTATTATTATGGTGTCAAGTTTTCTTGTATCCGTGTGTTACCTTGTGTCACCTCCCGTGTGTTACCGGGGCCTCATTATGTGGGAAGTAAAGAATAGTGACACTGTGACCTTCCAGGCATGTCGTAAGAGGCGACAAAGGACGTTGATCGATGGCTTGACAAGCTGTCATTGTAAAAAGTATTGTTATGGAAACAGAACCATAGATTTGAGAAGCAGTGATCTCTGCAATATGTGCCATTTTGGCACTCAAGTTTTCTGTTTTTGAGATTGTAGTTCTGTCCTATGTGCCGTCTTCGGCTCGAAAGGAAATAGATAGATAGATAGATAGATAGATAGATAGATAGATAGATAGATAGATAGATAGATAGATAGATAGATAGATAGATAGATAGATAGATAGATAGATAGATAGATAGATAGATATATAGATAGATAGATAGATAGATAGATAGATAGATAGATAGATAGATAGATAGATAGATAGATAGATAGATAGATAGATAGATAGATAGATAGATAGATAGATAGATAGATAGATAGATAGATAGATAGATAGATAGATAGATAGATAGATAGATAGATAGATAGATAGATAGATAGATAGATAGATAGATAGATAGATAGATAGATAGATAGATAGATAGATAGATAGATAGATAGATAGATAGATAGATAGATAGATAGATAGATAGATAGATAGATAGATAGATAGATAGATAGATAGAGAGATAGATAGATAGATAAATAGATAGATAGATAGATAGATAGATAGATAGATAGATAGATAGATAGATAGATAGATAGATAGATAGATAGATAGATAGATAGATAGATAGATAGATAGATAGATAGATAGATAGATAGATAGATAGATAGATAGATAGATAGATAGATAGATAGATAGATAGATAGATAGATAGATAGATAGATAGATAGATAGATAGATAGATAGATAGATAGATAGATAGATAGATAGATAGATAGATAGATAGATAGATAGATAGATAGATAGATAGATAGATAGATAGATAGATAGATAGATAGAAAATTTGCAAGTACATTGTCCATTTCTGATACACTTGGAAGACTTAAATGCAAGAAAAATATAACAAAATTGTATCTAACCTCATCAATTCTAGATAATTCATGTGTGATTGGATTGGCATATTTATTAAACAGACAAATGCAGACAGAGAATAAGAAACTAGAGAAAGCTATATTTGATGAGTGCATACAACAGCAAACTGTAAAATACGGGGATTAAATGATAATAGTCTTTGAAGGCCACAGACAAATGTTGAATTTGCAAGCACCAAAATTTTTAAAAATCAGAACGTCTAAAGAGAGATCAATGCAAAAGGAATACTTATTGACAACATCGGATAGACACAATAATGTTTGTTTTCTGTACAGTAGGAAGGAAACAGCTGAAGGGAATTGTAGCAACTGGTAAGATTGAAGATTGTAAGGACATAGCCGAATAGCAAAGAAAGATACCTGGTAATTTAGGAGAATTAAAAGTAAGCTAGTCAATCAGAACGAGACCTCATAAGCACATCAGAAAGAAACAATAAAATGTTTCGAGCACATCATGAGAAGAGGAAAGTTGAAATACTTGGTTACAACCTGCAAAATGCAGGGAAAGAAAGATCGCGAACTACAAGGAAAGAAGATAATAGATATCAACAGTCAACAACATCATGGATAACAAAGTGCTGTTTGGCACTCAGTGACAGTTGCTATTCCTTAACTTTGTATTGGTGGTACGGTTATCTATAACATCTGAACAACTGTTTGTTTATTGCTGATTATTTTAACTAATATATTTACTTCGGTCTTTCCTAACGTTACAACACAAGTTCATGATGTTAACATATGAATACATACAAATATGGGTAACTCTAGGCGCCTACATTATATTAAATACTACAATTGTTAAGTCGTGTAACGTTATTTATGCAACAACCAATATCTCATTAACAAGAAAACACTGTCACCAACTCAATACATACACTATTTTCTGCGATCATAATTGACGCCAGGGCATACGAGAATATGCTGTCGAAAATAGTTGACGGCTCTCCTGAGATATGGTTACTGCAACAAAGATGAGATGATAACATAAACGAACACAATCTTTTCTTCTTCAAGTTACATTATCGGTTAATACCATCATAAGAAAACTCTCTTCTTTATCTGATACATGATACATGCACTGATACATTATCGCTTCGCCGCAACTTGTCTTCTAAACAATTGCTTATATATTCAGATGCTGCCTTCCTAACGGACCATGTTCTTATTCTATTTGGCCCATATTCTTCCTACATCCACTAAATCTTTTACTTCCGGTTTACTCACTTGTAGCAATGCATGTTATTTCTCTCCCTCTTCTAACTCCTCTCTCTTCACTTCTTCTTGTACCCAGTCTAATGTCGCGCGAGACACAAGTTATGGTTCTTGCCATTTTGCTAGCGTCAGTTAGTGTGTTTATTTGCATACGGACATGTCTCCCTCGGGCTAGTGTATTGTATCACTACCTCATCACCTGTCTAACGCCTATTGTTTACGTAGGTGTCTGGCCGGCTCGTTTATCCCCCCTGTTCTCCCCTTACTTACCACTTATAGTTGTCATCTCACGATTGCTGGTCTGTGTCTCGCTTGACCACGCCTAGTCATTCCATGTGATGGCTTCTCCATGCGGCCTGCCTGGACCAGTCATTTGGATGAATTCCACAGCACAGTCTCTCCAGTTAAGTCATTTTTAATATAATTTTAAAAATTTATTATTTACTTTTCACTCTTTAGTTTTTAGCTCCTAATTATTTCTCTATACTTACGATTTTATATATCTCTACACTTCACCAATCTTCCCATATGTAACATCTCTTCTTCATCTCATCATCCTATCTCTCATCTCTCTGTCCACCTCTCCCTAACTTCATCACCCGACATGTAGCTATAGATATTTGTGCCTCACCATTTGTTATCATTGTCCCCGTATTCTGAAGACGGCCGCTGGTCGAAACGTCAGTATTGTGTTGTGTTCCTTCTTTGTAAAGCTGTCACCAGACCTTGGAAAGTATACCCCACCCCATTACTGGCTCATTGTGTTTTGACGTTGTTGTAGCGTTTCTCGAGGTGCGCGTGGCCGTGCGGCTAAAACCACTGTTCCGCTAACTGAAAAGTCGGCGTACGGTGTTCGAAGCCCGCGGTAGACAGACAGGATTTTTTCTATCGGGGGTGAAATAAAAATCCTGAGTCTCACACGTCGTGGCGACTGCTTGACCAAGCGGCCTTTATCCCTCGGGTCCTATCGTTGACCCCCAACATACACCAGCAATGGTACTATGTGTCGTTTAGAACGCTAGCGTTTCTTTGATGTTGTCTGTCCTTCTTACTCTGGGATAGCCTGTTGCTCTTCTCCTTTTTTCTATTTGAATATATTCCTTGTATGATAAAGAATCCCCACGGAATTTGTTCTAGATGGGCAAACCATATTATTTATTTATGTATGCAGTTTATGATTTGTTCAATTTCTTCAATTTCTTTTTTTAATATCATTTCTGATTCTGTCTTTCCTGGTCACTCCAAGCACTTATTTCAGATATCTTATTATTATGGTGTCAAGTTTTCTTGTATCCGTGTGTTACCTTGTGTCACCTCCCGTGTGTTACCGGGGCCTCATTATGTGGGAAGTAAAGAATAGTGACACTGTGACCTTCCAGGCATGTCGTAAGAGGCGACAAAGGACGTTGATCGATGGCTTGACAAGCTGTCATTGTAAAAAGTATTGTTATGGAAACAGAACCATAGATTTGAGAAGCAGTGATCTCTGCAATATGTGCCATTTTGGCACTCAAGTTTTCTGTTTTTGAGATTGTAGTTCTGTCCTATGTGCCGTCTTCGGCTCGAAAGGAAATAGATAGATAGATAGATAGATAGATAGATAGATAGATAGATAGATAGATATATAGATAGATAGATAGATAGATAGATAGATAGATAGATAGATAGATAGATAGATAGATAGATAGATAGATAGATAGATAGATAGATAGATAGATAGATAGATAGATAGATAGATAGATAGATAGATAGATAGATAGATAGATAGATAGATAGATAGATAGATAGATAGATAGATAGATAGATAGATAGATAGATAGATAGATAGATAGATAGATAGATAGATAGATAGATAGATAGATAGATAGATAGATAGATAGATAGATAGATAGATAGATAGATAGATAGATAGATAGATAGATAGATAGATAGATAGATAGATAGATAGATAGATAGATAGATAGATAGATAGATAGATAGATAGATAGATAGATAGATAGATAGATAGATAGATAGATAGATAGATAGATAGATAGATAGATAGATAGATAGATAGATAGATAGATAGATAGATAGATAGATAGATAGATAGATAATAGATAGATAGATAGATAGATAGATAGATAGATAGATAGATAGATAGATAGATAGATAGATAGATAGATAGATAGATAGATAGATAGATAGATAGATAGATAGATAGATAGATAGATAGATAGATAGATAGATAGATAGATAGATAGATAGATAGATAGATAGATAGATAGATAGATAGATAGATAGATAGATAGATAGATAGATAGATAGATAGATAGATAGATAGATAGATAGATAGATAGATAGATAGATAGATAGATAGATAGATAGATAGAAAATTTGCAAGTACATTGTCCATTTCTGATACACTTGGAAGACTTAAATGCAAGAAAAATATAACAAAATTGTTTCTAACCTCATCAATTCTAGATAATTCATGTGTGATTGGATTGGCATATTTATTAAACAGACAAATGCAGACAGAGAATAAGAAACTAGAGAAAGCTATATTTGATGAGTGCATACAACAGCAAACTGTAAAATACGGGGATTAAATGATAATAGTCTTTGAAGGCCACAGACAAATGTTGAATTTGCAAGCACCAAAATTTTTAAAAATCAGAACGTCTAAAGAGAGATCAATGCAAAAGGAATACTTATTGACAACATCGGATAGACACAATAATGTTTGTTTTCTGTACAGTAGGAAGGAAACAGCTGAAGGGAATTGTAGCAACTGGTAAGATTGAAGATTGTAAGGACATAGCCGAATAGCAAAGAAAGATACCTGGTAATTTAGGAGAATTAAAAGTAAGCTAGTCAATCAGAACGAGACCTCATAAGCACATCAGAAAGAAACAATAAAATGTTTCGAGCACATCATGAGAAGAGGAAAGTTGAAATACTTGGTTACAACCTGCAAAATGCAGGGAAAGAAAGATCGCGAACTACAAGGAAAGAAGATAATAGATATCAACAGTCAACAACATCATGGATAACAAAGTGCTGTTTGGCACTCAGTGACAGTTGCTATTCCTTAACTTTGTATTGGTGGTACGGTTATCTATAACATCTGAACAACTGTTTGTTTATTGCTGATTATTTTAACTAATATATTTACTTCGGTCTTTCCTAACGTTACAACACAAGTTCATGATGTTAACATATGAATACATACAAATATGGGTAACTCTAGGCGCCTACATTATATTAAATACTACAATTGTTAAGTCGTGTAACGTTATTTATGCAACAACCAATATCTCATTAACAAGAAAACACTGTCACCAACTCAATACATACACTATTTTCTGCGATCATAATTGACGCCAGGGCATACGAGAATATGCTGTCGAAAATAGTTGACGGCTCTCCTGAGATATGGTTACTGCAACAAAGATGAGATGATAACATAAACGAACACAATCTTTTCTTCTTCAAGTTACATTATCGGTTAATACCATCATAAGAAAACTCTCTTCTTTATCTGATACATGATACATGCACTGATACATTATCGCTTCGCCGCAACTTGTCTTCTAAACAATTGCTTATATATTCAGATGCTGCCTTCCTAACGGACCATGTTCTTATTCTATTTGGCCCATATTCTTCCTACATCCACTAAATCTTTTACTTCCGGTTTACTCACTTGTAGCAATGCTTGTTATTTCTCTCCCTCTTCTATCTCCTCTCTCTTCACTTCTTCTTGTACCCAGTCTAATGTCGCGCGAGACACAAGTTATGGTTCTTGCCATTTTGCTAGCGTCAGTTAGTGTGTTTATTTGCATACGGACATGTCTCCCTCGGGCTAGTGTATTGTATCACTACCTCATCACCTGTCTAACGCCTATTGTTTACGTAGGTGTCTGGCCGGCTCGTTTATCCCCCCTGTTCTCCCCTTACTTACCACTTATAGTTGTCATCTCACGATTGCTGGTCTGTGTCTCGCTTGACCACGCCTAGTCATTCCATGTGATGGCTTCTCCATGCGGCCTGCCTGGACCAGTCATTTGGATGAATTCCACAGCACAGTCTCTCCAGTTAAGTCATTTTTAATATAATTTTAAAAATGTATTATTTACTTTTCACTCTTTAGTTTTTAGCTCCTAATTATTTCTCTATACTTACGATTTTATATATCTCTACACTTCACCAATCTTCCCATATGTAACATCTCTTCTTCATCTCATCATCCTATCTCTCATCTCTCTGTCCACCTCTCCCTAACTTCATCACCCGACATGTAGCTATAGATATTTGTGCCTCACCATTTGTTATCATTGTCCCCGTATTCTGAAGACGGCCGCTGGTCGAAACGTCAGTATTGTGTTGTGTTCCTTCTTTGTAAAGCTGTCACCAGACCTTGGAAAGTATACCCCACCCCATTACTGGCTCATTGTGTTTTGACGTTGTTGTAGCGTTTCTCGAGGTGCGCGTGGCCGTGCGGCTAAAACCACTGTTCCGCTAACTGAAAAGTCGGCGTACGGTGTTCGAAGCCCGCGGTAGACAGACAGGATTTTTTCTATCGGGGGTGAAATAAAAATCCTGAGTCTCACACGTCGTGGCGACTGCTTGACCAAGCGGCCTTTATCCCTCGGGTCCTATCGTTGACCCCCAACATACACCAGCAATGGTACTATGTGTCGTTTAGAACGCTAGCGTTTCTTTGATGTTGTCTGTCCTTCTTACTCTGGGATAGCCTGTTGCTCTTCTCCTTTTTTCTATTTGAATATATTCCTTGTATGATAAAGAATCCCCACGGAATTTGTTCTAGATGGGCAAACCATATTATTTATTTATGTATGCAGTTTATGATTTGTTCAATTTCTTCAATTTCTTTTTTTAATATCATTTCTGATTCTGTCTTTCCTGGTCACTCCAAGCACTTATTTCAGATATCTTATTATTATGGTGTCAAGTTTTCTTGTATCCGTGTGTTACCTTGTGTCACCTCCGTGTGTTACCGGGGCCTCATTATGTGGGAAGTAAAGAATAGTGACACTGTGACCTTCCAGGCATGTCGTAAGAGGCGACAAAGGACGTTGATCGATGGCTTGACAAGCTGTCATTGTAAAAAGTATTGTTATGGAAACAGAACCATAGATTTGAGAAGCAGTGATCTCTGCAATATGTGCCATTTTGGCACTCAAGTTTTCTGTTTTTGAGATTGTAGTTCTGTCCTATGTGCCGTCTTCGGCTCGAAAGGAAATAGATAGATAGATAGATAGATAGATAGATAGATAGATAGATAGATAGATATATAGATAGATAGATAGATAGATAGATAGATAGATAGATAGATAGATAGATAGATAGATAGATAGATAGATAGATAGATAGATAGATAGATATAGATAGATAGATAGATAGATAGATAGATAGATAGATAGATAGATAGATAGATAGATAGATAGATAGATAGATAGATAGAGATAGATAGATAGATAATAGATAGATAGATATAGATAGATAGATAGATAGATAGATAGATAGATAGATAGATAGATAGATAGATAGATAGATAGATAGATAGATAGATAGATAGATAGATAGATAGATAGATAGATAGATAGATAGATAGATAGATAGATAGATAGATAGATAGATAGATAGATAGATAGATAGATAGATAGATAGATAGATATAGATAGATAGATAGATAGATAGATAGATAGATAGATAGATAGATAGATAGATAGATAGATAGATAGATAGATAGATAGATAGATAGATAGATAGATAGATAGATAGATAGATAGATAGATAGATAGATATTAAGTTTCCGTGTTTAGCATTGATAGCACAATATGGGAATGAATAAACTTTGCAAAATATTTTTTCTTGGTGGTAATATGTATCGTTTAATGTTTTAGTATTGAGAATGGCTGTACCGATATTCGGTTTGCCTTGTTGCATCTAATGCCTATTTCTTTATCGATTTTAACATATTCAGAGAATGTTGTTGCCAGATATTAACATTTTTGTTTCACTTGTTATATAACTTGTTGTTCTATAGCTATGTTTAACACCTTCTTTTGTTTTCCTATTGATATAACTTCTGATTTGTATCAGTGCTTATTGTCATGTTCTTCTAACTAAAGGCGAAAAGTTAATTGTATGTTCTGAGGTTGTCAGTAACCCTTGACCTGTTTTAGAACATCCTCATTACATATTGTAATTGTCCATATGTGGTTTCATCATATGTGGTTTCTCAATATGTGGTTACTTACAGTATTTTTCTTGTTTGTTTTTATTTATCTAGCTGCTGACGAAGATTTAAAATCGTAACGTTCTGTTTTGTTCATTTTTTCATCGTAAAGAAGTAACATACATGATACTGTTGTTATATTGTCACAGTTTGTGAGGTGAGTTTCTCCAGATTGAAACGTTTCACAACTTATCACATACATAGAATTAGTCAATAATAAGAGTGAGTAGATCTACTGTCGACTTCTAGCTATTTCAAAGTAGGTTTCAATACTGCTAATGTCATGTTTTTGTTCATGTTAAACCATTGATGACATCAACAAACAGCAGATGATTAATTGTTCTGCCACCAATATAGAGAGTACTTTGATAGCCTTCAACAGCAACGATTCAATCCAAGATGATGTTGAATAAGGTAGATGAAATTAAGCAGCTTTGACAAACTCCAACGCTTGTTCAGAGCCATTCGCCTAGGTTGCCATTTCAGAGTTCTACTCTTGTAGCGATGTCGTAGATATGTTTCATACTGCGACCTATGTTGGTACCGAAGTTGTACATCCTCATCGTCGACCGTAGGGGTGCAGGTCAAACTCTATCAAACGTTTTGTTTGAAGCCAATGAACACAATGAGGTCTTTTAGGTGTTAGGAGTATTTCTCGCAGAAAATTCTAAAAATGTAGATCTGTTCTGTTGTTCTTTGACCTGTACGAACTCCCTCCTGATCCTCTGCAGTGATATTTTCTTTTTGTGGTTTGAATCGATTGAATATTATCTTTCACAGATTGATTTGGATTGCTGAAAAGATTGATGTTTGTACAAGTGTGAAAATTGGATAGATTTGTCTCATTTGAGATAGTAATAGTTAAGGACTAGGCCCATGTTAGTGGTCAACCTTCATTCTGTCGAAATCTTGATAAAGATAAGGGCCAATCCTCTTGTCTGAACCAGTTGAAGTAGAGTGTTATCGATGCCAGGAGATTTGCATTGTTGAAAGTCTGTCATGGCTGCTTTAACTTCGATTCGAAGTTTCCTAAGACTGTGGACTGCAGTATCACTGGATCTCTGTTACTTTCATTGTCAGACAGTTCAAAAGTGTGGTATAATCATTGGTTAGCAATCTCACGCGCTTTGATGAAATATTTCCCCAACTTACCAAGAATTACTGTGGATCTGTTGTGTCGAAACACGGTTGAATTTTTAGAAATTTAATATGCTTTTTAACTATTATTATTTGCTTAAGTTCTCCTCTCTTTCTTTATAGTTGTTTTTTTCCTGTGTCTAGTTCACATTTGCTTTTTTTTATACTGCTTCAAATGTTTTTTTTATTCCTCTCTTATTGAGTGGTTTTCTTGTGTTCTAGTTTTCTTGCACTTAGGTACATGGTGATCTTTTGTCTCTTGTGAAAAACAGCAAAGTGAAATGGTTTGACACGTAATCGCATGACCTAGCATAGGCAAGTCCCCAAGAAACTGTGAAAGAAGTGAGAAGGCGAGTAGACGTCGAAGGAGATGAGAAAATGACAATAAACAATGGATAAGTCTCGGCCTCGCAGAATTCCAAAGAATGACTGAAGTTAGAGATAAATGAAGAATGTTGATGAAGCCTACCAGTAGTGCTCCAAAGAAACATAAAAGCTAAGGGAAAATGAAAAAAAGAAGATGATAATTTCTAATGAAAGTAATATTTGCAGAAATTAATACCAGGCATTTTTAATAAGGTGAGATGATGATATGAATTGCACTTTCAACAACAGTATTTTCTGAAACAAAAATAGAAGTACAAGTGCTTGGGGCAAGAGGTGGTTAGTGCAGATAAACAGAACTAGTGGAAGAGAGTGAGGATCTGACCACTGGTGAAGGGACTCAATTCTGGATTTGTTCTGTCGCGGGCAACCTATATCGTCATTGGCATGAATTATATACAAATATACAGACTCTCTTTCACAAAAATACAGAAACAACAACCTATGGCTAGTGCTGTTCATTAATTCAACAAGTGGTATTTTAGCTATTTTTTCAACGTCCATGAATTGAATTGCGTCAATCGCCTTCTTCAAATTGTCCGGTGCCTTGTTTTTCTGCGGAGATAAATGTGCACACAAACAAAGTGTGACTTAGAAGCATGAGCTTACATATGTATGGACCCATATATATAATGTATTAGAAAGTGAAGGTCTGCAAATGTGTGTTGGTAGGACATATACGGACATTTGTAGCAGGAGGCAGACTAATCAATTTTTAGTGTCCCCACAATGTTGAACAATTGTCTCAACCGCTGTTACTTTCTCTATAAAACGTGGGAGAGGTTGGGGTCTTCGGTAACTAAGGTACATATAAGGTAAGATGTTTATGTGGCTGTATATTATTTCTCTGTGGTGCGTCTGTGAGTGAGATTCTTTATTCTGGAAGTATATTATTGCATGTGTTCTTATATGTGTACGTACAATTATGTGTTTGATTGAGTGCCCACTATTAATATACGCGCATATATATACATATATATATGGGTGTATCTATACGTATGTATATGTATTCCTATATATTTATTATGTGTATCTGAGTGTTATTCTGTACATTATTCTTTTGTAAGTAATTTGCTTTATTTATTAATTGGCTTTATCGGATATGTATAAATATGGTCCTTTTAAATATGTTTAAATATGACTGCATATGTTGCTCGTGTATGATTTTTGAACTATATACGAATGTAACTGTGATCAAGCATATGTGAGTTTTCTTTAAATCGTAAATCGAAGTTCGTGAAAGGCGTAAAGATGAATCGACATGAATGTGTTAAAAAATGTAATTCATTTAGCCATCAAATTGTAATATAGAAGGCTAGTGAAAGCATGGGAGCAGGTAACTTAGTCGTTACCCACTTCCTTAATGGACAATAGCTGTAACATATGTTAGCGACCATCAGTAGTTAAGACATAAATTAAAGGTATGGAAAATTTCCAGCCAGAATAATAACTTGTAAAAATAGAGATAACGTAGAGTTTACAGGAGGGATAGGGACACCCACCGAGGAATTATACTCGGACTTAAAAAGGACACCCACCTAGCTAAGGTAGGAAGGTCCAGAATTACTGGACACGATAATGAGTTAAAGAATGGACATTTCCACTTCAACCAAGTTTGTGGAAGTGAGAGTAGGCGCATGCCAATAGCATGTATTGACCCCATGACTGGCCGTCTGATAAATAAGGTGTCATCCAACTACCAGGAAAGGTCAGTCATGAAGTAATAATTATTTTGAATGGGGTTATAGAAAAGTCACGAAAGTAATCTGTTATTGTCAAGTCGTGGACAGTTGAGCCAAGGGCAGATTTTGAGTCACAATGATGAGAGGCAAAGTGGCGGTGGAAACTTAGATTTGAGACTTGATTGGCTGAAAAGGTTGCAATTTGTCACTTTGTTACAATTTAATTGGCTACTGATTTTCACGCAAAGAGTTGTGGCTGAGTATATAATCTTCAACACAATAGAATCAGATCACTTTATATGAGACAATAATTATTAGGACAATTAGTAGACAAGAAGTTTTAGGAATAACTAGAAGTCAAGAACTAGAAGTTTCAGAATAAGATCGGCGAATTGCCTCCGACATGTCCAGAATTAAAGAACACTTAATTATTTAAGAAAAGTGCATCAACCACTGGTACGAATCATGTGCCAAGAAATATCAATAAACCTGATTATGATTACATAAAGAACATACGAGAACTCTGTCATGATTAATGTTGTGTCAACTATAAATGCGATTTGCTGTCAATGAACAATAATATAATATCTGAAATAAGAAACAATAAATATACTATAACAAATGACTACAGTATAAAGATGCTCTTTTAACAGACGACCAAATATTGTATTTCTGTGTAATGAGAGACTTTTATATGTAAGCGAGACAATATCCAGATAAGTTTGAAAAGTCTAAATAGAGAGTAGTGTAAATAAACTTCTTAAAGATGATCAAGACTGACTCTTCAAATCCTCAAATGAAATTTTGAACGAAATTTATAGTCCACAGACTTGAGAACGGAATAGCGTCACTGCAGACTGGGCATTCTCATGTCGTCTTAGCCCCAATTCCAGCCACCAACACACTGGCCATCCCGATTGTTCATACTGAACGCAACTTTTTTCTGGACATTTAAGAGTTTGCATTTCTCCGTTGTGTTCACTTGCACATTGTGTTTTCACTTCTGTCACAGACCATGCAGTATCAAATAGTCAAAGTGCCAATTATTTGATAACAAGCATGGGAATGATTTAGATATTTCGTTTATGATATCGTTACCAGAGTTACTCATCCTAAACACAAAAAGAAAAAAACAATTTAAAAAAAAAAGCGTTCACCTCTTTCGTATCATCTCTATCTAACATATGTACGAGAATACATTCCAATAATGTTGAGTTTATCAGAACAACTTGTTTATTGTATTGTGCAACACTCTGTCGTGTCGATGCTTTTATGTTTGAGTGTGTGTATGTAGGTGTGTGTGTATGTGGACAACAAGAGAGAAAGAAAGACGGTGAAATGCTATGAAGATAACTCTACGTGTTGTTTACAAATGTAGCTATACAATTTTATTGTGTGCCCACACCCCACATTTAAAAAACAAAATTGAGACTTTCATATTTCAAATTATTACTTATAAGTTTTACAGGTAATATTTTCGATCTGCTACCTCGCGTTTGTTATCTTCCCTAACTTCATTAGTAGTAAGATTTATAATCTTCAACTTTCCTCGTGTTTATCTTCTCTATCTTCATTTGAAGTAAGATTTACGATCTTCTACTTTTCTCTTGTTTATCTTTTAAAACTTCATAAAAAGTAAAAATTACGATCTTCTGCTTTGCTTGTGTTATCGTCTCTAATATTATTAGCTCCCTACCCCCGTGTACAGCAGAGCCGACTGTTGGAATGAATCTAGAAACATACGTTTTGACTCTATTCTAGGTCGTTACAATTATCGCTGTAACAGTGGCAACAATGTTCAATTATATTTACAATTAATTGTGTTCGTTACTTAATATTACTTATATATTTTTATATTTAACTTCGTTTTGGTAATTGTGTATGTGTTCCGTTAAGTTGATGACTCTGCTAGTAGTTTAAACGTCAATTCTAGCTATACATCAACTTTTGAGCTGTGTCACTGACAATGGAGCTCAGCTATTTCAACACGTTGACTGTTTCATGTGTCTCTTAGTTTATTGTGACTATTCTTTCAATGCCATAGATCTTGCTTCTGTTTGGTTCTGTCAGCACCGATCAACATTCCGTATAATGCTTATGACAACACTCGAATAGGCTTTCAAGCTCTGTCACATCAACTGCTAGCTCATCTATATCATTTATAACAGCTATACCATTTATAGCATATATATCATTTATAGCATCTATATATCATCTATATCATCAGCAAAACGAAAGTTGGTCATCGTTCTATCCTCGTTGCTGACGACCCCGCGATATTCTCCGATAGCGTCTGTCATGATTCTTTATAACAAAAAATAATCAACTTTTATTAAGGCTAGCAAGCTACCCTCTGTCACTACCACTATCGTTGGAAAACATTTGCCAGTCTTTCCATTTGCTATCATTGCACATTTAAAGAGCTTACTTTTTTTGTCTATTGTTATACTTAATCGAAGAACATCTTAGATTGTATTTTTAAAAACTTATTTGGCGAATGATCAAAATATAAATGTGAGCGGAAGGTCGAGACCTCTGAATTAAACTGAAACTGATGTACGCTGCTGATGATGATGATGATGATGATGATGATGATGATGGCAATACGTACCTGAGACAAACGCATCTGGTTCACGTTACATATGGTAACTGCTGGGAATTGAAGTTCACTGAACGTGTAGTCCATACTAACATACTTTTTGTATTCAAAGAACGTAGTAATCAGCCTGTTACAAGAATAATAAAGTAGGTAGAAACTCCTCAAATGTATACCTGCACATGTTCAGTACGGTAATAAATGTTAACATGTCTGTGTTATATGTTCGCACGTTCACATAGGTAATGAGACCAATCTTCACACTGTACAAATGGTTGTTTAGTTGTGTTCTCTCCTAAGGCGGAGTAGGATCACTGGTTCTGCTCGTTCAAGGCAGTGCTAGTTGTCATTTAATATATCACTCTTCCTGAGGTATGATGAGTGACTTCTATTCTTGAAATTATGTGATGGTTTGTTCAATTTGGATGTTTAATGAGTGACTTCTATTCTTGAAATTATGTGATGGTTTGTTCAATTTGGATGTTTAATGAGTGACTTCTATTCTTGAAATTATGTGATGGTTTGTTCAATGTGGATGTTTAATGAGTGACTTCTATTCTTGAAATTATGTGATGGTTTGTTCAATTTGGATGTTTAATGAGTGACTTCTATTCTTGAAATTATGTGATGGTTTGTTCAATGTGGATGTTTAATGAGTGACTTCTATTCTTGAAATTATGTGATGGTTTGTTCAATTTGGATGTTTAATGAGTGACTTCTATTCTTGAAATTATGTTATGGTTTGTTCAATTTGGATGTTTAATGAGTGACTTCTATTCTTGAAATTATGTGATGGTTTGTTCAATTTGGATGTTTAATGAGTGACTTCTATTCTTGAAATTATGTGATGGTTTGTTCAATTTGTACTTCTATTGATCGTTCTTTTGTCAATTTATCCGCTCGCTCATTTCCTTGTACGTGTTGTCATCCATTGCAGCATGACTCTTTTCTTGGTGTTCATTTCACATATGGCCATTCTGAGCTTTGGTAATTTGTCTCCGTTGAGTTCCTACGGGACATTGCGTCAGAAACGATACTATCTGCTGGTATTGACTTTTGTATCGGTTTATTATCTCCACGTAAAGACTCATAGCGTCTGCTTCCATATTGTAGTTAGACATATAGGTTCTAGTTGGAAGGCACGAAGCTTGACTTTCTATGTCTAATCGTATCACAGAGATCCTACATCTCCATATTAAACTGCTTGAATTGCCGATCCAGTGTATATCTGGATCCATCGATCTCTATGGTATATTTCTTCTATCATGCAGCATGCTTCACTGGGGTGTCTTTCTTCAAACATGCTTCACTGGGGTGTCTTTCTTCAAACATGCTTCACTGGGGTGTCTTTCTTCAAACATGCTTCACTGGGGTGTCTTTCTTCAAACATGCTTCACTGGGGTGTCTTTCTTCAAACATGCTTCACTGGGGTGTCTTTCTTCAAACATGCTTCACTGGGTGTCTTTCTTCAAACATGCTTCACTGGGGTGTTTTTCTTCAAACATGCTTCACTGGGGTGTCTTCTTCAAACATGCTTCACTGGGGTGTCTTTCTTCAAACATGCTTCACTGGGGGTGTCTTTCTTCAACATGCTTCACTGGGGTGTTTTTCTTCAAACATGCTTCACTGGGGTGTCTTTCTTCAAACATGCTAATATGATACGTTTTTCTTCAATCATGTTGTATGTTTCTGATATCTACGTATGTATGTGGTTATCTTAACTCTTTTGTTCATTATGGAGACAGTCCAGCGTGTATTTTCTGTATTATATTCTTCTCTTGGTTTTTGTCTCTTATCGGGGACCGGTCAATAACTGGCTCTCTTTGTGACGGATTGAAGAGAAACAAGAACATTTTCCTCAGCTTTGTGCAGTACGCGATCATCCACGAAGGATACCCAATGTCTGGCCCACTTTATTAACCTCTGTTTTCACTGCGGCCCCCCCCCCCCCCCCCCCCCCCCCCCCGTTGCAAAAAATATGGTCTACAAAAACAACACTTATGGCAAGTGATGCGGAACAGGTGAATTCCTCAATGCGCTGTCTTGTTCGTGATCCAGTTCTGGTCTAAATGGTAAGAACAGATCGACCTAGCATTGGCCGGTTGGTAATACAGATGGGACTCCCTAATTGACTATTCAACAAGTAAACGCTAACAATATATATTTGAAGTGTTGCTGATGTCCTTGAAGCCGAGTGACATGTTGATATATTATTAAATGTGACAGTTAAAAGAAAATGCAGCTATAGAACTTGGTGCAAGAGATGAAACGATTGAAATTTGTAATTATTTGGTGCAAGTTGACAAATATCGAATAATTATCATTTATAAATGTAAGGTAGAACTACTAGCAACAAACAGCGGCCATAAGAACTGTCAATCAATTTTTTTATTTTTTAATTTTTCAACAAATAAAACAGGTTGTTAGGCAAGATTGTGTGCTATTTAATATGTATAGTGAGATTATTTTAAGATCCACAAGGGACATACCTGGAATAACAATTGAAGGTCATAATGTAAATTATCTAAGGTATGCTGATCATACAGTCTTAATCACTAAAAGTGAAAATAAGTTACAAAAAATGTTAAACATTATAATGAAAAAAGCAAAAATAAAGGCCGTAAGCTTAATAAGCTTAATAATTATAATCACTGGAGTCTGTAGAAATGTGGTTTTTACAGAAGAATGTTGAGAGTACCAAGGACAGCTAAGAAGAGTAATGAAAACGTTCTGAAAGAGGTCAAAGCAAAAAGAGAACTAATTTCCAATATTAGGAAGAGACAATCATCATTTTCTGTCCATGTAATGAGAAGAGAACAACTGGAATATATTGTAACAACTGGAAAAATTGAGGGACGAAGAGATAGAGGGAAGCAAAGAGAAAAAAATAACAGACAGCTTAAGAGAATGGCTTGGCAGAAGGTCAACAACAGAAATGATAAATAGCTGCCGAGATCGAAAATCGTGGAGAGACATGATCACCTACGCCAGTAGGCACGGTACTTGATGATGATGATGAAGCTTAATAACAGTACCTAGATATGAGTACCGCAATACACGATAAAGACAAGTGGAACAATTTTAAAACAGGTAAATGAATTTAAATATGTGGGAACAATATTAAACTCCATGTGGTCGATGTACAACAGAGGTGAGATGCAAAATGGCTTAGGCAAAAGCTGTTCCAAAAAAATGAGGAAGGTACTGTGCAATCCATTTTTGACAACAGAAACAAGAAAAAAGTTCTTAGATGTTATATAGAGCCAGTATTAACATATGGATGTGAATCATGGACAATATGATAATGGACAAGAGAATCACTGGAGGCTGTAGAAATTTTTTTTTTTTTTACAGAAGAATGTTAAGAATACCATGGACAGCTAAGAAGAGTAATGAAAGCGTTCGAAAATGGCCAAAGCAAAAACAGAGCTAATATCCAATATTAGGAAGAAACAGTCATCACTTTTTGGCCACGTAATGAGAAGAGAACAACTGGAATATATTGCGACAAATGAGGAAATTGAAATACGAAGAGATAGAGGGATGCAAAGAGAAAATATACCAGACAGTTTAAGAGAATGGTTTGACAGAAATTATGAATAACTGTCGAGATCAAAAGTTGTGGAGAAAAATGATCGCCTATGCCAGCAGGCATGGTACTTGATGATGATGATGATGAAGTCAGAGGAAACAAGCTTACCAGACAAGGTGCATCTTCATCAAAGCAATGGCAACCAGGAGAAGCAGTAACCAAGCCAGTCTGACATAAATGTTGTCTGAGCCTTTAATGAAAGGTATACCGGTCATTGTACAGCTGTCCGTATACTTCGTAAAGATGTGCCATGCAGTTCTAATTTTCAACTTTTTAAATTTGACTTCTTCTGTCGTGTTGGACCCATTCTCACTCTTGCCAGTAACATCAGAAAGTATCTTCACAGGATGAACATAATTTGATAAGTTAATTACATTGATTTCTTTTGAAGAAATTACCGAGCTCAAAAGACTTACCGAGACACACAAATGTAAAGAGGTTTTTTCAGCTGTCGGGCTATTTATTGACCAATCGAAGTGCATCTTTTATACATCAGTCACTCACACATATCAACCTAATACACACACAAAATTGTACGGTCTAGGGAAGTGGACAAAGACAATATTGGATAGTATTGTCGGGTAGAGGTAGAACCTATATCTCAAAGAGGTTATAAATGACAGAGATACAAAGGTTAACTGTACATGCCTGAAGACATTTCTAAAGGTGAAAGGAACAATGAGGTTTAATTAATATCACGCGTTAAGTATGGTTAGCGGAATAGATTTCTTCCCTACCAAAGGAGGAGTAAGACGTTCCCCCACTAGTCTTTCCTCCGCTAGTCTTCGGGACACCCTTGTGCAAGGTGGAGATCCCGTTTAGTCCTTTTATCAGGGTTACGTGAAGTCAACGGAGCAGGCGGTGGATGGTGTTGTGGGAGCAGCCGACAAGTAGTGCCGGATATGGTCCCCACTCCGCGATGGCAAGCAGAGGATCTCATGTATAGAGACATTGGCTGCGATCTCCGACTTGTACAGTCACTGCCAAGAAGGAAAAGATTGACAAACTACCTTCTTATATTGCCTAGTATAATTATGCAGAAACACAACTTAATATCTACAGCTAACGACGTTAATTGGGATTCCACAACCACCTCGTCCGGTAGGTAGCGTGATGTGCTACAGGTGACACCCAACCGTCATTAAGCTGCTGTATACAAGATCAATGCAGGTTAGCTCAGGCCAAAATAGCATTTCAGAAAATGAAAACTATCTTATGCTACAAATCTATGTCAATAGAAGTGAGAAAGAGAATTCAGCGGTGCTATATTGAACCAATTCTGACATATGAAAGCGAATCATGGACAGTAGACGATCAAATGAAAACATAATTAGAGGCCACAGAGATGGAATTTATCAGAAGAATGTTGAAAGTTTCCTGGACAGCCGAAAAGACCAATGAGGAAATTCTCAAAGAGGCGAACACAAAAAGGCAGCTAATAAAAAACATCAGAAAGAAACAATCAACATTTCTCGGACACATCATGAGAAGAGGAATGTTGGAATACTTGGTTACAAAGATAAAGTACAAGGAAAGAGAGATCGCAGACGACAAAGAGAGAAAATATTAGATAGCTTGGTGTCATGGCATGGCAAACAGTCAACAACAGAACTGATACGATGCACTGTAGATAGAAGATTGTGGAGGGATATGATCGCCTACGCCAACCAGTAAGGCACATGACGATGATGATGTTAAGTAGGCGGAAATGTTATTGTAAGAAATCGCGACAGGCTTTATTTTGATTAGGAGATCCAGGTTTCAATCCGCGTAACATGTAAAATAAAACGTAGTTGGAGCACCTAAGGAGACCAGACATGGATACTTAGAGTAAGAACAGGATGTACTGCATATAACGAAGTTTGTTACATGTGAGAATAATAACTAGATAGAGTTTTTTCTTCACGCAGAACTGTGGCGATTGTCCCAGTAGAAATTAGTGTTGAGAATGACAGCTAGCAGTCGGCAGTCATGTCTATTTCCGAAGTAATATTTATACTTTCCACTGTTATATTCATATATATGTCATTATATATAAATATTGAAGAGTGAGTCACAGATTTGATCTGCCAACCACATCATGTATTTTTCTATCAGAATTTCACAATTATTCACCTGCCATGTCTTGTGACGTTGTTTCCTGAACATGTGGTAGCTAACTGACCCAGAAATGGCAAAGAAAGTGTTGGTATCAGTTGAACCTACAGATATAAGTGAGGCGGCTGCCTGAACCACTGGTTAAATAAATAAAGAAAAGTGAACATGCTTACAGAAAGCGTTCTGTAGACTAATATTTCCCTAGGATACGAAATCACTCCCAAAATGAGTGTCGAAGTATGTCATCTGTGTTACTTTTACGCGGAATTTTCCCTTTTATTTGACACGTTAATCTTCATCCCGAGGCCATGAGCACCTGATAGATCTTTGAACAGTCACGTTCAGTTCTACATGTTGCAGTACCTCCTTAGTTGGTTCAAACCCCATCATACAAATGATGGGAGTGTAACTAGAACACTTAAACTCCATCAGTGTAGTACACAAACCATAATATTCCGGTATTAACGTGAGCGCAAGTCAGATGTTATAACCAGCACGTGCCCAGTATCAAACACACACACACTACATACTAGAAAAAGCACAGAATATGGTTTTCAGCTCATATGCAGAAACTCTATAGCACATGCGTAAACCTTGACCCCAAACTTCTTAGTCACCTCTTATGACATGCGTAGTAAATAAAAGTGGATCTACTAAAATTCAAGACCCTGTTAGCCACATATGCGTTGTATGTAAAAGTGGATCTACTCTCTCTCTCTCTCTCTCTCTCTGCGATCAAGACTCAATCAGAGTAGGATTCCAGACTCTCTCATGAAGTCAGCTGTCTGTTTAAGCGAATCGATTGCTCCATATAGTTTCTCTTCCAGGGAGATGGGCGTGGACCACATTGCTCTTCTCATGTCTGTGTACTGGGGGCAATCCTGTAGAACATGTTTTGTAGTCATATTGTCCAGTGTACAGTGGCATAGGCTGGTTGTACCTATTTTGAATTTGGTGAACATGTGACTTCTCATTCTATTGTGGCCAGTGCGAAGGCGAAGTATGATGACTTGATCCCTCCTTGATAGTTGGTGGTATCCGTCACTCTCGTTATGCTTTGGGTGTTCTCGTTTCCATTTTTCATGGAACTGACCTTTGAGGATTGATTTGGTTTCATCATAACTAAGCGGATGGTTCTCTTGTGGTAATCTCCCTCCCTCTTTAGCTAATTTGTCTGCGCGTTCGTTCCCGTGTATATTACAGGTGTGATGGTATCCACTGAATGACTACTCTCTGGGCGTTATTGCATAGTTGGTCCAGGGTTGTTCTTAAGTCATCTAGTTCATCGTTCTTGGAGCTTTTTAGAGCTGATAGTACGGTCAGTCCATCAGTCAGAATCACCAATTTATTGTGCATGTTATTTTTGTGTTGAGTTGCCAGTGTTGCAGCATCTCTGATGGCCTCAGTTTCTGCTTTAAAGTTGTTTGAGAATTTTCCATTAGCTATTGACTTGGTGATCTCGTCCTGGTTATTCAGCGTCAAGAACACACCTCCCCCTCCATTTCTGGTGGCATTTGTAGTAGAGCCATCTGTGTATATGTGTGACCAAGAGTTCTGTGGGTAGGTATCGTTTACGTGTTTTCTTTCTGTGTCTGATTGGGTGCCTTTTTTCATTCCTGTTATATTTACCTTACGTACTGGCATTTTATGTTTTCCATGAGAAGACATATCAGATGGGCCCAAGGGTTTCGATATTCTTTAGGAAAGTACTGGGTCTCCAATAGTTAGTTCATTGGAGATTGCAGCGAAGTTGCTCCTCACTAGTTGTACAGTTCCGAAACCAGTTATTCATTGGTGTATAGGGTGACTAAGGAGCCTTCTGTATTACTCCGCTTGTTGTAATACTTTAGTGACCCGTCTGTCATCTAAGGATTGTAAACCTGTTACTGTTTCTAGAGTTTTCATAGGTGTAGATTTCATAGCACTAGTGATGATACGGGCAGCTTGGTTATGTGTTCTGTCAATTTTGCTAAGGTGTGATTTGGAAGCCATAGCCCAGGCTGTGACTCTAGAACTGGTCTGACTCTTCCCACGTACAGTCTTTTAAAGATATTGCTGTCTGCTCCCCAATCTGTTCCTGCCAATTTCTTCATAATATTAATTCTTTTTCTGGCATTTTTTCTTGCTCTGTCTATCTGATTTTTCCAAGTAATTCTGCGATTGATTGTCACGCCAAGATATGTTGGGTTTTGGTTAATAGGGAGTGTATGGTCTTTTATCTTCAAGTTTGCAGAGAGTGTGTTTCTTGATAGGCTTAAAATTGTATATGTAGTTTTTTTTTCGTTGATTGGTAAGAACCAGGTGTTCGTCCACTTTTCAAGTTCACCTAGGGCATCTTGCATCCTGGGTCCAGTCACCGACATACTTTTCTCTCGAGCCCAAAACGCCACATCATCTGCGTATATTGCTGAGTGTATTTTGGGTGGAATGTCCATTACGATATCATTTATGAAAATTAAAAAGAGTGTTGGGGACACCTTATTCCGCCTACATTATACTCCCCCTTGTGGGGCACCTTATTCGAATGAGACCTTCTTACATAGTTGACCTTGAACTTGTACTCTGGCCGTTCTATCCTGAAGGTATTGAGAGATCCAATTGAATAAACGACCCTGGATGCCAAGTCTAAAAAGCTTGTTCTTTAAACCCTCTCGCCATACCCTATCAAAACCTTCTCCGTGTCGATCCATACTGCCAGCGTGTGTTTCTTTTCTTGCAGACATCCTCAATTTCCTGTGCAATGGAGGTGACCAAGTCTTCAGTTGATCTGTGCTGACGGAAGCCACTTTGTTGTGGTACGATTTGTTGTTTTGTCTCCAAATGCCACATAAGTCTTCTGTTAACCAGCCTTTCCATGAGTTTAACCAGGCAGCTCAGTAGGCTAATTGGTCTATAGCTACTTGGGTCTAGTGGGTCTTTTCCACGCTTGAGGATGGGCACCATAATAGCTTCTTTCCAGATTGCCGGCACATGACCTCTCTGCCAGCTAGCATTTATTATCCTTAGAAGCTGGCTCTTAGCTTTCTGTCCCAGATTTAGGAGCCTTTCGTTGGTGATTCCGTCTTTACCAGGTGAAATTTTCAGCTTCAATCCTTTGAGGGCAACATCTAATTCAGATGGGGTAAAGATGGTCGTCTGATGCTCTTCTGGTTCTAAAGGCATGTGATTTGCATCTTGGTTTTCCCGTCTTGCAGCTTTCTGTTTGTCTATTGGAATGTTTATTCTACTAATGTTTTTGTAAGTCTCTATCAGTAGATTTGCTGCCCGTTTGCATGTGAGGATGTTCCGATTATGTGCTAATGATATTGGAGGGAGGTCGGCAGTTGTTTTCGTCGCTCAGAGCTTTCTCAAGTTTCCATAGTTTATGACCATTTTTGTCTAGATTTAGGCTCTCTGTTTTGTCTATCCAGCTCTGTCTTGCTGATATCATGACCTCACGACAGTATTTGGCCGAGGCTGCTTTGAAGGCAATGTTGCTCTCTGTGCTGTGTGATGTTTCAGCTAGTTCTCTGGCAGAGTCCAGTTCCTCTTCTAGTCTTTGTATTTCTTTGCTCCAGTATGGCTTGTAGTTTGTTCTTGCTCCTCTAGGAATGGATTCTTCAGCAGCTCTCAGGATTCCATTTGTTAACTGCTCTATCATATTATTGACCTTCTTTTCGTGGGTGTTGATAGGCGCAGTATATGCATCAGTGAGCCTTGCAAACTTTGCCCAATCTGCTCTCTTATAGTTCCAGCGGGGAAGAGGTATTTGCAACTCTTGTTTGTGAGCAAGATCCACTGAAAGTTTGACTGGTCTATGGTCACTATCTCCAAGTTGGTTCAGCACTTTTCTGGTTATTTTGATGGATATGTCTCCAGTTGCAAATGCTAGGTCGGGAGTGGAAGTTGTTTTCCATTTTCTTGAGTAGAAGGTTGGAGGGTCCTCCCTAGAGTTTATGAGGAATATGTTGTTGTCTATTTCCCATTCTTCCACTTCTTCAACTCGAACATTGGACTCCTTATATCCCCATCTTTCAGAGTGGCTGTTAAAGTCTCCTACTACCAGACACTTTGATGGTGTTATTTCCATTGACTCCAGCTTCAGTAATTTGTCATTTGGACAGTATATATTAAATATCCTTATGCTAGCGGAGTTAATGTGTTGGTCTGTACCAATGATCTCTGCCTCTCCGTTTGTGATTACATCTATCAGTTTTGCTGGGATGGAATTTTTAGTAAGTATAAGAATTCCACCCTTGTGACCTTCCCTGTCTTGTCTAAATGTTTGGTAGCCACTGATCATAAATCTGTGCTGAGGATTAAGGTGAGTTTTCTGGTTGCAGGCAACGTATATCTCCTCCTCTGCTAGTCTGATTGTTAGAACTTGTTTTTTGTGGTATATGCCCTTCGCATTCCAGTGTATTATATTCAGCTGTTTCTTGAAGCCTTTCCGGTCAGCGGTAGTTTCTATCATAATTAGAGACTGTTTGATCCGTTCTGATTGAATACTTGTTAAAAACGTTGCACTGTGTTCTGCGCCAGTGGCCCAGTGCATCCGATTTCAGGCAGCATTTTATTCAGATTTGCTTTCCTTAGCCATTGGTTGTCCCCAGTCTTCCTGGAAGGCAGCAGATTTTCTTTTCTGTAGGGGGATTCTGCCCTTAGATGGTCGGCCCTCCCAGGTTTATGAGAACTATCTGCCCAAGCTTAATGTAGTAATTAGTTGGTGATTAGGCCATCACCATCACACATCAAACAACAGACTATAAGACCCTCCTAACTATCACGAACTTCCAGGAGTCTCACCGAAGCTGACAAGTCATGTAAGAAACCCCACTCAATCATTCATTAATTAGAGTACGACCGTCCCAGGGCTATGCAACTAACTTGATGACGTAGCTCACACAACAATGGCTGCACTCACAATATCCCAGTTACTATAATAAAAGCAGCCAACAGCACACGAAAAGCTGATGCACAATTTCCAAAGTGAAAACTGCTACTGACTAGACTGAGGAGAGCTTAACAAGGAGTTGTACAATTCAAGAACTTGGCGTCATACAATTACATCGACGATTTTGGGACATCACACGATGTGTTGATGTAATTAGCATATATATAGCTAGGCAGGGGAAGGTTGTATTCACAAACTTTTCACTTGACAATGAAGAACAATGGGGTGAGTACAACCTGTTATTATCGGCGAACTTTGCTAACTGGATGAGTTGATTAGCTCAGACGCAGAAAATTACACCATAGAGCTAATCAGTTCTCTAATGCAACTTCTGCAGCGGTCCAGCGAATATGACCTCATTCCACCATTTTTGGAAACGGAAGTTTTCGGATCTACTCAAATTCAAGACCCTGTTATCCACATATGCGTTGTATGTAAAAGTGAATCTACTCAAATTCAAGACCCTGTTAGCCACATATGCGTTGTATGTAAAAGTGAATCTACTCAAATTCAAGACCCTGTTATCCACATATGCGTTGTATGTAAAAGTGAATCTACTCAAATTCAAGACCCTGTTAGCCACATATGCGTTGTATGTAAAAGTGAATCTACTCAAAATCAAGACCTTGCTAGCCACATACGTGTTTTCATTTCTATCCTGAGCTTTGCAGCACAATTACATTTTCATGAATTTACCCTTAGCTGAAAATCCACACAACATGATATCCTTCCTATGAGGATGAAGGTCCTTTCAAGAAAAGTTCACAAAGCAAACCTTTTAATGTCATGTATCCCTTATGTAACTACAATAGTAGATCCTTACTAATTACTACAATAGTAGATCCTTACAAATCTTAGACTATTCAAAGCCTTTTATTGTTTTATCCATTAAATAATAAGCGTTAAACAACTGGTTAAGATGAAAATGACATTAGACGTCAGAGTTAAAATGACACTAGACACCAGGAACAAAATGACATTAGACGTCAGAATCAAAATGACATTAGACGCCAGAAACAAAATGATATTAGACTTCAGAACCAAAATGAAATTAGACATTAGAAACAAAATGACATTAGACGTCTGAAACCAAATGACTTTAGACGTCAGAAACAAAATGACATTAGACTTCTGAAATAATATGACATTATATTTCAGAAACCAAATGACAGCACACGTCAGAATCAAAATGACATTAGACGTCATATATAAAATGACACTAAACCTCAGAAAAAAAATTACATTATACGTCAGAAACAAAATGAAATTAAACGTCAGAATCAAAATGACATTAGACGCCAGAATCAAAATGACATTAGACGTCATATACAAAATGACACTAGACCTCAGAAAGAAATGACATTAGACGTCAGAAACAAAATGACATTAGACGCCAGAAACAAAATGATAGTAGACTTCAGAACCAATATGATATTAGACGTCAGAAACAAATTGACTTTAGACGTCAGATACAAAATGACGCTACACTGCAAAAACAAAATGACATTATACGTCAGAAACAAAATGACATTAGACGTCAGAATCAAAGTGACATTAGACTTCTGAAAGAAAATGACATTAGACGTTAGAAACCAAATAACATTAGCCTTCAGAAACAAATTGACATTACATTTCAGAAACAAAATAACATTAGACGTCAGTATAAAAATGACATTAAACATCAGAAACAAAATGACTTTAGACTTCAGAAACAAATTGAAATTAGACGTCACAATGAAAATGACATTAGACGTCAGGAACAAAGTGACATTAGACGTCAGAGTTAAAATGACATTAGACGTCAGAAACTACATGACATTAGACTTCTGAAAGAAAATGACATTAGACGTTAGAAACCAAATGACATTAGACTTCAGAAACAAAATGACATTACATTTCAGAAACAAAATAACATTAGACGTCAGTATAAAAATGACATTAAACATCAGAATCAAAATGACTTTAGACTTCAGAAACAAATTGACATTAGACGTCAGGAACAAAGTGACATTAGACGTCAGAGTTAAAATGACATTAGACGTCAGAAACAAATTGATTTAGACGTCATATACAAAATGACACTAGACTGCAGAAACAAAATGACATTAGAAGTCAGAATCAAAATGACATTAGACGTCAGAAACAAAATGATTTTACACTTCAGAAACAAAATGATATTAGACGTCAGAAACAAATTGACATTAGACGTCAGAAACAAAATGACTTTAGACGTCTGAAAGAAAATGACATTAGACGTCAGAAACAAAATGACATTATACTTCTGAAACAAAATGACATTAGACGTCAGAATAAAAATTACATTAGCCATCAGAAATAAATAGACAAATAGACATTAGACGTCAGAGTTAAAATGATATTAGATGTCAGAAACAAAATGATATTACACGTCAGAAACAAAATGACATTAGACGACAGAAACAAATTGACATTAGACGTCAGAAACAAAATGACTTTAGACGTCAGAAACAAAATGACATTAGTCGTCAGAAACAAAATGACATTAGACGTCAGAAACAAAATCACATTAGACTCAGAAACAAAATGACATTAGACGTCAGAAACAAAATGACATTACACTTCAGAAACAAAATGACATTAGACTCCGAAAGAAAATGACATTAGACGTCAGAAACAAAATTACATTAGACGTCAGAAAAAAATATTTCAGTTTCTAAACCTACCTCCTCGTCCATGATCACAAACTGGTGCTTACTGTGAAAAGATACGAATGTAACTGGGTGGCAGTCTCGGCACACAGTTTCGGTAGCCCCAAATGATAGTTATATAAGTGCAGGTGTTGTTAATGAACACAGAACATTGTGGCTGACATGTTATAGCTTTCAAAAGCGATGATATTGCATATCTAACATGCTATCTATGTGAAAATATGCTTTAATATTACAGTGTGTAGATCGATAACCACATTTAATGTCAGGATTTGTTATGAAAACTTCAGTAACATTTCCAACAAAGCTTTTCCTTAGTGTGTCTGTAAGCTCACATGTTAACTATTCTCCATCCATTATGGTTATGGTAGACGAAGGGCCCGGTATCACTACAAACGAATTAAAATCTATAATTACTCAACCGCCCGTGCCAGTGGAATCATCCGAATTAAAGCTCATATCATTGAAAGATTTAAACAAAGAAAGACAGCTGCAGTCCCCAACACAGCAGCTACAGCATATGCCAAAAGATATAAGGCCAAGCGGCACTGAAAGCGAACACCATACATAAGTCTTCAGTAGAAAATAAACGGTTGGTTACCATACATATGTCTTCAGTAGAAAAGAAACGGTTGGTTACCATACAGATGTCTTCAGTAGAAAATAAACTGTTGGTTACCATACATATGTCTTCAGTAGAGGAGAAACGGTTGGTTACCATACATATGTCTTCAGTAGAAAATAAACGGTTGGTTACCATACATATGTCTTCAGTAGAGGAGAAACGGTTGGTTACCATACATATGTCTTCAGTAGAAAATAAACGGTTGGTTACCATACAGATGTCTTCAGTAGAAAATAAACGGTTGATTACCATACATATGTCTTCAGTAGAGGAGAAACGGTTGGTTACCATACATATGTCTTCAGTAGAGGAGAAACGGTTGGTTACCATACATATGTCTTCAGTAGAAAATAAACGGTTGGTTACCATACAGATGTCTTCAGTAGAAAATAAACGGTTGGTTACCATACAGATATCTTCAGTAGAAAATAAACGGTTGGTTACCATACAGATATCTTAAGTAGAAAATAAACGGTTGGTTACCATACATATGTCTTCAGTAGAGGAGAAACGGTTGGTTACCATACATATGTCTTCAGTAGAGGAGAAACGGTTGGTTACCATACATATGTCTTCAGTAGAAAATAAACGTTTGGTTACCATACAGAGATATCTTCAGTAGAAAATAAACGGTTGGTTACCATACATATGTCTTCAGTAGAGGAGAAACGGTTGGTTACCATACAGATGTCTTCTATAAAAGAGAAACGGTTGGTTACCATACAGATGTCTTCTATAAAAGAGAAACGGTTGCTTACTATAGAGATCATGTCTAAAACTAAATAATTCAATAATTTAAATTATAAACATTTTTATTTAACATTTTTTCGAAATAAACAAGAAACTCGATGCGAAATGTACGAGATTTTTTCTGTGTCATCCTATCTGGCATACATGTATCAATGCTAAATATTCAAAACGATTTCCATCTTATATACAGGAGCAGACAAACAATGCATAATTAAGATGGAGCAAAAAATAAACTCATGAAATTGAAAAAAAAATAGCAAAAAACCGCGTAGCAGTGTTGGAATGTTTAATACTGATCTTTCTTCCACAAAGTTAACCAAGAACAAAATATGAACAAAGATTTCTTTAAAATGTTTCATATTAATCAACAAAATGTGAATATTTTTTTTATTTAATTAAACTATATATATGTAACTATTGAACTGGGTTCAGTTTCCCACAATTCCAAGTAATTAAATCTCTAAAACATCACTTGCAACATTACGTTAACATTACATAACATGAATTATGTAGATATTAAATTACTAAAATAACAAGATCATTGACTTGGATTGGTTATTGGTTATTGGTTATGACTTGGATAAATGGCGGTAACTGGAAAACATGTTAAAATTGTCAAATAAAAAAAAATACAAATGATCTCATTCGTATTGCAGATATACAGTGTGTACCCATTGTCGAGATAGAAAGTTGTGGAGAGACATGATCATCTAAGCTAGCAGGGATGGTACTTGATGATGATGGTGATATTTTGTTGTGCATTTCTCTGTCATGTACTCAAGCTGTGCTGTCTTGTTTAACACACATGACATAAGGCTAGTGAGGCAATGGATCTCAGTACACTCAAACACACCAAGAAATGATAAGGCAGATACATCAGCGAAGAGAGGATCCAGACAGACACAACTTAACACCGACATCTCATTAAACACAGCCAAACAAATCATACACTCCAAGAGTAGAGAAGATTGGCTGAATGGATGGACCATGGGGAAAACAGGGAGAGAACTTGTTAAATACACGACGAGGCCAAACCTCCACGACAACATTAACAACCTGAAAAGAAGAGACTACATCACCATCTTAAGACTGAGAAATGGCCATATACCACTGAACAATCACATCAATAGAATACAGTAAAAGCAAATTTCAGCATGTCCACTCTGTGAACACCCACATGAAACAGTAGAACATCACCTTTTTGGCTGCACAAAAAGCTTACTGGCATTAGAGGAACTCTACTTCCTCAAAGACCTGATAAATGCAACACCATATACGGAACTACAAGGGAACTCAGAAGTACCTGCAGATATTATCACAAAGCATTGAGCCGAAGTGCGTTAGCTCTGGGTCCATAACATCAACAATAACAAACCGATTTTATATTTGACCCAATTATATAGACAACGATTTTGTTTCCTTCGTACTTGTCCGACGAAGTTTATTACCAATCAGTTGCTGAATAAAGACCAACATCAACACATCTATACTAAATGCAGAAATAGATGTGTACTTATCTGACGAAGTTTATTACCAAGCAGTTGCTGAATAAAGACCAACATCAACACATCTATACTAAATGTAAAAATAGATGTGTACTTATCTGACGAAGTTTATTACCAAGCAGTTGCTGAATAAAGACCAACATCAACACATCTATACTAAATGTAAAAATAGATGTGTACTTATCTGACGAAGTTTATTACCAAGCAGTTGCTGAATAAAGGCCAACATCAACACATCTATACTAAATGTAAAACTAGATGTGTACTTATCTGACGAAGTTTACTACCAAGCAGTTGCTGAATAAAGGCCAACATCAACACATCTATACTAAATGTAAAAATAGATGTGTACTTCATAAACGATGCATGAGTCGCCAATGATTTATTACTGGCTGAAGTAGCTGTATATTTAGGGATGGTCGTTGGCAAGGGACATGGTTAGTTCCTGGCTATCGCTGATGGCTACAGGGGAATCTGGTAGTTCATTGAAGAATATGAAATAAACGTGTTCGTCTGCATCGCTCAACGCAAGCCTGGAGATCAGCACTCATTTCAAATCCCTTCAATGTAGGGAGTGAACACACCTGAAGAAGGACCCGAGATGACAGCAGCATGGCGTACTTTGTCAGGTTCACCTTTGTGATTTTCACTCCGTCTCAATTTTATGTGACTCTTCGTTTGCGCATTAATTTTACTTCATTTCATGTTTAATGATCTGATTAAATAAATTATGTAAATTATGTTTACATCTGGCCATCTGTTTCTTTTCCTGCAACTTTTTTTCTCATACTCTCTCTCTCTCTCTTCTTTCTCGATCTCACCATCTACATCTTTCAAAATGTTACTGCATCTATAACAACGTTGTATTAGTATAATTACTATTTAATTGTCCAACATTCTACTACATCTATAACAGCGTTGTATTATTATAATTACTATTTAATTGTCCAACATTCTACTACATCTATAACAGCGTTGTATTATTATAATTACTATTTAATTGTCCAACATTCTACTATATCTATAACAGCGTTGTATTATTATAATTACTATTTAATTGTCCAACATTCTACTACATCTATAACAACGTTGTATTATTATAATTACTATTTAATTGTCCAACATTCTACTATATCTATAACAGCGTTGTATTATTATAATTACTATTTAATTGTCCAACATTCTACTATATCTATAACAGCGTTGTATTATTATAATTACTATTTCATTGTCCAACATTCTACTATATCGTTACCAATAATCGATTTATATCTTAAATATACACTTTTCTACCGTTTACTTGTATGTGCCACTCTCTACCTTTCATCTATTACATCTGTTTCTTTCTTTTCATCTACCAGTAAATGTTAGCTCTGTTCTTTTTTACTTCCGCATATATTGTAATGATCTATAAACATAAATCAACAAGTCAGCAGTCAAGTGTAGGACCTCAAACAGACCCAGGATTGACAATCCGATCCACAACCCAATAGTTCCACCAACGTCTGAGACGAACTGGATAAACTGTGGACCAGAAAACAAACAAGTAAGAAATGTATACCATTCAGGACTCAGTCTCCATTCACCTCATTATAATAAGGATAATTATTATCATCATCATCATTATCATCATCGATTGCCATCTCGGCAACGAAGGTTGGCTACCATGGAGCGCCATTCTGCTCTGTCTCTTGCTTTGATCGTGAAGTTTATCATATCGCTGATTTGTCCACCTTTTGATGTTACTCGTCCATGTTAGTCTTGGTCTGCCTCTTTTACCCTGTATTTTCCCCTCCAAGATTACTTTTAGTAGGCTCTTGTATCTTTTAACATGGCCCAAAAATCACATTTGTCTTGTTTGAATTGTGTTCTTTTTTCATTTTTAGTTATTTTAACATTTCATCGTTTGTTTTCTTTTTTTTTTTCATCCAAATCTACCTATTCTTCTATATATTCGGGAGCCACGATAGCTCAATGGATAGTGAACAGGACTACAAAGGACAAAAGGTAGGTTTCGATGACAACCGACGACCTCCGGTTCACCCAGCCTTTAATGGGTACAGGATTTTTTTGTGTGGTAAAGTAAAGCGGCACGGGCGTAATACTGACCACATTACCCCAAAAATTATGTGCCGAAGGTCTGTAAAATTGATGGTCACTAACAAGATATTCCCTATACGTCACTTGGCGTGACGGTGGTACTTTACTTTTTTTTTTCTTCTATATATCCACATTTCAAAGGCTCCAATTTGATCACAATCATAGAACATGCAAATTAGTTGTTATTTCTCTCCTCCCACTGATCTTAAAAAAAAAAAAGCATCACTTGTCTTGTGTGTTACAGAGTTTATAGCAGATTTGCTTCAGCGCAGTCTCATCGCAGTGTGAAGGAAGGTGGTATTGCATGAAGTCAAGCATGGCGTTTCTCTAGCCAGATGCTAAGGGAATTAACTCTTTCATGAGACAACACTTGATCAAAAGCATATAATTCTATAATCATTTACCTCATAATTTTCTGTCTCTGTGAAATTCTCATGATTTAAGTCTTCAAAGTAAACGTTGACCATGAGAAATTCTCCTCTGTTTGTGAAAGAGAACATTAATAATTAACACCATTTTATACACGTCAAGTTAAAGTCTATATGACAACATATCCAGTAAGAACACACAGGTTTAACCAATGTCTTTTATCAATTAATGCCACATTCCTAATTCATGTAGTTGTGGCAATAAAAATGATGCCTAGAATAGAGCCTGATTTGCAAAATTTAATGCCAACAAAAAAAGCGAAATTTTACTGGAGTTACACGAGAACTAGAAAAATGAATGTAATTTAAAAGAAAGCTTTGAAAAATCAACAAAGAACATTATTCAAATCAAAACAAGTGATCACATAATAATATAAACGATTACCGATGGAGAAATCAGTGGTGTGGACAAAGATCTTAAGTAAGACCCTGCTGAGATAGAAGGATGATTGCATGGCTTCTCTGTGAGAATATCCTTTCATCGAGTGGGATTGTGATCACCTGTCGACAGATCGTACGACGCGGACAACACAAATAAATACTACAGTGACATTCGAACAATTAGATGATGCTATAATCAGAAGAAAAAAATAAAGACACTTGTAAAATAGATGAAGCCAGACAACACAAAGGCAAATGTTCTAATACCCCAGTGTAATCTCTCTTCAATTAATAAATTATCGAATATACAACTAGAGAGATTCCTCAGTAAAACAGCATTCATTTGTGTACATTAGGATAAGAACAAACTACAGAAAAGCTATGGGTGTTTGCTACCAACAGTCTGTAAAGACAAGAAAGGGCATTTCAGACAAACACATACATACATACATAATTCCAGCCTATTCCTCTTACATATTTCATCAGTTTTGTCATTTCTACGCTGCAATAAATTGTGCATGCTAATTAATTTCTTCAATAGTGACAGTACTTGACCCTCTGCATCGTCACATTTGTCTTTGTCATTTCTGGCCATATGTAAAGCTGACAACCTATCCTAGGCTGTGCCCAGGTATCGTTCATGAGAGTAGGCTGGTGTTTGATTTGGTAAAGTACTCCCTTTTTTTGTTTGTTCTGCTTCTGAGACATGACTGGTGTGATTAATACAATACGTGTAGACGATTTTATTTAAGTTGAGAGAAAATTAGTTTATAAAATAAACATAAAGTAGTATTAAGGAAATAGATTAACAGAAAGACTAGATTAGGTCTAACGTAAACTACATCAGTCTAACGTCAACTACATCAATCTAACGTAAACTACATCAATCTAATGTAAACTACATCAATCTAACGTAAACTACATCAGTCTAACGTAAACTACATCAATCTAACGTAAACTACATAAGTCTAACGTAAACTAATACGGGAGGTCAAAAAGTAATGCACACCAATTTTTTTCTCGGCTAATAATAAAGATAGGAATATGAAATTTTGCACACTTGGAATTTGACATGTTCCAATTATGTGTACCAAATTGCACAGCATTCTGATAAATATTACGCAATCTATGAACCGTTAAAATGGAGCTTGTCAACAATGTCCGTTACAAACAGCGAATTGTCATAGAATTTCTGGTTGCGGAGAAAGAAACTGTGGCAAACATTCATAAACGACTGTGTGCAGTGTACAAATGTTCTGCAGTCGATAGGAGCACAGTTAGTCGCTGGGTTCAGAGAATTAAAGCTGCAGAAAGTGTACGAGTGGAGCTGCATGATTTACCGCGTTCTGGACGTGTTGCCTCGGCTACCAGCACAGACATGTTAAACCGGGCTGATGCCATTATTCGTAAGGATAGGCGTATCACTAGTCAGCAATTGGCATTGCAGCTTACAGTCAGCAAGGGAAGTGCAATCGCAATTTTTAAAACTCTCGGATATGCAAAGATTTGCGCTCGATGGGTTCCTCGGTGCCTAACAAATGATCACAGAGTTCAAAGGAAAACATTCTGTTCTGAATTGTTGGAGCGTTTCGGTGTTGAAGGAGAAATGTTTTTGTCAAAAATTGTTACCGGTGACGAAACGTGGGAACATTATTATGAGCCTGAAACTAAAATGCAGTCAATGGAATGGCATCATCCGCAGTCACCAAAAAGAAAAAAATTCAAAACATCTCCATCAGCCGGAAAGGTGATGATCACTGTCTTCTGAGACATTGATGGTGTGATTCTTGTTGATGTAATGACAAGATTTGAGACAATCAACTCGACAGCTTACATCAATACACTGACAAAACTCAAAAATAGGTTCCACAGAGTTCGGCCTAATAAGCCATCTGCAGATTTGTTGCTTCAACATGACAATGCACGCCCTCACACAAGTCTGGTAACACGGGAAGCAATCAACAAATTTGGTTGGACTGTACTGCCCCATCCTCCTTACAGCCCTGATCTGGCTCCCTCAGATTTCCATCTGTTTGGACCACTCAAAAAATTCCTGCGTGGGACACACTTTGACAATGATGAGGATGTGATCCGTGCAGTTAAAAAATGGCTACGCGAGCAGGACAAAACTTGGTACAAACGAGGCATTCTTGACCTAGTTTCGCGTTGGCGTAAGGCAATACGCTTGGACGGAGATTATGTTGAAAAATAGGCAGTGTAAAGGGGATGTTCAGCTACAATCTGTGAAAATTTCACACATTTTGCCCGAATAGTTTCCGAGAAAAAAATTGGTGTGCATTACTTTTTGACCTCCCTACGTACATCAATCACTCACTTGATATCAGCATCTGTTTTACTTTTCAAAATATTGCAAACGCGTGGTGACTTCAAACAAACGCTTCCTGCTGCATATTTCTGGAAACAAAGATAATATTACGTGTAAAACAACAAGATCTATCATTGTTGTTTTCTATTGTTAATCAATAAGAGGATTCCATTAAATAGATTATATGGGAAAAAATACAGATAAATATGAAACGAGTTTTGTTAAAAATTATAAAATATGAAAAGCAAGATATAAAACTATAAATGCTAAATAAGAAATGAATACATGGTAGGAGATAAAAGAGAGTAAGAATTAGTTGATGAAACAGAGAAAATGATGCAAGAAAAAATAATTAGTTAACAAGGGCAGCTATACTAAAGAAAGATAGATATGGATACAATGATACAAGTTGTGACGAGGGTGGGGGGTGGGGGTGGGGGGGGGGAGTTGACTGGATAGACTAGATGTACAACTGTGCGAGTGTGTGTGTGTGTGTGTGAGTTGTTGTGAGTGTGTATCTGAGTGTGTGTGTGTGTGAGTGTGCGTGAGTAGTGTGTGTGAGTCAGTGTGTGTGTGAGTTTGTGTGTGCGTGAGTGTGTGTGAGTAGTGTGTGTGTGTGAGTCAGTGTGTGTGGTGTGAGTGTGCGTGTGTGAGTGAGTGAGTGTGTGTGAGTGTGTATGTGAGTGTGTGTTTTGGTGTGTGTGTGTGAGTGTGTGTATGTATGTGTGAGTGTGTGTGTGAGTAGTGTGTGAGGGAGAGTGTGTGTTTTAGTGTGTGAGTGTGTGTGTAAGTGTGTGTGTGTATTTAGTGTGTGTGTGTGTGAGGGTGTGTGAGTGTGTGAGTGTGTGTGTGTTTTAGTGTGTGTGTGTGTGTTTCAATTAAGTAAAATGTTTACAGTGATGATCCTAACACAAAACAAAGAGCGCAGTAACTTGGACAGATAAAAAGCAATAGAAGATGATTGGGTATTCTCTGAGGTATATTGGAGAAAGAAAGAACACAAATACCATTTATTTCTTTACCGCTTTACGGAGAAGAATAAAAAAACTCTCTGGATTTGTATGTTTCGTTATCACAATCGTACAACGAGAAACCAAACGCAGAAATAGTGAATAACATTTCAGGAAACAACAAAAGATTTGAAATGTAGATTGAGATAAAGAGAGGTTGATGGAATGTAGATTGAGATAAAGAGAGGTTGATGGAATGTAGATTGAGATAAAGAAAGGTTGATGGAATGTAGATTGAGATAAAGAGAGGTTGATGGAATGTTGTGACATGGCAACCACCAGGGTTACCAGATGGTAAACGGAGGAAGGATTGATCAGGGTATATGTATTTATATATATATATATATATACATCCTGTGTGTTACCGGGGCCTCATTTTAAGGAAAGTAAAGAATAGTGACACTATTATCTTCCAGGCATGTCGTAAGAGGCGACTAAGGAGGTTGATCGATGGCTTAACAAGCTGTCATTGTAAAAAGTATTGTTATGGAAACAGACCATAGATTTTAGAAGCAGTGATCTCTGCAATATGTGCCATTTTGGCACGCAAGGCTTCTGTTTATAAGATTGTGGTTCTGCCCTATGTGCCGTCTTCGGCTCGAGAGGACAATAGATATATATATATGCGCAATTGTGTTTGTGCATATAAATAACCAAGGCAGGTCTTTTTGAAGTTAAAATAAGTGCGGATCCATAAGTGTTGTCAACTGTAATTTATCTATTGAACTGTCGAGCCATAGCCGGTTCATAGTGCGTACGTACTCCATAATACTCCTTCTCTTATCTGAATTTTTGTTCTAGCAGTTTTCAATTCTTTTAAAGATATTTTATCAAATCTCGACATTTGTCTATGTTCTTTGCAAGCAGCTCTATCTCATTGAGTGAGCCGATTCCTGCTGCTCTTGCCTCTCTCATCCATGTTCGTTTCAGTGTCTCTCTGGGTCTTCCTATTTTCCTCTTACCTGTTGTTTCCCACATGAGGGCTTGCTTTGCTATTCGGTTATTATCTCTTCTCATCACATGTCCAACATATGACCATTGTCTTTTTATAATCACTGAAGATATTATGTGCACTAAATACGTAGAATAGCTAACCCATCTGGGACAGGGGGAGGCGGGGAGTGAGCTCCGATTTATAAACTCTCATTCTCTAATTGTCGTCATCAAGTATCAAGCCTGCTGGCGTAGGGGACCATGTCTCTCCACAACACTATCGACAGTTATTTATATTTCTTTTGCTGTCACTCTATTAAGCCATTCTCTTAAGTTGTTTGGTATCTATTCACTTTGCTTTCCTCTATCACTTCGTCCCTCAATTTTCCCAGCTGTCACAAAAGCGGTTCCCTTCTCATTACAAGGCCAAAAATGCATGATTGTTTCTTCCGCATCATCATCGTTGAGTGCCGTCTCCGCATCGAAGGTTGGCTACCAATGAGTGCCATTCCACTATGTCTCTTGCTTTGATAGTGCATGTTGTCATAGGCTGACTTGTCCATAATTTGATGTTACTCGCCCATGTTCGTCTTGATCTGTCTCTACCTCTTTTACCTTGTATTTTCCCTTCCAAGATTACTTTTAGTAGACTGCTGTGTCTTTTAACACGCCCCAAATATCTCATTTGTCTTTTTTGAATTGTGTTTAGTAGTTCTATTTTCAGTTTAGTTGTTTTAAGACTACATCATTTGTTTTATTTTCTTTCCATCCAATTCTTCCTAATCTCTATAAATCCACATATTACATAGTTTGTTATTAAATGTACCTCCGAGATACCTAGCTTGTATGTCTTCTTTCACAGGCTCATTGTTTATGTAGATGGCTCCTGCTTTTTGTTTTGGGGAGAGAGTGAAAAGTGTAGTACTGTATTTGTCTGTATTGATGCTGATACACCATCTATTTGTCTATAAATGCAGTGCATTCATAGTTCTTTGCAACAAATTGGAGGTCACTGTTGCATACTCCTCTGTGCACCACATTACCAAGTCATCTGCATACAATGCCACTTTGATGCCATGTGGTAGTTCAGTAACTAGGTCATTGATGTAGATCAGAAAAAGTGTTGGAGATAGTACCCCTCTCTGTGGAACGCCCTGGCGCAGTAGGATCTACTTATTCTTAAGACCATCCAGTTGCACTCTGGCTCTCCTGTTATGCAGGTATGCTTTGACCCATTTGTACATCCTGCCATTTACTCCATAATTTCTCAGTTTCTTCAAAAGCCCTTCCTTCCATACCTTATCAAATGCTTTCTTTAGGTCTATCCATGCTGCTAGTACCAGTTTCTTTTCTTGAAAGGCAACCTCAATTTCCTGGGAAAGATAGGTTGCTTGATCTTCGGTAGAGTAACACTGTCTAAAGCCTGCTTGTTGTGGGACAAGGAGATTTTCACTTTCCGGGTACCACTGCAGTCAGAGATTGATAATACGTTCCATTGCTTTGTACACACAGCTTGTAAGGCTGATTAGTCTATAGCTGGATGTCGTTGAACCATCTTTTCCTGGCTTTAGTAATGGTATTATAATTGCTTCTCTCCATGCCTGTGGCACTCTACCTGTGATCCAGCAAATGTTGTAGATCTGCAGTAGTTTTGCTTTAGCTGCAGTTCCCAAGTTCTTAATCATTTAATTGGACACTCCATCACTGCCTGGTGACTTTTTCATTTTTAATTTGGATATTGCCAGCTCTAGCTCTCTTTGTGTAATGGCTATTTCCATGACTTCATGTGTGGTCTCTTCTTGTCTTGCATTTTGTTGTTTTAAACGGGTCTCTTGTCGTTTCTCTAGGCTAATTTCAATATTATTTTCATTTGCAAAGGAGTCTGCAAAGTAATTTGCTGCATGTTTACCTGTTAGAATGTTTCCATCCTTCTTCAGTGTAATTTTGGTGTTCCTTTCTGTACCCTCATCATTCAGCTGTTTTACAATCTTCCACACTTTTCTTGTGTCTCGTTCGAGATTCAAGGACTCTGTTTTCTCTTTCCAGCTTCTCTGTCTGGCTTGTAGTTTAGCCCATTGAAATTTGATTTTAGCATGCTGATAGTTATTGTGGTGTTCCTGGCAAGGGTTTAGTTTCTGCTTGCTTTCGAGATGTTTCCATGTCATTGTGTAGTTGCTCTAGTTCACTACTCCAGTATGGTTTGTAGTGTTTCCGTGCCCCTCTAGGTATTGTTTCACTGGCAGCTTGTATTATTAGTCTACTGAATTCATCAACTATTTTGTTGATGTCTCTGTCTGTATTTAGATCTTTAGTCAGTACACTGGTGTAATGTTGATACATTTTCCAGTCTGCCTTTTTGTAATTCCATATGGAGAGAGTGCTGCTCTCCCTGACGGCCTCATTTTGCACCACTAAAAAGACCCAACAATACGTGTAATATTTCAATCCTTGTCTGGTGAATGGAAAGCAAGGTCTGGTGTAGATGTGGTATGCCATGATCTGGAGTAGAATGTTGGTGGATCTGTTGTCTGGTTTAATAGTATAAGCCCATTGGCGTCCTGCCAATTTTCAAGTTCTTCACCTCTCTTGTCCACATTTTCATGACATTAACATTTATTTTCGCCATTCCTTCGCTTTTGTTTATTTCAGGCTTAAATTCCCCATACTGGTTATGTCCAAGGTAGTTGTAGATTTGAACTGTCTCCAGGTCTTCTGCTTCAAATTTGATATCCACTTCTGGGTTTTGAGCATTTTCTTTGTTTATAATTTAGTCTTAATAATAATAATTTTAGTCTTTTTGATATTCATATCTAATACATATTTTTTATTCTCACGTTTATTTCATTAAGTAATTGTAGCTGTTTAGGATTTTCTGGCTAGTAATACAGTATAACCAGCATATTAGGTTATTGATTATCTTTCCATTAATGTTTAGGCCTGACATCTATCTCCGTGATGTTTTTAAAGATTTGCTTAGTGTATATATTGAACAAGATTGGTGTTATAATGCATCCCTGTCTTATTCCTCTTTTTATTTCAATAGGTGTAGAGTTCTCTTTTTATATTTTAATATTGCTTTTTGCTCCCAATATAAACAGGTTTTTTCCTAATATTTACAATTAGCTCTATTTTAGTTGTGTCCGCTTTCAGAATATTTTCAGTACTCCTCTTAGCTGTCCGTGGTATTCTCAACATTCTTCTGTAAAACCAGATAGAATTAGGAAATCAGTAAACAATTCGTAACAAATCAAAGCTATTGGAACATTGCGAAGAAACAATAACAAAAGAAACTACATACCGACAGAGCTTGACTTGGCCAGTTCTGAGATGAGATTGTCTTCTCATACTTGATCTCACTGAAATTGTAATTGCGTGAATTAGGAGGAAATCAGAAATAAATTAAGTAAAGGTATTGTCATTCTTGAGAACGGATCTAATATTTGTGTTGCGGTACCACATACAGCCTTTGAAATGTAAGTAAACAAGTAAAGTACCCCCGTCACGCCAAGTGACGTATAGCGAATATGGTGTTAGTGACCATGCGTTTTACAGACCTTCGGCACATGATTTTTGGGGTAATGTGGTCGGTATTACGCCCGTGACGCTTTACTTTCCCAGAAAAAATCCGGTACCCCTTTGAAATGTGAATGTATAGAAAAATAGGAAGAATTGGATGGAAAGAAAAGATAAAAAAACGATGAAGTCTTAAAACAGCTGAAAACGAAAAGTGAACTATTAAACACACTTCAAACAAGACAAATGAAATTTTTGTGGCATGCCAAAAAATTAGAACAGCCTACTGAAAATACTCTTGGATGGGAAAATACAAGGTAAAAGAGGCAAATGCCGATCAAGGCTAATATGGATGAGTAACATCAAAAGATGGACAAGTCAGCCTATGACAAGGAACCATCAGTGGGGTGTGACGTCAACTCCTACAAGGTATGGTGATAGCTTTACAAAAAAAGGAACACAATAGTGACGTTCCGGCCTACATACGGCCTTCCTCGGTACACGAGGCCAGCGACAACAAACGGTGAGGCCAAGATACCTATTGCTACATGTAGGATGATTAAGTTAGGGAGAAAGGAACAGCTATTGTGTTCAGTCTAAATAGAACACAGAACAATTAATGACCTTAAACAAACATAAAGTAGCAGTGGTATAAATTTAGTAGGGAACAGGCAAATAATTGCAGAATTGCAGCTCGACAATAATGTTCCTGTTCCCAGCCTATGACAACCTGCACTATCAAAGCAAGAGACCGAGCAGAACGGCGTTCCATAGTAGCAAACCATCGATGCGGAGAAGGGCACTCACTGATGATGATCACATACAATGCCGATCCGCTATATAATCAGTTTACTGATAATAATGGTTGCCGTCAATACCGACGTTATTAGTTTAAAATAAAAATATTTATATATAAATCTGTCATGCATCTCACATTGTTCATTTGTGTTCTATTTATCTTTTCATTGTTAGTGGCTCTGTTTAATATGTTAACTCCCTGTTATTTATCAAATCAAGCCCAATTGTATGACTTATTTTAGGTGATGTTAAATAGACAACCTAGAACAAAGCATGTTTAAATGTCAGATTTAGTCCTACAATATTATTCAGTTTGGAAGAGTAGTGTCCCCTTGAGTAAACATTGCATTGTATGCGATGGTTCTCAATTTGTCATTATGTGCCATGCCGGTTGGCATAGACGATCATGTCCATCCACAATCTTCTATCTACAGTACAAAAAAAGTAGTAAAGAGCCCCCGCCACGCCAACTGGCATATAGGGAATATCATGTTAGTGACAATAATTTTTACAGACCTTCGGCACATGATTTTTGGGCTAATGTGGTCGGTATTACGCCCGTACCGCTTTACTTTTCCAGAAAAAATCCGGTATCCATTTAAGGCTAGGTGAACCCGGAAGCCGTCGGTTGGGATCGAACCCTACCTCTTGTCATTTGTAGTCCAGTTCACTAACCACTGAGCTATCGCGGCTCAAAATTAGGCCAGTCCCGGAAGAACTGCAATACCTGGTCGATCCGTGACGAGAGCGAAGCAAGCCCCGGGCATCTCGTCGAGATCCAACAATCAGTTTAATATCGTAGTGACCCAATGGGTCTGTTGTTAACCGTTTTCCATGTTATAACACCAAGCTATCCAGTATCTTCTCTCTTTGTCGTCTGCGATCTCTCTTTCCTTTTATTTTGCCAGTTGTAACCAGTATTCCAATTTTCCTCTTCTCATGATGTGCCCAAAAAATGTTGACTGTTTCTTTCTGATGTTTTTAGTAGTTTCCTTTTAGTGATGCCATCAAGGAACTTGTTTGTTTTGTTGTTAATGTAGTGAAAACAGATTTCTGAACACTAACCTTTTTCTTCAAATCGCACACAAGTGTAGATCATATTGCACCAATGTATGGCCCTTTTCGTCTTGTCAGACGGTCTAGTGGAGGCTATTGCGTATTTTTTTGAGGTATTGTTTTTGCCGAACAGCTTCTCTGGTGACTAATTCTACCAATGTTTGACAAACACACGCGGTCACATAATGAACAGGTCAGGCTCGCTGGTCCACATGGTTTACCATCCTTTTTCATGAGTCTCTTCTCTTCTAAGTCCTGTCTTAGAACAGCCTCAAATGTTGTTATACCGTTCCTTATACGTGCTCTCCATGATGTGCGATCACTTGCCAGATGTTGCCAGTCGTTTTCACAGATGGAGAAGTCTTTCAGAGATGATTTGCAGATATCTCTATATCGTAGTTTAGGTCTGCCGATTTGTCGTTTTCCGTGTTTTAGCTCGCCATATAGTATTTGCCTAGGAATGCGTTTTTCTTCCATCCGTTGGACATGCCCCAGCCATCTTAGCCTTCGACTTCTGAGCATCGACATGATTGTTAGGGTCTTAGCACGTTGCAGGACAGTTAAGTTGGTTATTTTGTCCTGCCATTTGATGTGCATTATTTTGCGGAGACATCGCATGTGGAAGACATTTAGTCTTTTTTCCTGGTTTGAGTATGTTGTCCAGGTTTCGGATCCATATAGTAGTGTGCTAAGCAGACAAGTTTGATATATTAAGAGTTTAGTCTTTTGAGTTAGTTTCGTGTTGTTCCATGCCCTTTTTGTGAGTTTGCCGAAGGTCGTAGCTGCCTTACCAATTCGACAGTTTATTTCTTCATCAAGAGAGATGGTTTGCGTAACTGTGGACCCAAGATATGTAAATTTCTGTACTGATTCTAGTGGGCAGTCTTTTAGAGTAATAGATAGAGGTTTGAAGTCACCTTGATTTAGTATTACTGTCTTCTGAACATTAATTGACAGTGAAAAAAGGTCGCATGCTTTATCCAGGTTGTTGATCAGCGACTGTAGGGTGGCCTCACTATGAGCGACTAGGGCTGCATCGTCAGCAAATAAAAATTCTTTAAGTAGGGCAACATTTGTTTTGGTTTTTGCTCTTAGTCGTGCTAGGTTGAACAGTGAGCCGTCTGGTCTAGTGCGAATGTAAATATCTCCTGAGCTGTTTTCGAAGGTATTGCACCAATGTAGTCCTTGTATTTAGCGGCGTGATGATGTGTGTAATGCCGTTTAAGATTACACTTTTTATTTACTGACAACACTTGCAGACACACAAGGTTCTGTGGTTTGCTATCCTTATTGTTGATAAATAAAAAAATCATGTTCCCATTTCTCATGGAAAAATCTGATTTTTTTCCATGTAATTGACGTTTACCAAAGACCATTACACCTGTCTTCCTTCTGTTCAATCAGCTGTAAGTCGGCCATTTAAAATTATATTTTACTATCGTTTCTCCAACCACCTCATTACCGACAACTAATTATCTTCCCCTTACCATCTTTCTTTCCACGATTATCTCCTCTTACCTTTTAATTTCCATGATTATCCCCCTTACTTTATCCCAAGTTTTTTCTAAGAAGTGTTCCGATGAGTCCGCGTATTATAATACCGATATTTCCGTTGGTTCTGGGGTGTCCCTTGGACCATATCATAGACGTGTCGTCCGTCCTCCTTTCCACGTATTCTTCACAATTAGCCGAGTCTCTAGCAATCCCTCAAATCAATTCCGAAACGTGTAGTAAGCGCACTACATCATGCTCCCACCGCATGCGCGCAAGCGCTATTTATTGGTAGCTTAATGTTACTGCCTCCACGTTAAAGTTACAATGTAAATCGCATAATTTGTAAATACATTTTATCCTTTTCCCCACAGAACGCCCTTTGTAGATTTACAAATCTTGAACTGTAGAAAATGTCAACTAAACACACAGCACCACCGATGCCTACTGACGTCACTGACCATACATACCTACCTGCATGGATTGTCACAGTGACAGCTGGACGCGCTATTTGACAGATTATGGTTAATCTTCTCAGCGCAGTTAAAATCTGTCAGATAAGGATATATGAAACAAAATATTATCTGCACTTGAATACAAATGTATACTAAATGTTTTCAGGAAAAATAAACCTGTACTTATTCTAAGAACATAACAAAATATGAAAGATCTATCCTATATGAGAAGGAGTCTTACAACCATGCTCTATAGCTAATTCAATAGTAATCTATTCATTGTCGTTTTTTTACATTTTATTTTAGTCTAAATTTATTTGTGGAAGGAGGACAAAGAATGTGCATAGTAATCAATGAAAGAGTGTGGATATTCATGCCGCAGGTTTGAATTCACGTTATTGTAGCATGTAGTAGAACAATGAACATTCATATCTCACGTTATTGTAGCATGTAGTAGAACAATGAACATTCATATCTCATTTATTGTAGCATGTAGTAGAACAATGAACATTCATATCTCACGTTATTGTAGCATGTAGTAGAACAATGAACATTCATATCTCATTTATTGTAGCATTAAGTAGAACAAAGAACATTCATATCTCACGTTATTGTACCATGTAGTTGAACAAAGAACATTCATACAAAGAATGACAAGAAAATCTTTGGAGGCCACTGACGAGTATTTTGTAGAAGAAAATGGAGACTATAAGAGGCAAAAAAAGAAAGTAACGCTAATTTGTTGACAGAAACAAGGTCAAAATAATACCAGAATTGATAAATAATTGTAGAGACAGAAAGAAGGCCAAAAAAATAACAGAATTGATAAATAATTGTAGAGACAGAAACAAGGTCAAAATAATAGCAGAATCGGTAAATAATTGTAGAGACAGAAAGAAGTTCAAAATAATAGCAGAATTGGTAAATAATTGTAGAGACAGAAACAAGGTCAAAATAATAGCAGAATTGATAAATAATTGTAGAGACAGAAAGAAGGCCAAAATAATAGCAGAATTGATAAATAATTGTAGAGACAGAAACAAGGTCAAAATAATAGCAGAATTGATAAATAATTGTAGAGACAGAAAGAAGGCCAAAATAATAGCAGAATTGATAAATAATTGTAGAGACAGAAAGAAGGCCAAAATAATAGCAGAATTGATAAATAATTGTAGAGACAGAAACAAGGTCAAAATAATAGCAGAATCGGTAAATAATTGTAGAGACAGAAAGAAGGCCAAAATAATAGCAGAATTGATAAATAATTGTAGACAGAAAGAAGGTCAAAATAATAGCAGAATTAATAATTAATTGTAGAGACAGAAAGGAGGTAAAAAAATAGCAGAATTGGTAAATAATTGTAGAGACAGAAAGAAGGACAAAATAATAGCAGAATTGGTAATTAATTGTAGAGACAGAAACAAGTTCAAAATAATAGCAGAATTGGTAAATAATTGTAAAGACAGAAAGAAGGCCAAAATAATAGCAGAATTGGTAAATAATTGTAGAGACAGAAACAAGTTCAAAATAATAGCAGAATTGGTCAATAATTGTAGAGACAGAAACAAGTTTAAAATAATAGCAGAATTGGTAAATAATTGTAGAGACAGAAACAAGGTCAAAATAATAGCAGAATTGATAAATAATTATAGAGACAGAAAGAAGGCCAAAATAATAACAGAATTGATAAATAATTGTAAAGACAGAAAGAAGGTCAAAATAATAGTAGAATTGCTAAATAATTGTAGAGACAGAAACAAGTTCAAAATAATAGCAGAATTGATAAATAATTATAGAGACAGAAACAAGTTCAAAATAATAGCAGAATTGGTAAATAATTGTAGAGACAGAAACAAGGTCAATTAATAGCAGAATTGGTAAATAATTGTAGAGACAGAAAGAAGGCCAAAAAATTAGCAGAATTTGAAAATAATTGTAAAGACAGAAAGAAGGTCAAAATAATAGCAGAATTGATAAATGATTGTAGAGACAGAAACAAGTTCAAAATAATAGCAGAATTGGTAAATAATTGTAGAGACAGAAACAAGGTCAATTAATAGCAGAATTGGTAAATAATTGTAGAGACAGAAAAAAACATTGTCAAAATAATAGTAGAATTGATAAATAATTGTAGAGACAGAAAGAAGGTCAAAATAATAGTAGAATTGATAAATAATTGTAGAGATAGAAACAAGGCCAAAATAATAGCAGAATTGATAAATAATTGTAGAAACAGAAACAAGGTCAAAATAATAGCAGAATTGATAAATAATTGTAGAGACAGAAAGAAGGTCAAAATAATAGCAGAATTGCTAAATAATTGTGGAGACAGAAAGAAGGCCAAAATAATAGCAGAATTGCTAAATAATTGTAGAGACAGAAACAAGATCAAAATAATAGCAGAATTGATAAATAATTGTAGAGACAGAAACAAGGTCAAAATAACAGTATAATTGATACATAATAGTAGAGACAGACTGAAGGCCAAAGTAATAATAGAATTGATAAATATTTGTAGAGACAGAAAGAAGGTCAAAATAATAGTAGAATTGATAAATAATTGTAGAGACAGAAAGAAGGTCAAAATAATAGCAGAATTGATACATAATCGTAGATCAAAATAATAGTAGAACTGATAAATAATTGTAGAGACAGAAGGAAGGTCAAAATAATAGTAGAAGCGGTAAATAATTGTAGAGACAGAAAGAAGGTCAAAATAATAGCAGAATTGATAAATAATTTTAACGACAAAAGCAAAAAAAAAACTTATTACAAATATCAGGTGGAAAAGATTTTTTTTTTAAATGTAATTGGAAGAAATAGCTCAAATATTCGGTGACTACTGGAAATGTTCAGAGAAAAAGAGATAAAGTGAATCATAGAGAGTAGATAGCAGACAGTCTAAGAGAATGGTTGCTAAGATAGTTGTAAAGTATACAATTTGCACAGAGCTGCATATATAGAAAGTTGTTTAGAGACATTATCCCTGCAACTGCAGAATGGTTGCTTATATTGCTGTGTAATTATATGCGTTTAGTGAGACGGAACTATGTAATGTTTCATTTGTGCTCACCCTTAATATTTGCGCACGGTATGGCTGATTTGGGCAGATTCATTACTTTGTTGATGTCACTACGCAAAAGATCGTAACATCCACACTTGTCTATGATTCTTCTTTGCTTACAAATATCAACACACGTCTATTCAGATGTAATTGGAAAATATACAATATGAGTTTATGTATGGCAAGTCCGGAATAATGTTTAAACATTCAAGGACATGTGACACACTTATCAAAATATATCAAATACACAATCTAGAAAAACGAAAAAAATATTTGAGCCATAAATAACGTTTTCTTAAATATAAATTATCCTTGAAATTCAGTAACTACAGAGAAAATATGATACGTTAAGACGTTTAGAAAACAAGGATCTTTAACATTTCTTATAAGAGGGATCAGAAGATAGTAGATTTTCTGTATTTCCTATAAGTGGTAATGTGAACAAAGAGAAAGATAAAATAGGCGCTCTGTCGATACTGGGTCAGATAAAGCTAGAAGCGGAGAGAAACGTGGAATATCTAGTTAGTCAAAAGCAAAGTTTCATGAATAGTGTAAAGAGAAAGAAATCAACACAATCACGGTGTCTTGGGGATAGAAGTAGGCACAATTTTGATCACTCATCGTCAAAACTTTTGAGGTAAGCATATCAGGAGCTAGAAAGCCAAGGACAGTCTATCGCACAGGATAATAAGAATGCCATTATTTTGTTAATGGTTAGCGAAATCCGATGCGAATATGAAAAAAAGTTAATAGTACTGGTTTCCTGCCACACCAAACTTAATGGAATTTGTTAAAAATTAAATGATCGATTGATTGACTGATCGATCGATTGATTGATTGATTGATTGAGTGATGTTTTACTTGCGTCATTAATAGTAAAAAAAAAAGCAAAGAGCCTCGTTGCGTCACGTGGCATATAGGGAATATGATGTTAGTGACCATAATTTTTATATACTTTGGGCACATGATTTTTGGGGTAATGTGGTCGGTATTATGCCCATGCCGCTACACTTTCCCAGAAAAAAAAACCTGTACCCATTTAAAGAAGGTGAACCCGGAACCGTCGATCAGGGTCAAACCCGACCTCTTGTCCTTTGTAGTCCAGTTCAACAACCACTGAAGCTATCGCGGCTCCCCATCATCATTAACATGTTCCCCGTGTTAAAATGTAAAGCCTAGGGCAGGACGTTAAAGATATAGAAAAACTGTTGTTAACTGTGAAAATACTGCAAAGAATAGTTTAACCAGAAACTTCGAGCATTATGATTAGGTCAGCAGAGGTAAGGAGAATTTCTTTTATGTCTCAAAACGATACAAGATACAATTAAAAGTTAAATATGATTTTTAACACTCCGTTTCATACAAAGAATTCTCTGTTTTCGTTTTTTGTTTCGGTAATAAAAGAATGCGTTTCCGTCGCCGTCTGTGTTTTACATGTTTTCACATTTTGTTATTAATAATTTTGAATTGGTTATATTTTGCTGCTAGTTTCTTGTAGTATGTTTATATAAAGTTGAAAATCCTTCTTGCGAAATGTTTATCATATATTGCTAATCCTTCTTGTGAAATGTTTATTTTAGGTTTAGTTTATAATCCTTCATTTCAAGTGTTTGTATTATATTACTAATCATTTCTTGTGAGATGTTAAAATCCTGTTGCGAATCCTTCTTGGGAGATGTTTTTATCATGTTAGTAATCCTTCCTGTGAGGTATTCATATTTTGTTATTAATCCGTACTGTGAAATATTGATATCCTGCTCTTAATCGTTTCCCGTGGGATGTTTATATGATATTGATAATCTTTCGCGTGGGATTGTTACAAATGTGCTCTTGTGGAATGCCGTGCTCCTTATGTTGTCACTCTACCAAACATGTCCCAAATTAATACAAAAAATCATTAACAGCGAGCTCCAGTGCTTTGATAATGTCCTCGCCTGCTGTAGTGTTTCTGTGTGGTTGTAACGCTAATATGTCCTCAGTAATGTTAAAGAATGTGTTAGTGCACGTAAAAAAGATCACTATTTTCATTAGACCTAAAGGCTAACGTAGGATCAGAAAACAGAGGCTTCGAAGAGATTATGGGAAAACATGGACTTGGAGATATAATGAGAATGAAGAGATATTCATGAACTTCTGTGTTCTTAATCAAATGAGCCTATGAGGAACAATATTCCAACATAAAAGAATTCATGTGTGTCACCAGATCATAGAACAGAGAATCAATTTAATCACATATGTATTAATAATAAGTTTAAGTCATCCTTACAGGATGTAAAATATATAGAGGGGCAAATGTAGCTTCAGATTATCATCTTCTGATAGCCAAACTTAAACTAATAAGATATACTGCAACAAATGATAGAAAATATTTCAATGTAGGGTTTCTTAAAGGACAAGAAGTTAAAAATAAATTTGCAGTCACAATATCAAACAAATACCAAGTCCTCCAACAACTAGAAAATACAATAAATATAAAAGATAATTAGAAACAGGTAAAGAATATATGTAAAAAGACGTGAGAAGAAAGGCTGTGGAAAAGAGAACACCTGAAAAAGGCATGGATGAGAGCAGAGACCCTGGATACAATTAAAGAAAGAAAGAACATAAAAGCAGACATAAAAGCAAAACGAGAAGTAATAAAGCCAAGATACAGGAAGCTTACACGGAGGTGAACAAAGAAGTCAGAAGATGCATTAAAAGGGATAAGATGAAATATATAGATGAACTAGCTAAAGAGGCAGAAGAAGCAGCAAATAAAGGGAACACGAAAGAACTGTACAACAGCGCAAAGAAATTAAGTGGAAAATACAAAAAGGTCAATTTCTTTATGAAAGATAAGAAAGGAAATCTGCCTAGTAATATAAGGGAACACAAGGAGAGATAGAAAGAGCACTTTGAGGAATTTTTGAACATGCCCGGCACAAATAACCCTCCAGATATACTACCAATAGAAGAAGAGTTACACGTTAACTGTGGAAACCAAGCAAGGAAGAAATAATGAAAGCCTTCAGGCTATTAAAAAAAATGGTAAACCACAGGACCAGATGAAATTCCTTTGGAAGCCATCAAATCAGATATTAATACCTCTACCAAGATGTTACATAATATATTAGATCAAATTTGGGAGAGGGAAGAAATACCTAAGGACGGGAAATAAGGTTATATGATCAAACTATCAAAGAAAGGGAGTTTACAGGAGTGCACAAATTATAGGTGAATTATACTACTATCAGTGCCAGGGAAAATATTAAACAATCATTCTGAAGAGACTAAAATAGGCCATAGAGAAACATTTGAGAGATGAACAAGCAGGTTTTAGGAAGAACAGATAATGTGCTGATCAAATAACTACTCTACGTATAATAGTTGAACACAGTTTAGAACAACAGTCCCCTACATTATATTGGATTTATAGATTACGGAAAGGCATTTGATAGTTTAGACAGAGGGATGCTTTTGAAGTTGCAGAGTCATTACGGAATCCTTATAAAGTTTATTAACCTGAAAAGGACAATGTATGAAAGTTTGAAATGTAGTGTGGTGCATGAAGGGCAGTTTACAGAAGCATTTGAAATAAGAACACGAGTAAGGCAGGGATGCATTCTATCTACATTTCTCTTTCTACTGGCCATAGATTGGATTATGAAAATAACTCAAAACAGCAGAAATGGAATACAATGATCACTGGCCAAGCATCTTGATGATTTAGACTTTGCTGATGACATTGCTCTAAAGAACCAGTTCTGACCTATGGAGGCGAATCATGGACAATAGACAAACAAATGAAAAGACGAATAGAGGCCACAGTGATGGGGTTTTTCAGAAGAATGTTTAAAGTTCCCTGGACAGCTAAAAAGGATCAATGAGGAAATTATCAGAGACTAACACAAAAAGGGAACTCCTGAAAAACATCAAAGAGATAAATCAACATTTTTGGGCACATCATAGGAAGAGGAAAGTTGGAATACTTGATTACAACTGGCAAAATACAGGGAAAGAGAGATCGCGGACGACAAAGAGAGAAGATACTGCATAACTTGGTGTCATGGCATGGAAAACAGTCAACAGAACTGATACGATGCACTGTAGATAGAAGATTGTAGAAGGATATGATCGCTTACGCCAACGAGTATGGCACATCATGATGATGAGGAGGGATGATGATAATGATGATAACATAGTTTCCTATTACACAACCATCAACAGATGCAAGATAAAATGAGCATAAAATGACTTGATGAGAGATCACAACAGATGAGACTGAAAATTAATAGAGATGAGGCCAACATTATGAGAATTAATGCTGTTGGCAATAACCAAATAAGAATGTAAGAAATACATCTACTAGACGTACAATCTTACATATATCTGGGCAGTAATATATATAAAGGGGGGGGGGAATATAAAATGATACAAAAATAAGGATATCAAAAGGAAGAGAAGCATGTGTTGCACTGGGAAACATAAAGAAGTGCAAAGAAATTAGGTTAAATACAAAAATAAATATTTTCAACTCAAATATTAAGTCAGTCATATCTTATGGCTGTGAAACAAGGAAAACAACAAAAATGTCAATCATGAAGATACAGACTTTCATTAATGTATTCTTACGCAGAATAAAAGGATGGAAATGGCAGGACAAAATCACTAACATAGAATTATGGAAATGTAGCAGTCAAATACCAGTGGATAAAGAGATACAGCGAAGACAATGGCGCTGAATAGGACACACACTGCGGAAGCCAACTGAGAGTATTACACAACAAACACTTCTTTGGAATCCCCTGGGAAAAAGACAAAGAAGAAGACCAAGGAATTCTTTGAGAAGACAGACAGAAGCAGAGATGAAGATGATGGGGAAGACATGGAATGATCTTAAAAGAATGGCAAGAAACAGAATGGCTTGGAAAGTGTTTGTTGAAGACGTATGCTCCACAGGGAGATGAAAGGTAGAAGAAAGAAGTGGAATATGTCCAAGATTGCTAGATAATTCTTGTAACTGTTTCTATATTCTTTCCATCAAACTTCGATATCCACTTGTATATTTTTATCGTTGCCTATAATCATTATTTAAGCTTTTTTTTTTTTAGAAAAAGAAAAATCTGTATATATAGACCTATTTTCTTATACTTATATTGTTTATTATGTTAACTTGTGGTAGGTCTTCTGATTTGTATGCCATTAATATGTTGTAATAAACATATCTTAGATTATTAATTGTATCTCCATTGATATTTAGTTCTGATATCTTCTTGGTGTCTTAAAACATCATCTCATTGTAGAACAAGAAAAGAAGGATTTCTATTAGAAGAGTGTCTAAAGGGAAATTAAAAAGTTGTTGATCATGCGAATCTATGTTGAATATCCTATTTCATTAATTGTCATAATTTTGTTAGCATAAGCCAGGTGCATATAAAGATAACAGCCAAATACTTACATTTCTGGTTGGTTTAACTCCAATCGGATTGTTATACTTTCCTGGCGGTGTACATTCTCCGTAAGGCTGATTAAGACGTGTTATGTCAACCTGATGAAATACATTCACGAGTACCATTTGTTTGTTGTTTTTTTTGTGTGGTGAAATCTTGAACATAACATATTATTTATCAGACAGACATGAAAGTGCAGACCCCAAACAAAAATTTAGATTCAAGATTAGTTTGGAAACTTAACAGGTGAAAATAAAAAGAAAACAAAGGATGGAGAAAATTGGGGATATGTAAAGAATATTTGAAGAACACATATCTTTCACTGGGAAGTGTTTTCTTAGTGAAATAAAAAAAATAAAGCTCAACAACGTTAAGTGTTGTAATGTTGAAATGTACCAGTTAGAACCACATAAATATTACAGTTTTCTTTCTACACCTTGTATGATTACGCTCAACTAACATCTGTATAGTGCAGCACAATAACAGTTAAAATAAAACAGATAATTAAACCTTCTGACCTGACGGATGCCGACCATGGTATTTGTTCCTGATGCGAGAGAAATGCCATCTTTCTCAGGGAAGGGAAGTGTGTTCCTCTCATGGACGAGCAGTCGAGCACCTATGCCTTCATAGGCATTGATGTATTCGTATGTTTCCAACTGGAGAATCATAGTGAGACCTGCAAATCAGCCAAGACATCATCACTAAACAGCTAGAGAATATTGCTAGAACTAGTTATGTTATAACACAGCAGCACCGTGTCATTTATAGCATTGTTTTCCATACGATCTGCATCGTACACATGTCAATTGTTTAATGTCAAATCAAGACCAACCCTCTCTGGGTGATGTTATCTAAGGACAAAATCGATGCTATCAGCACTCGACTAAAAACGGCAATTTTCTTTATTTTTTTTCCACCCAGCGCACGATCTGTAAATGAAAATTGGTCTTGCAAACTAAGGTACTAGCGCCCCATGTTTCACACGACGGTAGGCATCCTGAAGATCTAAGGCTACCACGAGAGCTGATTCATCATTTAGCATATAAACATCACATGATGTGATTGATAAGTAAATCATGATGCCATTGGTTTAGTTTAGTTTAGTTTAGTTTAGTTTAGTTTAGTTTAGTTTAGTTTAGTTTAGTTTAGTTTAGTTTAGTTTAGTTTAGTCGACAGGTTATCTTAACTACACATTGGTCAAGTCCATAAAAGTTGCCTCTGACCCCCACAATAGACACCTCCATCAGCGCTGTCTAGGAACACACCTTTCTTTCCTACAATTACACCGCTAACACACTATTTCAATTATTGGAACTACTTCCACTAGAGCAAAGGTGTGAAAGATACTAGATCAGCCTTAAACCTTTTAATGCAAGATTAAAGGAGACACAAGCGAAATAAAAGACGGACTTTTTGCTGAAATGAAAGTTAAAATATTTGTCAATCCAGGTATCTTATATACAATTTGTGTATTGTGTTGATGAGGATGAAAATGTCGATGACGGCAATGGTGATGATGATTGAAGATGGTTGGAGTGATAATAACAATATTGACAATAATGTTTATATTTGAAACGAGGGTGTATAGGAGTGTAAGGAATATCAGATGTACTGGTGTCGTTGATGATAGTGGAGTTGGTGATAACATTAATTAAGATGTTTTTGATGTTGATGTTAAACTGGTGTCATTGTCATGCCAAAAGACGATAATGACCTTCATAATAATATCAAGACTGTGGCAGTGGTGATATCAATGAAAGTGTTCATGATAACAAAAGGTTGTAGTGGTCGTAGGGACGAAGATGATGTCAATGATTATATCGATGGCAACAACAGCTATGATTAAGTAAGTTTTCTCCCTATAAAGGCAAGGATGATTTTAGCGATGATAAATAAAATAATTATTGTGATTAAAATAACGATAAAAGGCACAGCAATCATTAATGAGATTGAAAATGATCATGAGAAAAAGGATAATAGTGGAAGGATGTTGATTGTAGGAATGACGATAACAACCATTGTTGGGGCCACTATCTGCACTGACGTAATCTGGACATTCCAACGTGTAACAGTTCCCATACTGCACATTCAAAATTTGACGAAAACAACTGAAAATATATCAATGATAATTGATCAAACAGGATATAAGAAAAATAAACATCAGCTATTGTTGTTTTAGTGAACTAAAATTTATTTTATTTAAAGGCATTTACAATTGATCACAACAAATTATTTGAAGTTGTTTGAATGTTTATATTTATTTAAATGATATAAGATAACAACGTCAGTTGAATCATACTGAAGATACAGTACAACATATCGCATGTAGAAATACACAGCAACAAATTGATCTTGATCCTTTCCTCACCGCTTAACGTCACATATAAGACTTGTGGTGTTTTTTCTAAGCACATTTCAAACAATCAAATGCGATTGTTGGGCCATGTTAAAAGACACAACAGCCTACTAAAAGTAATCCTGGAGGGGAAAATACAAGGTAAAAGAGGCAAAGGCAGACCAAGACTAACATGGACGAGTAACATCAAAAGATGGACAAATCAGCCTATGACAACCTGCACCATCAAAACAAGAGACAGAGCAGAATGGCGCTCAATGGTAGCCAACCTTCGTTGCGGAGAAGGCACTCAATGATGATGATGATGATGAGTGTTTTTCGCTACACGTCTCTATACTTGGTGAGATCTTCAATCTTATCTAATGAGTCTATGCCTGTCAATTTTGCTTCTATTATAAATTTTCCTTTTAATGTATCTCTAGGTTTTCCTCATTTGCTGTGTCCTGATGTTTCCAATAGAAGAGCCTGTTTTGGAATTCTCTTGTCTCTTCTCAGCATATGTCCAACATGTATCCATCTTCTCTTCCTAATTACAGAAGAGATCGTTGGTTTGCATAGCCATTTCTCTTATCTCTATATTAGTTTTTAATTCATTCCATTGTAGACGAGATCGTTGGTTACATAGCCATTTCTCTTATCTCTATATTAGTCTTGAATTCATTTCATTGTAGACGAGATCGTTGGTTACATAGCCATTTCTCTTATCTCTATATTAGTCTTGAATTCATTTCATTGTAGACGAGATCGTTGGTTACATAGCCATTTCTCTTATCTCTATATTAGTCTTGAATTCACCCCGTTGTATAAAGAGTATTCTGCTTAGGCATTTGTCTTCAAAAGCGTTTAGTTTTTTCTCAATCTCTCTCTCTCTCTCTCTCTCTCTCTCGTAGAAATAATCAGCAAAAATAATCACCACATAAGCAAACAATCGCTCTTCGGCTCAATTTTTATCCCATCTTGTGATAACAGAATGAAGCATGGACAATAGCTTCTGGAACTGTCAATAACACAAATACCGTATTAGCAATAAAATATGTAATGGCAGGTAGCTTGAGAGTTCAATATACAAGCCAAAGAACAACGAAGACCGTTAAGGATCACTTCAGTAAAGAATATATGAAGAAAGAACAAATTAATTAGTTCACTCATGTAATTAAATAGAAACAGCTAGGAATAATCTAGAGGGCAAACATTACGCAAGCAAATGACTGATAAGTCGTTCAAAAGAAAAAAAAAACTTGTTTAGCCAAAGTGTTAGAAACAATCAGAATCTGAAAGCAGACCAGGCCAAACAACAATAAGAATAATAGCATACACTTATTTTTATGAGCTTTTTTATTTTTCACCATCTTATTTCTTGTGCCATTGTGCCAGGTAACCATACTTGTTTCACGAGCTATACTTTTACCATCTTATGTCTTGTGCCCTTATGCCAGGTTCTCATCTTTGCATCACAGAAATTATTTCTCTGTTCGTCTCTTCCTGAATGGTCACTTTGAAATCCAGGAAGGCTCGCGTGTATATCCCGTAATCTTATATACACAACCATGTACAAACGTTGTCATAAGACATATATTGGCCTAACAGTACAGAATACAATTATCTGCCTTTACAAATTTGCAAGTATACTCTTAATTGGGACTATTATGTTTAATTGTATTTGTTGTATTTTAATAGCGGAAAAAACTAAACAAATATCTTCAGATAACACTTCAACCATCACAATCATTTATTTACTGAACAACAATATAATTATAAAATGTAGCAAAGTTAGATAATGCTGCATTGTTATATAGATGGTGATTTTTTAAATAGGTCTCTCCGTTGTGTAGTGGGTCACGATCATTAGGTACAGAGACTGAACAACTATTCTTTCCATACGAAAGAAGAAACACATTTACCACAACTTTATTTACATAATACATTGTGCTGTTGAAAATGTGCGATGAATTGAAAATTCAATCTTTACATTCACAATTGAAATCTGTGTTATCAGATGGCAGCCATTGTATTTTTTTTTTCATTTTAACGTTAATGAAAATTATGGGGTAGTAAAAATTAAATTTCCTTAGTTTCTTAAGAGAAATAAAAACGTTTGAAATAAACATTTACTGTGATATATTATAGTCAGATTACGACTATTTTTATACAAGAGAGTAGCACTCACTACAAGAAGTAATCAAAATAAGTGCAGCACTCACTACAAGAAGTAATCACAATAAGTGCAGCACTCACTACAAGAAGTAACCACACTAAGTGTAGCACTCACTACAAGAAGTAATCACACTAAGTGTAGCACTCACTACAAGAAGTAATCACACTAAGTGTAGCACTCACTACAAGAAGTAATCACACTAAGTGTAGCACTCACTACAAGAAGTAATCACACTAAGTGTAGCACTCACTACAAAAAGTAATCACACTAAGTGTAGCACTCACTACAAGAAGTAATCTCACTAAGTGTAGCACTCACTACAAGAAGTAATCTCACTAAGTGTAGCACTCACTACAAGAAGTAATCACACTAAGTGTAGCACTCACTACAAGAAGTAATCACACTAAGTGTAGCATTCACTATAATAAGTAATCACACTACGTGTAGCACTCACTACAAGAAGTAATCACACTAAGTGTAGCACTCACTACAAGAAGTAATCACACTATTTGTTTATTGCTAGGATCATCATCACTGCAAACCGGACAAATCTATACGAGCTCCGATATCTCCCTCGGGAAAATCTGAGGAGAATCCTGACCCACGTGCACGCACTACATAGCACGGGCTGGGATCGCGAATGTGGGGCTAGGTTTATGCTGACAAGTTTACTCGGTCAATATTTTTGGTCTACACTTTTCGATTTTAGCTGCCAAAGGAACTTTAACGTGCGCGAGTTCACACGGGATCTCCTGTTAATTACCGTTTTTCGAGATCTGGCATCGGATCTCACTGCCCAACAGATCCGGGAATGATAACATTATTTTTAAAAAAAACGGATTAACTTTTCCTATTTAAAAAAAAAAAACGCCACCGCCTATTCTGATGGAATTTGAACGCGGGTCTTTGCTGTCCTGATGCTGACGTTCTATCTCTAGACTACCCAGACCGCAAAACTTCATTGTTTGAAGGAGAATCTCTTGCAAGAAATAACCTGCTATGTAATACATAGCACTTATTATAGCAAGAAATAGCCTGCTGTGTAATACGTAGCACTTATTATAGCAAGAAATAGCCTTCAGTGTAATACGTAGCACTTATTATAGCAAGAAATAGCCTTCAGTGTAATACGTAGCACTTTATATAACAAGAAATAGCCTTCAGTGTAATACGTAGCACTTATTATAGCAAGAAATAGCCTTCAGTGTAATACGTAGCACTTATTATAGCAAGAAATAGCCTTCAGTGTAATACGCAGCACTTATTATAGCAAGAAATAGCCTTCAGTGTAATAAATATCCCTTATTATAGCAAGAAATAGTCTTCAGTGTAATACGTAGCACATATTATAGCAAGAAATAACCTGCTATGTAAAACGTAGCACTTATTATAGCAAGAAATATAGTAGTGTTTACTACAAGAAATAGCACACTTCACAAGAAGCAACGCTCACCTCCTATCACAGTTAAACCCATTGTAGTAGCACAAGAGGAGCAGGTCATCCAGCTGGTGTCCTATATCCATTCTGATGTTTCTGAAAATTATTGCCAGTACAACGAGAACATTGATACGTTATCTTGTTGTGGCACCTACATTTATGTACACACTTATAATTATATATACGCATTTGAAAATAAACACGTGAGGAAAATAATTCGTATACCACTCGACTTTTTCCGGTCACAACTTGAGAAAAGGAAATGCTAGGTTACAACTGCCAAATACAGGGTAAGAGAGATCGCAGACGACAAGGAGAGACAATACTTGATAGCTTAGTATCATGGCATAGAAAACAGTGAGCAACAGAATTGATACGATGCATTATGTGAAATTGGGGAGCCGCAATAGCTCAGTGGTTAGTGAGCTGGACTACAAAGGACAAGAGGTAGGGTTCGATCCCAACCGACGGCTTCCGGTTTACCCAGCCTTTAATGGTTACTGGACTTTTGTTTGGGAAAGTAAAGCGGCACGGGCGTAATACCGACCACATTACCCTAAAAATCATGTGCCGAGGGTCTGTAAAATGTAGGGTCACTAACACCATATTCCCTATACGCCACTTGGCGTGACGGGTCACTAACACCATATTCCCTATACGCCACTTCGCGTGACGGGGATACTTTACATTTTTTTACTGTGGAAAATTGTGTAAGAAGATGATCGCCTACACCAACCAGTATGGCACATGATGATGATCTTCACTTGTTAAATTTGAAGAAGAAAAAACATGTGACAATCTTTGGTGCAGTCAATAAACGAACGTAGTAAATTGTTGAATTTCTCCGATCAACATCTCTGAAATATTTCACTTTTCCTTGTTTCACCACTACAGAAACGCGTTGGGCGATTTACACAAATACAGTATATTGTTCTAGCTATTAAGTGAAGCTAGACCTGTCTCCAAGATGAGGCTTAAAGAAACTCCCATAATGGAGGTCTATACACCTAACTGACTTCCGCTGACGATTATTATTTATAATCCTAAAACATGTTTTTAGCAGTTTAACTGCGAATCTAAAATACGCAGCAACAAATAGTGACGCCTGCAGTATCCTTACTATAGTTAAAACATTATTTCCATCTCTGCGGTCTGGCCTGGGGAACATATAGAACCAGAGAATAAAGGCCGCTTCTCTTGGGCACTCGCCACGAAATGTTCGGATCTGAGTATTTATTTCACCCCGACAGAGACAACTTTTAACTCTGCCGGAATTCAAATCAGCCTTCTTCTTGTTTGGAGCACGACAGGTTATCGTTTAAGAGAAACTCTGGAATCAGCGCTCAGTGGCACATATCTGTTGGTACTGCTGTCAAAATTATATCTGTTCCGTCATCAGGTCAGGTCGCATGTCATTTGCAGAACGTACATTGACTTAAGCCTGTCTAAAGACTATCCGTCTCTGCCAAGATTTTTATCGTAATATCAAGAAAGAAATCTACGTTAGGCATGTGTGGCCGAACTTCTATCGGGATTGTCACCTTCTTCTCCGCAGACAAGATCACCAACCAAAGCTCTATCGCGGCTGCCTCGTCTGTCTACACATTAAAAGCTTCTGTCGAAATAACAGGAGACTTTTCCTACAACAGCCGTCCTTTTAATTTCCATGAGAAACCTCACCTAGACGTGTTCTCAATTATCTTCTGTTCACTCGTAATGTATTATGTTGTCATATCATCATTTTAGTCTCAGACTGCAATTGAATGTATACGACCATACAAAAAACGGACCAATGTTGCAATTAAAACTTTACAAGTTAAAGAACGATTCGTTCGATCCTGATCAACGGCTTCCAAGTTCACCCAGCCTTATATGGGTACCGGTTTTTTTTTCAGGGACGGTAAAGCGGCACGAGCGTAATACTGACCACATTGCTCCAAAAATCACATTGCGAAGGTCTGTCAAACTTATGGGCTCGACTACCATATTTCATATACACCACATGGTGTGACGGGCTCTTTACTTTTTTTTTTACGCATATCGTGTGATGTAAATGTGTAAGCACTGTAATATAATGTAATATGATATGAGTTATGAGACTAGAGAGAGATAATAAAATGTCAATGGTATTATTTTATTAAGAGTAGTCTCAGCTTGAGTAGTACGCATAACGACGCAAGTTGAATCGGCCAGGATCGTGCAAGCATTTTCAACACGGAGCTGCTTGTATAGGGTCTGATCCCTGAAGACAGTGAAGAGTGAGTGTTGCCCTCATTAAAGGGCTAAGAAGTGCCAGAAGACAGGCACTAGTGGTAGATTATAAGACAGTAGATTAGTATAGGCGATGAATGGAACCTGGAGAAATTATTTCGTAGAAAATAGTTCACCAGAGATTGTTACAGAAATTGTTTTCTTGATGAATAGCATATTTCCTGGATAAAGAGTGCCGCAGATTTCCTAGTGTATGAACAACAGTGTCAGGACACATTCGATAGAAATAGCATTGTCATGGCATAATTATATGGTGTTGTTGACAATGTTACTCAAGTTCAGTTACAACAGATGTATGGTGTTGCTTTATAATTGATAACTGAGTTATTGAGTTATTTGCAGGTCATCATTATTGCACTCCGAAAATAAAGTGAGTAAATTCGTTGTCAACGAATCTATAACTAAGAAGAATGAACAGACATAATGTCTGGAGGAGAACCAGTATTGAACGATAGTGACAACTTGACTCACTGGCCATTATAATAGAACAGTTACGTTTACGAAGACTGGTCACTAGAAAGAGAGACGAAGCACTTTGGAACAATGAAACGACGTTACGCTCTATGAACATTATAATAATAATCAAAACGCAATCATGTAAATTAACTTCCGTTATAACCTGCTACATTGATGAGTTTTAAGTATATTACATGACAGCATATTTCCTCCAACAACAGCAAATAATAGCAGCAAATGTTCATAATCTGAACATGATCAAATAAAAGTCTCCAGCTTAAATTAAAGTACACAGAAAGGGCAAGAGATGCAGAAGAAACAAAGTACAATAGCTTGGCTATAAGTCTTCAAATTGGCTATAAATTAAAAAATGAAGAAGTCTATAACTAGACACACCCGACGTGCTTCTTTTTGTATTAAACTTCTGCAGCATGCAATTATTTCATCTACACTTACTGTGGAGCACGGCTCAACATAAACAACTGAATTGATCCGCTGCTCCAATCATTGTCTGAACAATGGAGAAAGAGGAAACCAGGCCTGAGATTAAAATCATAATAAACAAATACCTTTTCCAGTTTGCGATTGAAAACCCATAAATTCCCAACATGAATTCGACCATAGATATACAGATCATGTGTATTCTAATGCCAGGAGAATATTAGTATCATTATCAGGTGCCATACGTCATGTCATACTTCTGCCAACCGTATCTGTACTATTTTCATCTCTCTTCATGCCAGACGTTACATTTCTCACTTAATTTTTGTTTGTTTTTATCACTCTCTGACTCTGCCGTCATCCTTTTTTTCAGTTGTTGAAATAGTTGTAGGTTGTCTACAACAAACAAATCTAATGTAAATGTTAGACGGTTCTTTCAGTCTCCTCCTCTCAATAAGTACTAGGTGCTCCTACTGATAACTTTCTATCAGAATAGACTGAGAGTAATGTTACCAATTGGTGTTGCAATAGGTCAGTGCTAATTTCCGCTTGAGTAAGTAAAGTAAAGAGCCCCGTCACGCCAAGTGGCCCATAGGGAATATGGTGTTATTGACCATAAACTTTACAGACCTTCAGCGCATGATTTTTGGGGTAATGTGGTAGATATTACGCCCATGCCGCTTTACTTTCCCAGAAATAATCCGGTACCCATTTAAGGCTGGGTGAACCCGGAACCCGTCGGTTTGGATCGAACCCTACCTCTTGTCCTTTGTAGTCCAGTTCACTAACCAATGAGCTATCACGGCTCCCTAATTTCCACTTGAGGTTAGTGATAATAAATAACAATACTTGACATAGGCTGTGATTTATAGATTGTGCTTATCCTTAACTGTGTAGATACATCTGGTCGTTGTAGACAGCAACTAAGAAGTCTCATCAAGCGACAAAGCTACACATTAGATTACGATTAGAGATATATATATATATATATATATATAGAGAGAGAGAGAGAGAGACAGAAAGAAAGAAAGAATGAAAGAAAAAAAGAAAAAAAGAAAGAAAGAGCAATTTATTATACGTGTAAAAAACTATGAATTAATAAGCTTTTTAACATCAATTAGGAAAGTCAATAAAGGACTCGGGTTTTGTTTCCAACTTCAGTTGTGTTGTACATCAACGTTTCAATGTTGTGTCTAGTTCTGTGTACATCAACGTTTCAATGTTGTTGTGTCTAGTTCTGTGTACATCAACGTTTTAATGTTGTTGTGTCTAGTTATGTGTACATCAACGTTTTCATGTTGTTGTGTCTAGTTCTGTGTACATCAACGTTTTAATGGTGTTGTGTCTAGTTCTGTGTACATCAACGTTTCAATGTTGTTGTGTCTAGTTCTGTGTAAATCAACGTTTCAATGTTGTTGTGTCTAGTTCTGTGTACATCAACGTTTTAATGTTGTTGTGTCTAGTTATGTGTACATCAACGTTTTCATGTTGTTGTGTCTAGTTCTGTGTACATCAACGTTTTAATGTTGTTGTGTCTAGTTCTGTATACATCAACGTTTTAATGTTGTTGTGTCTATTTCTGTGTACATCAACGTTTCAATGTTGTTGTGTCTAGTTCTGTGTACATCAACGTTTTAATGTTGTTGTGTCTAGTTCTGTGTACATCAACGTTTTAATGTTGTTGTGTCTAGTTCTGTGTACATCAACGTTGTAATGTTGTTGTGTCTAGTTCTGTGTACATCAACGTTTTAATGTTGTTGTGTCTAGTTCTGCGTACATCAACGTTTTAATGTTGTTGTGTCTAGTTCTGTGTACATCAACGTTTCAATGTTGTTGTGTCTAGTTCTGTGTACATCAACGTTTCAATGTTGTTGTGTCTAGTTCTGTGTACATCAACGTTGTAATGTTGTTGTGTCTAGTTCTGTGTACATCAACGTTTTAATGTTGTTGTGTCTAGTTCTGCGTACATCAACGTTTTAATGTTGTTGTGTCTAGTTCTGTGTACATCAACGTTTCAATGTTGTTGTGTCTAGTTCTGTGTACATCAACGTTTCAATGTTGTTGTGTCTAGTTCTGTGTACATCAACGTTTCAATGTTGTTGTGTCTAGTTCTGTGTACATCAACGTTTCAATGGTGTTGTGTCTAGTTCTGTGTACATCAACGTTTCAATGTTGTTGTGTCTAGTTCTGTGTACATCAACGTTTCAATGTTGTTGTGTCTAGTTCTGTGTACATCAACGTTTCAATGTTGTGTCTAGTTCTGTGAACATCAACGTTTCAATGTTGTGTCTAGTTCTGTGTACATCAACGTTTCAATGTTGTTGTGTCTAGTTCTGTGTACATCAACGTTTCAATGTTGTTGTGTCTAGTTCTGTGTACATCAACGTTTTAATGTTGTTGTGTCTAGTTCTGTGTACACCAACGTTTTAATGTTGTTGTGTCTAGTTCTGTGTACATCAACGTTTCAATGTTGTGTCTACTTTTGTGTACATCACGTGTCCATCACTAGAACATAAAACTGCTAAATACAAGCTAATTATCCATATATAGACACGACTTTGTTACTGACATAATCACATATAAAATGCATGCTCACTTACTCATCTAATGAAGCATAGCCTCTCTGGAATAAATTCTTTAAAAAGAAGAATAAAGATTCCCGATCTTCCTGCTCAATAGTACCATTCTGAGACTTGTTGTACTTCTGACACATGAAAGATACAATTGTAGAAATCAATTATGCAGATTTGTATACGATTATATTGCTATTTTTACTTACACTTAGAAAACCTTATTCCCAAAATCTAATAAAATTTTATCTGAACAATTTCATTTTGGTGATAGGATGCACCCTTGCCTTACTCCTCTTTTTATATCAATGGGTGTAGAGTTCTCCTTGTTATATTTTATTATTGCTGTTTGGCCCAAAACAAATTACATATTTGTCCTATGTCTGTGTCGTCTAGATCTATATATTTTAGGCAGTCTATAGGTTGATTATGGTGTATTTTATCGAAAGCTTTGGTGTAGCCTATGAAGCAGGCATATATTGGTTTGTGTACTTCTATGTACTTTTCAATCACTGTTCTCATGCTAAATATGGCTTCTTTTGTGCCACTGTTTTTTTCTGAATCCAAATTGTTGCTCATCTAATTAGGTATTGATTTTATTCTGAATCCTTCCCTGTATAACTTTTAGTAAAATTGCTGTTACCTTGTTCATTAGGCTTATTGTTCTAAAATCACTGCATTCAACTGCAACATTCTTTTTAGGCAATGCAATGAAAGTTGATGCTTTTAGTCCTTTTTAGTATGTATCCTGTATGGTATATGTCATTGCATTGTCTGTGAACAACTCAATGCCAAAATCTTCTAGAGCCTGTATCATCTCTATCTGTATATTGTCAGGTCCTGCTGTCTTTCCCTTTTTCATTGTTTTTATAGCTTTTTCTACTTCTGATTTCAATATTTTATAGTTGTATGTAATTTTTATGAATGGCTTTTTTGTCCCTTTTGTCATGAAATAATACTGTTATATATTCCTGCCATCTATGTGTTATATCTATGTCGTCTGTTAGCATTCTTCCCTCTTAGCCTAAAGGGGCATTATTAGAAACCAGATATAACTATGAAATGATAACATAGAAAACCTATAAGTGGATATCAAAGTACATAGGAAGATCATAGAAAGAGTACACCTTTTTAGCTTTCTTGTAGATGTACAAACACAAAGCATTGAGATCATTGGACAGAACTAAACAAAACAGCAGGAATGGCATAAAAAACTATTTAACATGAAAAATCTACTCACATCAAAACAAATAACAACAGAACTAAAAATACGTATTGTATAATGTCATATTTACTCAATATTCCTGTATGGTATAGAAACATGGACGTTAAAAAATAAATTACAGCAGAAAATATGAGCCCTTGATATGTGGATTTATGGGTAAAATAGGAGGCATTAGGTAAAGGAAACAGAAGACAAACAATGAAGTTTTGATTCAGCTGAAAATGAAATAAAAATCTACTGAATACAATTCGATAAAGATAACTACAATTTGTTGGGACATGTAAAGAGGTACAACATCCAACTTAAAGCTAGAGGAGGGGTAAGTACAAGGTAGAGACAGACAGAGACTAAAGTGGACCATTAACATGAACAAAAGTAATTAGTGTACATTGATAGCGGGTATTTTCAGGGCAAGAGATAGAAAAATGATACTACAGTGTAACCAACCTTTGATTTGGAGACGTCATCCGTTGAATGAATGAATTAGCATGAAAGTCTTTAAATGTCACAGATAAAATGCTTTAGAATGTCCAAAACTGCCAAAATGAGTAATGAGAAGGTCCTTTAAAAGACCAAAGCAAAAAGTAAGATTATTACCAATAAAAAAAAAAAGTAAAGTACCCCAGTCACGCCAAGTGGCGTATAGGAAATATGGTGTTAGTGATCCTATATTTTACAGACCTTCAGCACATGATTTTTGGGGTAATGTGGTTGGTATTACGCCCATGCTGCTTTACTTTCCCAGAAAAAATCCGGTACCCATTTAAGGCTGGGTGAACCCGGAAGCCGTCGTTTGGGATCGAACCCTACCCCTTGTCCTTTGTAGTCCAGTTCACTAACCACTGAGCTATCGCGCTCCCATTATTACCAATATCATGGGAAAATAAAAAAAAACATTTGTAATCATGTCACAAGAAGAACAAAAGCAGAAACATATCGTGACAACTAAAATAAATGAAGAGTCGCGATAGCTCAGTGGTTAGTCAACTGGACTACAAAGGACAAGAAGTAGGGTTCGATCCAAACCGACGGCTACCGGGTTCAGCCAGCCTTAAATGGGTACCGGATTTTTGTCTGGGAAAGTAAAGCGGCACGGGCGTAATACCGACCACGTTACCCCAAAAACCATGTGAACGAAAGTCTGTAAAATTGATGGTCACTAACACCATATTTCCTCTATGCCCCTTGGCGTGACGGGGGTACTTTACTACTGTTTTAAATAAATGAGGTATGGAGAGATAGAGGGATGTAACAAGAAAATATCTCAGAGAGTTTAACAGCATTCAAGGATAGTTAGTCACAAAGGGAGAAGCTAGAAAAGATTGTTATGAGAAGACTAGCACTCCACCATACAGTTTATGTCGTCAGGCAGGGAACACGCCGAAGAAAGAATCTGAACATGTGGATTTGTCTGACGCGTGATAGAGGTGATCTCATGAGTAATAAACAAACTAACCAATCAACTTTGCTGTTTTTCACCCAGTTTTTATTTATATTTTCTACACTTGTTTGTATGTCCTGATGTTGATTCCTTGACCGCTGTAAGTGAACACTTAAGGTCTCGTGTTATGATTTTGAGACCTGCATTTCGTATATTATAAGGCGTCTGGGGTTTTGTATTTGAGATTTTGCCTTTATGCTCATTTCATATTTCAGTGAAGGTCCTACGTAATCGTCGTATACATTTTTATACAGTTTTGTTCTGTTCCCCAATTAATTCCTGCCAACTTCTTCATTAGCAGTAATGTGTATATATGTTTTTCTAAATGTTTCTGTAATGTGTGCATCCCCTTATTATCGTTTTTTATATTGACTCCCCAGTAAAATGACTTGTATTCGTTTATCAGTTCTCAGTTAGTAAAGGGAGGTTATTTGAATTTTTGAAGCGAGAGAAAAGACATGTTTGCTGTCTTCGTCCGATTGACTTGCACACTCTACGGCTTGTCTTCGTTTAGCGCCTTCATCGATTCATGCGTTTCATGTTTGGATTGTTTCTGTACTTCCTGAATGAGACAAAATCGTTGGATCGTCAGCGCTGTCATGTAGTGCCTTATTGTGTTTGTTACGAGTTATTTTGGTGGATAATTATTACCCCTACTTTTGGGACTCTTTCTTTTATTATATCTTAACTGCTCTTTTTACTTCTAAACATTTACCTTACTACTAGAGTGAACTCTTTATCCACTTTAGTAAATTGCCCTGATTCTGCGTCGAAATAATTGTTTGTCTTAGATTTTCCTTGCAGACTTTATAGAAGACTTTTCTCACACTAAAGAAAGAGATAGCCCATAAGGGACATCAGAAAGAAACAATTAACATTATTCGGGCACATGAGAAGAGGAAAGTTGGAATACTTGGTTACAACTGACGAAATACTAGGAAAGAGAGATCGCGATGACAAAGAGAGAAAATACTAGGTAGCTTGGTATCATGACATCGAAGTCAGAGAAAGGAGTGGATGTGTGCCAAAAATAAAATGCTGACCTGCAGAGCATGGCCAAGATACCGGAAGTTTGACTTAAACAAAATACAGAGTTCATCGGAGTGGATACTTTCTAAAAGTAATCATTTTGGAGAATCAGGAAATAAAACAAATTTTATCAAAATGATGAAAAACAAAACATGAGTAACAGGGACGTCACAATGAAAGTGGAGATCACAAAGTGAAGTGAAATGTAAAATCTTAGTCTAAACATCAAGCGTTACTGTATATCTTCACTAACATTGTTTATCAAAAGTCTTATATTTGGTGACACCGGAAAAGGAGAACAGATTGAGTCGATGTGCTTGTATGAAGTAGAGGTAGTTCCTGGCTTCATTAAATGCCTTCAAGCTTCATTTAACCGTCAGTGCCAACACTTTTGTTGGACTAATCAACTTAGTGAAGTCAATAAATACCGCCTTGACTTTGTTGGAAATGTAAAAGCAAACAAACTGTACACATTAAACACAACGATTAAAGACAGAATAGTAGAATAGTGGTTGTCTTGTCGCTTTGTTACTCTAGCTGCTCAATACAATTGATGTTTATTTGACACGGGCTTTGTTGCAAGCCAACACTTATCTTGTAATTTGTATAGAGAAAACAGTGTTTATATCCAATTAACAGCTTAAACGCTGCTCCTGTCCGTTGATCAAGTACTGTTGTATCGATGGTTTGGTGTGCTAAACTGTTTACTTTATAGTTCTTAGATTCGATGTAACCTTTTTCCTTAATGTTGTATTTGTATAAATGTTAATGTTAACACTTGTGCAGTAGACTGTTGTTGATTATTAGCATATTCAAAAATATTATCAACGTTCGCTGCCTTACCTTTTCGCTGATTTACAGAATCACAACGTCAAAAATAATAATATATAACATAAATATGGCTACTTTATCATAAGCACCTGTAATTCCCACTCGTATTAAGCTATTTATTTACACTAATTCCCTCTCGTATTAAGCTATTTATTTACACTAATTCCCTCTCGTATTAAGCTATTTATTTACACTAATTTCCTCTCGTATTAAGCTATTTATTTACACTAATTCCCACTCGTATTAAGCTATTTATTTACACTAATTCCCTCTCGTATTAAGCTATTTATTTACACTAATTCCCTCTCGTATTAAGCTATTTATTTACACTAATTCTCTCTCGTATTAAGCTATTTATTTACACTAATTCCCTCTCGTATTAAGCTATTTATTTACACTAATTCCCTCTCGTATTAAGCTATTTATTGGCACCAATTCCCTCTCGTATTAAGCTATTTATTTACACTAATTCCTTCTCGTATTAAGCTATTTATCGACATGTTTGTGAAGGAGAACACGCTGCCACCAACTCAATACATAAATCACTTACTGGCATTAATGATGAAATGCTTGAGAAAAATAATTCGTCGAATAGGGTTGATGTCTCCCCAGAGATATGACCACTAGAAGAAAGATGACACAATAAATAATATGTGTCACTTCTAGGGCTGTTATAAGTTAATATCACAATAACATGACTTATTTTCTGTGTCTGCGACCCTAACAATATCTCGATATGAACTATCAATTGTGCAATGCACGTCTAGGAGAGGAGAAGCAGAACTATGAACTTTTTAAGTGGGGAAGAACATAGTGATGTGAACTTTACACTCGAAATGGATTTTATTTGGTGAATGCTGGGAGCTGCGATAGCTCAGTGGTTAGTGAACTGAATTACTAAGGACAAGAGTTTGGGTTCGATCCTGATCGACGGTTTCCAGGTTCACCCAGTTTTAAATGGGTTCTGGATTTTTTTTTTCTGGAAAAGTAAAGCAGGACTGGCGTAATACCGACCAAATTACTTAAAAATCACGTGCTGAATGTCTGCAAAAATGATGGTCACTAACACCATATTCCCTATACGGCACGTGACGTGAGAGGCCTCTTTACATTTGTTTAATGACGAATACTACTACAAATAATGTGTCAAGTATGAACAGAAAATAAATTATAATTGTAAGTACACAAATCTGAATCAGTTCTTGATCAATGTGATTCAATAATTAAAACACAGTTTGTTAAGTGGACAATCTCTGCCACGGGAAACTAAATTATCTATTTAAACACACATACAAGTACATATTTATGTTATAAATTGCTGAACATAACTCTATCTTTAACATTTATTGGTAGCTTCGGCGGTAAAGTAGTTAATCAGCCCCCCCCCCCCCCTTCCTGCTCAGATGGTTTGGTTTTCTTTCTTTCTTTCTTTCTTTCTTTCTTTTTTCTTTCTTCCTTTTTTCATTCTTTCATTTTTCGTTCGTTCTTTCTTTCTTACTTCCACTCTTTCTTTCTTTCTGTCGTTAGCCCGACGACTACTAAAGGAATTGATTGTTCCCTTCCTTATCCATCCTTAGAAGGTTATTAAGTGAACGTAGATAGGTTCTGTTGTAGTTCACAGCAGAACTGATATTTGCGCTTTTCGACGCAATAGATCCGACTCCAGGATGTTATTTTGTAGTACCGGGCCGTCTTCCCTCTTCAATCTCTACTCGCTTGGCCAGACTAAACAGGTTAGTCTGTTTCAAGAGGCACCATGAGGATGTGGAATAGGGTCTGGATGGTTCTGGTTCACCGATCCAGGCGCAATCATTCAGCTGTGGGTTGCTGACAGCTTCCAGCTCTGCTGCTGTGAGGCGCCTGTACCTCCGGTCCGGATTAAATTGCCAGAAGTAGCGCAGATCGACAAGTTACCGGAGTTCATCCACCTTATAAAAATGTGTGCCAGGTTTTTTTTCTAGAAACTAAAGGCGACCCGACGTGTTCTGACCACATCACTTAATAATATGCCGTGGTCAAGGACAAATATGGTCACTAACATCATGTTCCCTCATAAGCCCAGCAAGTTATAATGGGAACCTATACTTTAAAAAAAATAATATCTATTGAATATTTATAACATTCAAACATTCACAAGTCGTCACACTGAAATGTAAGAACACAAAACTATTTTATTGAACAGTAGAACACTTCTTATTGTACGCTCAAAATGATGCTACCCATAATAGTTCTTATTTCGGTTCGATAAAAAATAATTAGTCCAAGGGAAGATAATTAATTGATTATTTACAAAGGGAAATAACGACGTTTTCAAGAATTAAACACTCTACAATTGGTTATTTCTAAAGATCAGACGTACAGTATTACAATCTAAAACTTGAAATAGCGTTGAACAGTTTTGAAACCTCTTAATTAGCATGAAATAAGCGGCTATTATATTTATAAAATAAAATATGCAACTAAAGAAAACATAAGGTATTTTCTTCATATACAAATATATGCTCACGGACGTTTCAATCTACACTTTCGATTACCCCTAGCTGTGATGTAGTTGGCAGTTTACAACGACAATATAATGTGAGTGTAGACTGGCGGAAAATCAAGGATTGAATTACTAACACAAACGTGCATTTCGGGACCACAGAAGCCACATTTTCTTACGCTAGATTGTTCCTACTGTCCTTATATATATATATATATATATATATATATATATATATATATATGGTGAATATTTGTGAATTTCAGTTGGACTTTTTAATAAACGTAAGTTAGTGTGTTATTACACCTTCTATCTATTTATTGACCTTTCGTGCCGTAGCCGGCCCATAGGGCGTAGACCAAGATACTCCTTCTCTTATCTGCATTTTTGTTCTAACAGTTTTCAATTCTTTTAAAGATATTTTATAAAATCTCGCCATTTGTCTCTGTTCTGTGCAAGCAGCTCTATCTCATTGAGGGAGCCGATTCCTGTTGCTCTTGCCTCTCTCATCAATGTTCTTCTCGGTGTCTCTCTGGGTCTTCCACTTTTTCTCTTACCTGTTGTTTCCCACATGAGGGCTTACTTTGCTATTCGGTTATTATCTCTTCTCATCACATGTCCAACATATGACCATCGTCTTTTCTTTATTACTGAAGATATTAGTGGTTGATTGGCGATTTCTCTAATTTCCTAGTTTGTTTTGAATTCGTTGCACGCTATACCAAGTATTTTCCTTAGACATTTATTTTCGAATGCGTTCAACTTTGTTTCTATATCTCTTGTTGTTTTCCAGCTTTCACACGCATACGTAAGGGTTGATAGTACATTTGATTTGAGTAGTCTAAGTTTTGTGTTTGTGCTGATTAGTTTTGATTAACACAAACTTTTCAAGGCTTCTGAAAGACATTGCTGTTTTAGCTATTCTGATTCTAATTTCTTGGCTTGTATCTCCTTCCAAGTATATATATATATACATATATTAGAAAAAACAGAGATACCGAGAAGGAATGAACAATTCCTGATAGCTTAAAAGAATAGTAATTATATTTATTGATAAACAATAGTCTAAACATATAATTGTAGAGAGTGACATGGTAACCTACGCCAACTTGACACTTGATGATTTTAAAGGTGATTGTCTCAATGAAACTGAACAATGTATACCCCACATATCATCTACGTCTAGTTGCCCTGGAGTCGAAGACGGCATGTAGATAAGACATATTACGTCTAACGGTTCACTGCTAGCTCTGGTTCAGTTCTAAAGCGCATAGCCGATTTGGAAGCCCACTTGTGCTACAAAGTGAAGGGATCGATCTATTTTGGCACATAATGGGCATCCGGCTGTGATGAGCACAAGACAGTCAGATCATCTTGGATAACGAGTTCTTCTAACATTTTAGTCTTTGATCATGTGATGTCTGTGTGTGTGTGTGTGTGTCACATTTTAGTCTTTGATCATGTGATGTCTGTGTGTGTGTGTGTCACATTTTAGTCTTTGATCATGTGATGTCTGTGTGTGTGTGTGTCACATTTTAGTCTTTGATCATGTGATGTCTGTGTGTGTGTGTGTCACATTTTAGTCTTTGATCATGTGATGTCTGTGTGTGTGTGTGTGTGTGTCACATTTTAGTCTTTGATCATGTGATGTGATGTGTGTGTGTCACATTTTAGTCTTTGATCATGTGATGTCTGTGTGTGTGTGTGTGTCACATTTTAGTCTTTGATCATGTGATGTGTGTGTGTGTGTGTGTGTCACATTTTAGTCTTTGATCATGTGATGTCTGTGTGTGTGTGTGTGTCACATTTTAGTCTTTGATCATGTGATGTCTGTGTGTGTGTGTCACATTTTAGTCTTTGATCATGTGATGTGTGTGTGTGTGTGTGTGTGTCACATTTTAGTCTTTGATCATGTGATGTGTGTGTGTGTGTGTGTCACATTTTAGTCTTTGATCATGTGATGTCTGTGTGTGTGTGTGTGTGTCACATTTTAGTCTTTGATCATGTGATGTCTGTGTGTGTGTGTGTGTCACATTTTAGTCTTTGATCATGTGATGTGTGTGTGTGTGTGTGTGTGTGTGTCACATTTTAGTCTTTGATCATGTGATGTCTGTGTGTGTGTGTGTCACATTTTAGTCTTTGATCATGTGATGTCTGTATGTGTGTGTGTGTGTGTGTCACATTTTAGTCTTTGATCATGTGATGTCTGTGTGTGTGTGTGTGTCACATTTTAGTCTTTGATCATGTGATGTGTGTGTGTGTGTGTCACATTTTAGTCTTTGATCATGTGATGTGTGTGTGTGTGTGTCACATTTTAGTCTTTGATCATGTGATGTGTGTGTGTGTGTGTCACATTTTAGTCTTTGATCATGTGATGTCTGTGTGTGTGTGTCACATTTTAGTCTTTGATCATGTGATGTCTGTGTGTGTGTGTGTGTGTGTGTCACATTTTAGTCTTTGATCATGTGATGTGTGTGTGTGTGTCACATTTTAGTCTTTGATCATGTGATGTGTGTGTGTGTGTGTGTCACATTTTAGTCTTTGATCATGTGATGTCTGTGTGTGTGTGTGTGTCACATTTTAGTCTTTGATCATGTGATGTCTGTGTGTGTGTGTGTGTGTCACATTTTAGTCTTGATCATGTGATGTGTGTGTGTGTGTGTGTCACATTTTAGTCTTTGATCATGTGGTGTGTGTATGTGTGTGTGTGTGTCACATTTTAGTCTTTGATCATGTGATGTGTGTGTGTGTGTGTGTCACATTTTAGTCTTTGATCATGTGATGTGTGTGTGTGTGTCACATTTTAGTCTTTGATCATGTGATGTGTGTGTGTGTGTGTCACATTTTAGTCTTTGATCATGTGATGTGTGTGTGTGTGTGTGTCACATTTTAGTCTTTGATCATGTGGTGTGTGTGTGTGTGTGTGTGTGTCACATTTTAGTCTTTGATCATGTGATGTGTGTGTGTGTGTGTGTGTGTCACATTTTAGTCTTTGATCATGTGATGTGTGTGTGTGTGTGTGTGTCACATTTTAGTCTTTGATCATGTGATGTGTGTGTGTGTGTCACATTTTAGTCTTTGATCATGTGATGTCTGTGTGTGTGTGTGTGTGTGTGTGTCACATTTTAGTCTTTGATCATGTGATGTGTGTGTGTGTGTGTGTGTCACATTTTAGTCTTTGATCATGTGATGTGTGTGTGTGTGTGTCACATTTTAGTCTTTGATCATGTGATGTCTGTGTGTGTGTGTGTGTGTGTCACATTTTAGTCTTTGATCATGTGATGTCTGTGTGTGTGTGTGTCACATTTTAGTCTTTGATCATGTGATGTCTGTGTGTGTGTGTGTGTCACATTTTAGTCTTTGATCATGTGATGTCTGTGTGTGTGTGTGTGTGTCACATTTTAGTCTTTGATCATGTGATGTCTATGTGTGTGTCACATTTTAGTCTTTGATCATGTGATGTCTGTGTGTGTGTGTGTGTGTCACATTTTAGTCTTTGATCATGTGATGTCTGTGTGTGTGTGTGTGTGTGTCACATTTTCATTTTCTTATGTAGCAATCTGAGCGACGAAAACAACTGCCGACCTCCAATATCATTAGCACACAATCAGAACATCGTCACAGGCAAAACGGCAGCAAATCTACTGATGGAGACTTACAAAAACATTAGTAGAATAAACATTCCAATAGACAAACAGAAAGCTGCAAGACGGGAAAACCAAGATGCAAAACACATGCCTTTAGCACCAGAAGAGCATCAGACGACCATCTTTACCCTAAACTGAATTAGATGTTGCTCTCAAAGGATTGAAGCTCAAAAGTTCCCCTGGTAAAGATGGAATCTCCAACGAAATGCTCCTAAATCTGGGACAGAAATCCAAGAGCCAGCTTCTAAGGATAATAAATGCTAGCTGGAAGAGAGGTCATATGCCGGCAATCTGGAAAGAAGCTATTATGGTGCCCATCCTCACGCGTGGTAAAGAGTTGATTGATGACACGGAAAGATAATCACGAGAAACATGAGCAGGTCAAAGGTCAAGAGGACAAAAATAGACAAGCAAGATAAGCATCGAGTGATCTTTAGGACCGAGTAGCCATGTAAGAAGGTGCAGGCGAACACCTCAGAGAAGGTGAGAAGAAGAGTGGGTGATTTCATAATATCATATCGATGTGTTAGGAAAATGATGGTTGAAGGGGCATACGTACCTAAAGAAGATAAAATCTTTCATTGAAAATTGAAAGTTAGAGTGACGTGCACAATTAGATGTAGGAAGATTATTGCTACACGATGGGAGATCTGAGAGTTGGAGGCAGAGAATAGCCTAGGTTTTTGAGAACAGGTGACAGACTATAAACAACATTTAACTCTTGATTTGTAATTGCAGGATTCTGAACAGGTGCTGGAAGTGAACTGTTGAGATGAAGTAATGATTCAATGTTATCCATGATTTGTGTTACGATGTTATGTGTTGAATCTGTATCTTGTTTGTTTAATACGTCAAGTAACCGTTTGTGTATTTCATCATCTAGCATATACAGTGTGAATTGTTGACACCAAATAAAGTGCTCATAATCACACACACTCCAGTGCATTAATTTGACAGGACGTTCATGATTCAAATGTCAGGTTGAGATCACCAGAGTTTCTTTTCAGGACCTAACCGTAGGGGTGTGGAGAGGGGGTGGGGGTACAAGGGTTGGGGGGTGGTAGACTTTACTCGTTATATAAAAAAATTTAATATCTCAGGTTTTAAGTTTATAAGAATTATAACAATAATAAACATGAGTATATTATTATTATAAGAGGCTTTTAGTAACGAAAAATATAGAATTGAGATGTTAAAATCAGAGCTATATTATTTAAGGATTTATTTCGCTGCTCCTGTAAATATCCTCCCACCCATTGCCTCCCTCAATTTAGAAAGATGCCCACACCGATAAATTGTTTTCTGAAAGACTTAAACAGGTGGAGATAACCTTAGCAGTGAGTCGAATAATTGGGCAGATTTGTCACAGAGAGACTGAAAACCCAGTATCTAAGACAATGAAACACAGTGGAATGGAAGTGGGGAAAGGGGGGGGGGACAGTGGTTTGGTTACAGCTTTACATGAGTGATGGACGATACGCAAAATGTTTGTAAAGATATTACTTTTACTCTCCCCCCACACTTTTACATCTTTATCATCAGCTTAACAGCAGCTTCGCATATTTAAGCATTTGTATGCATGTTTATGCCTTTAATCCTTTACTAGAACAAAGGAGGAATTTATAGATAGGCAGAACATTTACCAACATATGAATGAAATTATGTTTCAACTACGTATAGATCAAATAAATTGGCACCGTGGTAGTAACGACCCCATGTACTACCAGATTTAGAATTCTTTTGATCCCTCAAATATGAATGTACATTTAAAGCTTGTGTACCTTCAAGCCGGATCTGTAGTCGGCATACTCTTCTCTGAAAGAAATTATTCTATGATTGTTCAACATGAAAGCGTCATAGACTTGCACAACAACAACGAAACATCACACACAGTCATCATCATACCTGTGGTTTGGGTGGTTGGTGCCCCCACAACAACAACGAAACATCACACACAGTCATCATCATACCTGTGGTTTGGGTGGTTGGTGCCCCCACAACAACAAAGAAACGTCACACACAGTCATCATCATCATACCTGTGGTTTGGGTGGTTGGTGCCCCCACAACAACAACGAAACATCACACACAGTCATCATTATACCTGTGGTTTGGGTGGTTGGTGTCCATTAATTCAATAAGCCCTATTTCAGAGATGTTGTCTGGTTTCACCTGAAGTGCTAAATTAATGAGATGTCTCACCAGGACCGGTGTGTTGTTTATCTGAGGAGACAGGTGCCAATATATTTATAATAGTGCTTTTTCTTCCTGGCGGTACGCAGTGCCGGCACATTTTTTTACATTAAAATGTCAGTTCATTGACAGTAAAAATATACTAAATTGTTTTTGTGAATATATCCAATAAAATAAATTCCCAGACATACAACGTCCTCTAAAGTACACTTTGGACACAATGCAGTATCTTCCAGCGAATGTGAAAAGGGTTTCTATCGGATGAACCTTATAGTAACTTCATTTATAGCATCTCTGCTTGTTCGGACAACCTCTGCACTGATTTTCATCAGGACAGTGGGACCTCCTCTCACCAAATCCATTCCTAGCAAATATGTGGATTCATGGCTACTAAGAGCTGGTCATGTAGACCGGAACTGGGACATTATTAATCTGAGGGACATATCTGCCAGCGATGGCAAAGGCTAAGTCAACTTAGCAAAGAACAATCAGAGGCCAAAGAAACGCTCTCACAAAAAAGCGGAACACTTCAGTAAGCTGAGAGGGAAATCTGTTGGACTGGCAAAAGGAAGCTAAGTCAAGCAGAGACCAGAGAGAACAAGGACCCAAGATGAGTGGCGCAACAAGCCGAAATGGTGATAGCTAAGTCGACCAGACACAAAGAACACCTGGGGAGAAAAAGAACACAATGTCAAGCACACTGAGAAAAATATAGAACCATGAGCCAGAGTAGGAATATTGAGGTGAACAGAGTCGTCGATCACAGGACTACATTTCAGATTCCGAGATGTGAACTATTTGAGTTGTGTACATAGATACATTTATGATTAGCGTAAGCACAGGCTGACTAGGAGTGTGAGCTGTGAACTATTTTGAGTTGTGTACATAGATACATTTTGGTTTAGCGTAGGTACAGACTCACCAAGAGTGAGAGCGGTAAACTATTTGAGTTGTGTACATAGATACATTTTGGTTTAGCGTAGGTACAGACTAACTATAGCTCGTTTCAAATCACGTGCCCAACTTCAAAACGCTATTACTCAGTAACCGTTTGTTAAAAACTATTGAAATTTTGCAAATGTTATTAGAATGCAAAAGACCCTTTAAATGTATATTTAGCAAATATCATGCAGCTGCAGTTTTCTTAAAGCGGCGAATTTCTTTGATGTTTGTCAAAATTGTATATTGTGAACCCCTAAATAATAGAAATTACCGTAGTTGCTGGTCTATGATTAATTTTCACTAGGTAAAAGCGTGGCCGTAATGGGGAAATAACTGAATAAGACAAAACACCAGGAGAATTATTGTCTTCTCAGTTCGAGGACGGACGATAATATCAAGGTATACCTGTATGTCCAATTTTCATAGTTGTGTGGTCCTGAAAAGGAGCGTTTGTTGAACTAATTTAAGGTAATATAGGGGCCAACATTGTGGGGGCTATATACTTTCATTCTGAATCAGACGAGTCTAAAAGATTAATAACTGTTTGGGGTTCAACATTCCACAAACCATCATTTTTCCAATATTCCTCTTCATGTTTTAAGACGTGGTCTTCACATTTAGCCAAATAATCTTTGTCTATATTTAATAAAGCGAGATTAGCAAGAGTCTTTACATCGCATATTTTGAATGTTGTATTTTCATCTGCCACTTGTCCTTTTAATTTTGTCCAGATTAGTTCTATTGGATTTAAATGAGCATGGTAAGGTGGATCCTCAAACTTATATGACCGTGCTCTTGGATAATCTTATCTATTTGAAAAATCTTTGTCCTTTGTTTTTGCTTTACTAGAGATAGTAATTTAGGTTTTAAGTACATGTTATTAAATTGTATGTGCTCCTTTGTGAGCCATATCTTAATAGTATCTTTTGTACTGGATGACGTCAGGACTTTATCTTCAAGTGCAACAATGTTGTGGTACGCTGCATTGTCCATTATTAGGCAAGATGGTCGATCTAGTGATGGGAGAGCAGAATTTTCAATCCAATGTCTAAATATGTGACCATTCATCTCAGAGTGATAATCCCGATTGTCTATGGATTTTGAAAGAAAAATGAGCTCTGCATTCTGTATTAGTCCATGTTGTCGACTACCTGCATGAGCAATTATCAAGCGCTGTCCTTTGCTGCTAGGTATTAATCTCTTAATCTTTCCATCTGATGACTGCCATTCCCTTTGGTTAGTGTGGTGAGCATTGATCCATGTTTCATCCAAGTACACAATATCATAACCTTGCTTGCGCACCTCTTTTACTTCACGTAAGTACTTGCTTCTCATGACTACTATATGTGGCTTCTCACAGATGATGTTTCGTCCATTGGAATACTTTCTAATTGTAAAGCCTGCAGCTCTCACATTCCTCCATAATGTAGACTTTGATATTTCAATACTGTTGTTCTTTTTCAGCGATACTTTTAATTTTCTTATTGTAACAGTTTCATTCATACCCAACATTTTGCGAATTTCACTTCTAATAAGTTCACTGTCGAAATTATCCAACATTTTTGCTCTTCCTTGTGATTTTGTATATTTTGAACATTGACGGTCACGTGCTTGAATCCAGCGATTAAATGACCGTTTAGATAAATCCAAAATGTGTCTTGTCCTATTCTCAGGGTTTTCTAAAGAATGAAATAATCTTCCTCGTTTAGCTTCTTTGCAAAAATAGTTATACATTTTTATTGCGATGTTTTGTAAAATGCAGAATTTCATTTTAAGACTCATGATAAATGTTATCGTTCCACGTCTCTTACCTCTGAATGAACGGAAATGGAACACACAATTTCTCGTGTTTTTTACAAGTGTCTAATTGTGTCAAAAAACCACGGTGAAAGCGTGAAAACACGTCGATTTTACCGTGTATGGATTTTTACTCGCTATTTTTAACTTAAAATACTGTAAACATTAAGTTTTGACTACATCAATGGGTCGTTATAAATTTATATAAATCAAATAAGCAACAATAATAACCAAATGGTTTTTGTTATTGAAATTTATTCCCTGTTGGGTTCTAATCATTATAACTTTACATGCAAATTTTGAACAACTTACAACAAGCGGTTAAAAAGCTATCGATTTTAAAAGTTGGGCACGAGTTATGAAACAAGCTATAGGAGTGTGAGCTGTGAACTATTTTGAGTTGTGTATACAAATACATTTGTGATGAGTGATTATGCGGCTGTTTAGACCGCAAAGTATTTGTGACTTGTGAATTTCAGTTGGACTTTTTAATAAACGTAAGTTAGTGTGTTATTACACCTTCTATTTATTTATTGACCTTTCGTGCCGTAGCCGGCCCATAGGGCGTAGACCAAGATACTCCTTGTCTTATCTAAATTTTCATTCTAGCAATTTTCAATTCCTTTAAAGATATTTTATCAAATCTCGCCATTTGTCTCTGTTCTGTGCAAGCAGCTCTATCTCATTGAGGGAGCCTATTCCTGCTGCTCTTGCCTCTCTCATCAGTGTTCTTCTCAGTGTCTCTCCGGGTCTTCTTCTTCATCGTCTTTTCTTGATTACTGAAGATATTAGTGGCTGATTGGCGACTTCTCTAATTTACTCGTTTGTTTTGAATTCGTTCCACGCTATACCAAGTGTTTTCCTTAGACATTTATTTTCGAATGCGTTCAACCTTGTTTCTATCTCTAGTTGCTTTCCAGCTTTCACACGCATATGTAAGGCATGATAGTACATTTGATTTGAATAGTCTACGTTTTGTGTTTGTGCTGATGAGTTTTGATTTCCACAACTTTTCAAGGCTTTTTATATACATTGCCTCTTTAGCTATTCTGATTCTAATCTCTTTACTTGTATCGCTTTCTCGATCAATGTGACTTCCAAGATAGATGAAGTGATTGATCTTTTCCACTGGTTTGTTTTCCATGCATATTTTGTCGTCGGTTGAAATTAAGCTTTTTATGACCTTAGTCTTTGTATGATTGATCTCAAGCCCAATTTTGCTGGCTATTGATGATAGTTCATTTGTGTTTTCCTGCATAGTTTTTTTTATCTCACTGCTGATGAGAACTATGTCTTCAACAAAGTCAAAGGTCTTCCCAAATGGTCTCCTTGTATCCATTCGATGCCTTTATTACCAGTGCAGCATTTCTTCATTATGAAGTCCATAACAATTCCAAATAACAAGGGCGATAAAATACATCCTTGTTTAGCTCCAGTTTCTATTGGGAAACATTCGCTCAGTCCTTCCTCTGTTCGAACTGCACATGTGTAACCATCATACATGTCTTTGATAATATTTATTATTTTTTATTGTAAGCCATACTGCTTCAGAATTTTCCACAAAGAATCTCTATGAATACTGTCGAAAGCTTATTTGAAGTCGATGAAGTTAAGTACAAAAGGTTTTTGCTTTTCAATGTGTTTCTCCAATATAAGTCGTAGAGTAAAAATGTGGTCAAGGCAGCTTCTCCCTTTTCTAAACCCAGCCTGTTCTTCACGCATTACTGTATCTATTGAATCCTTTATTCTATTTAGGATGATTTTACAGAATAACTTTGAGGCAACTGACAAAAGTGTCACGCCTCTCCAGTTGTTACAATCTCTAAGACTGCCCTTTTTTTGGAATCTTAACAATGATTCCTTTTTTTCCATTTATGAGACGTCTTCTCTGCTTTCCAAATGATGTTGATCATTTTCTGGAGATGTATTAAATTATGGCTATCAATTGCCTTGAGGATCTCAGCTGTTAACTTATCCAGCAGCCTTGTTATTGGTAATATGCTTTTAGGTGGTTTCTATTTCGCTCAAGGTGAAGTCATCTAAATTTACATCTAATTCTGCTGCTGGTGTTTCATCTTTAAAATCTATTAAACTGTTGGGTAGTGGATGGTTAAGAATTTCTTTGAAGTGTTCCGCCCAACGGGCTTTTATGTCTGCGCTTGTTGTTAGCATTAATCCAGATTTGTCTAGAATTGGTGTTCCACTGGATGTATAGGTGTTTGTCAGCATCTTTTGTACAGTATAGAGAGTTCTGCTGTCTCCTGTAATTGCAGCTGTCTCTGCTTTCTCTGCCAAATTGCCTATATAAGCTCTTGTGTCTCTTCTTGCTGAACATTTTACTTTGAACTTTTTTATAACCAACTACAGCAACTTATAAACAAAATACCAAAACACGATCTTTTAATTGCAATGGGAGACTTCAACGCCAAAGTGGGAAAAGACAATGCAGGAGTGGAACATGTAATGGGGAGAGAAGGCTGTGATACTACAAGTTAGAATGGGAAAGATTAATAGAATTATGTTTAATAGAAAATTTAGTTCTAGGTGGGACATTATTTCCACACAAAAATATTCACAAAACAACATGGATATCTCCTGATGACAGAACCTCAAATCAAATTGATCACCTATGTATTAAACAACAATTCAGATCATCATTGATAGATGTACGAGCATACAGAGGTGCTGATGTTAATAGTGACCACAACCTGTGCATTGAGAAAATAATATTAAAATTTAAAAGCCAACAGAAGAGATCAACTACACATACAATTGATAGTCGTAAACTGTAAGATGAAGCCATCAAGAAAAATTTTGACATAGAGCTAAGTAATTGTTATGCAGCACTCGGTGAAATAGACTTAGATATCAATGAAATGTGGGACTCACATAGCAAAATACTAATGACAGCAGCAGAAGCAAGCGCCGGACTGAAGAAAATGGAAAAACGAGCTTGGATTTCAGACACCACATGGAAATACATCAAAGAAAGAAGAGAAACAAACAGAGCCATGACTAATGTAACGACAGATCTTGGAAATGTCCTGGCAAAAGCAGCATACAAAGAATTAGACAACAAAGTAAAATCGTTTTTATTACACCTTGCGAATTGTTAACTTTACATATCTATATGAGTAGACGTGCTGTTTAAATAATGAAGTGTTCAGAACTAAAACCAGTCTTTCAGTCATTCTACAGTTGATAGCAAAACCAAAAAGCTATCTAAAGACGACGAGGATATAATCGAGGATATGTTAAAAGTGTGGAAGTTGCTGTCAAATCTTCATGCAAGTAATGACACTTTTTCCCCATTAAGAAAAAACACTAATAATATAAAGATAATTTAAGTACAACTTCAACAATTCTGTGGAGAGCTGCTCCTAGGTCATTATTCTACAGTCGATGGCCAAAACAAGAAGCGATATAGAGACAACATTGGTATATAAAAGGACATGTTATTTGGTTATGGAAGGCCCCGGTATCACTGCAAACGAATTAAAATCCATAATTGCTCAACCGCCCGTGCCAGTGTAATCATCCGATTAAATATGTATGTTAAAGGTGTAGAAGTAAATACAATAACACGTTCAGTGTGAATACCGGGTAATCAATGCAGATATATCAGATGTAAATGTGACTCAATTCTATCTTTATGTGTGGAGAAGGTGACATTCTTTACTTTAAAAGTACGTTTTTTTATATGTGTATGTGCGATCATATATTTACGTTACTATGTACCACTAGGCTATGCGGTGTAGATTTCATAAAGCAAATATTTAAGCCAATGTAGATTTTCGCACTTATGCATATCTCATCATCATCATCATGTGCATACCGGTTGTCGCAGTCGATCATGTCCCTCCACAATCTTCTATCTATAGTGCACCGTATCAGTTCTGTTGTTGACTGTTGTCCGTGCCAAGACACCATTCTATCCAGTATTTTCTCTCTTTGTCGTCCGCGATGAAGAAACAGAAGAGAGGAAGAAATAAATGAAATACTATTTGCAGACGACCAAGTTCTGATACATGAAACAACTGAGGACCTACATGAACATATCAACAGGCTAAACAACACTTGTAAACAATACAACATAAAGATCAACATAAACAAAATCGAAGTAATGGCAATAGCGAGAAAGAAAGAAAACTAAACATCATAATAGATAATACAACTTTGAAGCAAGTAGACAATTTTAAATATCTGGTTAGCACGTTAACACAAGACAATAACCAAGAGACAGAGATAGATATAAGGTGTAACAAAGCATGCCAAGTTATAGGCCAAGTGTCAACACTATTGAAAAACAAAGCAATAACTACGGAAGTAAAAAGGGCAATATACAAATCAATTTTTCTGCCAACTCTGAGTTATCAGTGCCAGAATTGGACGCTGGACTCTAGAACAATAAGAAAGATAACGACCACCGAAATGAAATGTGTCAGAAGAATGACAAGAAACAGCTTAAGGGACAGAGTAAGAAATACTGACCTGAGGAAGAAACTCGAAATTGAACCAGCCATCGAATACACAAAGAAACAACAGATAAATTGGTTCGGCCACATAACAAGACAAAAAGAACTAACAATGACTCAAAAAACCTTAAATAAACGCTACGAAAACGCCAGATTAAGAGGAAGACCGAGAAAGAGATGGATAAAGGGAATACTAGAGTCACTAGGAGGAATAACACCAGAAGAAGCCAACAGAAGAGCAAAGAATCGCAGATTGTTTCTCCCCTCGACGCCAACGGCAGCAGAGGAAGGATTGAAGAAGAAGAAGTCGTTTGCCATCTCTATTTCCTCGTATTCTGCCAGTTGTAACCAAGTATTCCAACTTTCCTCTTCTCATGATGTGCCGAAAAATGTGAATTGTTTTTTTCTGATGTTTTTAGAAGCTCCCTTTTAGTGTTGGCCTCTTTGAGAATTTCCTCATTGGTCTATTTAGCTGTCCAGGGAACTTTCAACATTCTTCCGAGAAATCCCATCTCTGTGGCCTCTAATCAATTTTTTATTTGTTTGTCTACTGTCCATGATTGGCTTCCATAGGTCAGAATTGGCCAAATTTCATTCTCTTCATTTTTTGGTTAATGTTTTCTAGTTTTTCCAACCATTTGCGGAATGCTGATCTAATGTTCCAAGTTTACATTGCTATTGTCTCTTTATCTTTGATCTTGTAATAGAGTAGCTTGATGACGATCGGGTGTCACCTGCGGCACATGGCTCTCCCTACCGGACGAGGTGGCTGTGGGGTCCCCATTAACGTCATTAGCTGTAGATATGTTGTGTTTTGGCATACTTTTTCTAGGCAATATAAGAAGATAGCTTGCCATTCCTTTCCTTCTTGGCAGTGACTGTACTAGTCGGAGATCGCATCCATTGTCTCTATACATGAGATCCTCTGCCTGCCATCGCGGTGTGGGGACCATAACCGGCACTACTTGTCGGCTGCTCCCACAACACCATCCACCACCTGCTCCAATGGCTTCACGTAACCCTAATAGGGGGGCTAAACGGGAGCTCCACCTTGCCCAGGGGTGTCCCGAGGACTAGCGGAGAAAAGGAGACGTCTTACTCCTCCTTTGGTAGGGCAGAACTCTACCCCGCTAACCATTATTTACCATATTAATCGTTATGTATATCTGCCTGCACAATGATACGATTTATTGAATACATGCATGCTGAAGCAACTTTACGGGTAAACATTTAGTTACACATATAAAGACAAACTTGTGAAACATATACATATATACATATTATGTGTGTCTATACTAATCGTTATTGTGTGCAGTTGAATGTTATTTAGCATGTGTATATTTTGTGAGTTTGTTTTTATGTGTGATAGTGTATGTGTTTCTGTACGCCTTTACATATTTCACAAGTGTATCTTTAGATGGTGTAACTAAATGTTTACATATAACGTTACTCACGCATGAATGTATTCAGTAAAGCGCGTAATTGTGCAGGTAGAAATGCAAAAGTGCGTGAAGCTACATTGCCATGACTATTTGCTTTGTGAAATATATACCTCATATACTTGATGCATAAAATAGAAATAAAACAAAAACAACCAGACACCTGTCTTTAATTGTCTGTTCCATATATTTGTATGAGAATACATTCCTTTTTTTTGTATGTTATTTGTGGTAAATATGTCTATATTTATGGCACAAATGATTTCGTGAAGGAGCGCGGGTTTTTATGTTTTTGTATGTGGGCAGAATGAGAAAGAAAAGGTTATATATTGTAATAAACTCCACGGTTTTTTTTCTGTTTTTGTAAAGTTTACCAAAAAACGATTATATGTACCTGGTCAAAATTAACTCTTAAAAAAATGGTTCGATACTAGTTCATATAATTTTAAAACAGTGTTTAAAAGAAAACAACAACTGAAGAGTCCCTCTAGGCCTTGTTAGGCGTATGGGAAACATGATGATAGTGACGAGATTTGTCCATGACCACGGCACATTTTTAGGTGATGTGGTCAGTATAACGCCAGAGCACTTTTACTTCCCATGAAAATCTCTGGTACTCAATGTTAGGGGCTGGGTGAACCCCGGAGCATTGTCGTTTAGAAAAAAATTCCACTTCTTCTAGACATCCATCGAGCCTGAACCCTTGTCATCAGGATGCGAGCACACAAACCACTCGGTCACCGAGGCTTTACATAGTGCGGATAAACAATTGTACTTCCTGAATGTTTGCTTGAAGGCCACACGGGGCATAACATGTTGACTAACATGTTTTATTAGTTACAACACAATTCCTACGGAATAACCCACAATAATACCACAGAACTGGGAAATATTTTGTTACTTACCTTGCAATTTCAGGATTGAAAGCACTTAAATTAGATTATAAATTAGATTATAAATTAGATAATATGGCAAGTGCTAGTATGAATGTCTTGTCTTTCAGCTAATCATCATCATTTAGTGCAGTCTCCGCATCCAAGGTTGGCTCCCAGGGAGTGTCATTCCGCTTCTCTTTCATTGATGGTGCATATTTCATAGGTTTACTTGTTCATCTTTTGATGTTACTCGTCCATGTTAGTCTTGGTCTGCCTCTGCCTCTTTTACCTTGCCTCTTTTTCCCTTCCAAGATTACTTTTATTAGGCTGCTGCGTCTTTTAACATGACACAACAATTTCATTTGTCGTTTTTGAATTGTATTTAGTAGTTATTTTTTTTTCATCTTTAGTTGATTTAAGGCTTCATCGGTTGTTTTCTTTTTCTTCCATCCAATTCTATCTAGTCTTCTATAGATCCACGTTTCAAAAGCTTAAATTTTCTGTTCAGTTTTCTTGTCTAATATCTATGTTTCTGCACCATACAATAATGCTGAGAAGATATAACATTTTGTTACTCTTAGTTTTAGCACTGGTGTTATTTGTTTTGTTGTTAGTATATATTTCATGGCATTAAAATTACTTTTTGCTATCCCTATCTTTCAGCTAATATACACATTTATTTCCACAATTTTCATTCTTGAGAAAACACAATTCTTGTTCATTATCCCACAAATTGTTGTAAATAATTTATATCACCAGGACTGAGAAAGTCACGATTCTATGACATGTCCCATAATTCAGCTTCCTAAACATTCGTGAATGTATTAAATTCTGTTACTAAGGTCGCTTAATTGTGTCGTTAACAAAACGGGAACTAAAGTAGTCTGAAAATATTAGCAAATCAGAAGACGGGTCTTAAAGTTGTCTTATTATATTTTCCAGTCAGAAGACGGGTGTTAAGGTTGCCTAAATATATTAGCCAAACAGAATACGGGTCTTAAAGTTGCCTAAATATATTAGCAAAACAGAATACCGGTCTTAAAGTTGCCTAAATATATTAGCCAAACTTAATACGGGTCTTAAAGTTGCATAAATATATTAGCCAATCAGAAAATAGGTCTTAAAGTCGTCTTAATATATTAGCTAATTAGAATACGGGCTTAAAGTTGTCTTAATATATTTAGCTAATAAGAATACGGGCTTAAAGTTGTCTTAATATATTAGCCAGTTAGAAGACTGATCTTAACGTTGCCTCAATACATTAGCCAGTCTGAAAACGGGTCTTAAATTTGCTTTTATACATTATTAAGTTAGAGGACTAGTTGACTAATTATGCCAGTCAAATGACCAGTTATAAAGTTGTCTTATCTCACAGATATATGTCGCTGGAACTTGATTTGATTTGCTCATTTGTGCTGTTCCAGTAAGGTAAAATACACACGCTCCATCTGTTACACATCCAACATGATTACAAGTAGCTGTGTTTTAAATCTATACACTTCTGTGGTTAACAATTTGAAATTGCATCCCGGAATTTCAGATTTGCTAATTTAACAAAAAAATATTTTAGGAGCGAACAATATTCTATTAAATTCTAATGAGGAGTGGATACTGGTGCCTACGTCATTCAGGGGCACATTCTCGTGTACTGTCACCCTGGACAGGAAATGTAGTTAGCAGAACTTAGTTGATGGACACTGTGGGACTTACTGAGGAGGGGATCTAAGCATCTATGGACATGTTTGGAGTGCAATGATAATGATCCGCAAATAACTCAAGAACGCAATAACTCAAGAACTCCATAACAAGTCTATTAACTTCTATTAACTAATTAATAATTAAATATTATTATAATTCACAGGGGAGACGCACCAAGATGGACGCACCAAGATGGACGCACCAAGATGGACGCACCAAGATGGGCGCTTGTTTGCGTTTGAACAAAGCCCAACGGCCAAGATCTGAATTTGCATAATTTCGTTCATTCTCAACGGTGGCCGTTATAGTTTAGCTTTTGCTAGCACAATGCCTGGAGTATAAGCTCGGACCACCATCTTGTCGTGCTTTCTCCCTGCATCGCAGATTAAACGGACGCTGTCTAATTGAACCAAATTAGTAAATAACCTTGATAATAGCGAATAACAACCACTGCTGTTGCTGCTGAGGTAACGCCAAACGAGATAGGTCTTGAGAAATGTTTGCCAAGTCCAAGGCTGATGTTCTTGCACATAATAACCTACTTGGACTCGGTGGTAACGTTGCTACTACCGCTGATCGCCATTACTGTCATGCTCTTCACGATCGTTCTGTCCATCATACACAAGTCCCGGTGGAAGAAGCTCAGTGGCCTGCCGATGCTGGAAGTTTCGAGCTGAAACCGATCAACGATCCTAGGTGGAGCTCAATGCGAGCTAGCGCCCAGGTTCGTGTGGCTAGGCTGCTCTTTGCCTTGTCTCTATCTTACATCATCATGAACGCACCCTGCCACGTGGCCAGACTGTACTATCAGAAGCGGACTCAAGATTCAGGGGGCATGAAAATGACATTCTCTGAAGGTCCTATCCGGCTGATCTTCCTGCACGTCGGTCACGCCCAACATGCCTGCAAGTTTTGGATCTTCGTGGTCGTCAGTAGAAACTTTACCAAGAACCTCAGACAAACTTTAGTGGAAGTTACCACGTGTATATGTTAGTCGTAGCTCATATCTTGGTGGGTGTATGTGCTGGCCATGGCTCATATCTTGGTGTCTTTCTGGGCTGGTCATGGCTCATATCTTAGTGTATATCCATGCTAGGCATGGCTCATATCTTGGTGGGTGACTGTGCTGGCCAGGGTTCATATCTTGGTGTGTGGTTGTGCTGGCCATGGTTCATATCTTTGTGTGTTTCCGTGAAGCCATGGCTCATATCTTAATGTTTTCTGTGCTGGTCATGGCTCATATCTTGGTGTGTTTCTAGGCTGGTCATGGTTCATATCTTGGTGTGTGTTTGTGCTGGTCATGGTTCATATCTTAGTGTATATCCATGCTAGGCATGTCTCATATCTGGGTGGGTGACATGCTGGCCAGGGTTCATATCTTGGTATGTGGCTGTGCTGGCCATGGTTCATATCTTTGTGTGTTTCCGTGAAGCCATGGCTCATATCTTAATGTTTTCTGTGCTTGCCATGGCTCATATTTTAGCTTGTGTGTGTGTGTGTGTGTGTGTGTGTGTGTGCTGGCCATGGCTCATATCTTGGTGTGTGTCCGTGTTAATCATGTCTCATATCGTTGTGTGCATGTCAGTATTAGTCACATACCATATCTTTGTGTGTGTGTGTGTGTGTTAGTCATATCACATATATTGGTGTGTGTCAGTGTTAGTCACATCTCATATCTTTGTGTGTGCATGTCTGTGTTAGTCACCTCTAGTGACTCGGGCAGATGGTGCTCGTTAACCTGAGAGGGCAGACCATCTAAGGGCAGAATCCCCCTACAGAAAAGACATTCTGCTGCCTTGCAGGAAGATTGGGGACAATCAAAGGCTAAGGAAAGCAAACCTGAACAAAATGCTGGCTGAAATCGGATGCACTGGGCCACTGGCGCAGAACACAGTGCAACGTTTGTACAGGTATTCAAGCAGAGTGGACCTAACACTCTAATTGACTTTAATTATGAAATCAATTCACTTAAACAGACAGCTGTCTTCATGTGAGATCTGGAATCCTACTCTGATTGAGTCCTGATAAAAGAGAGAGAGAGAGAGAGAGAGAGAGAGAGAGAGAGAGAGAGAGAGAGAGAGAGAGAGAGAGAGAGAGAGAGAATTCACAAGTATTGACTTGGGCTAAAATGTTTTACTCTTTCTATGTGGTGTCGCAACTTGAAACCACACCCACTAAATATTGCTTTTAATAATGGGAACAATGTACTAGGATTAGTACATCTTCATCCATAAATGATGCTAAATGTCCAAGATTAGACTTTTGTGCATTCATTCATTCAATCCCTTTTTTCATTTAGATACCAAATATACTGCTCTTCAAGCCTTCACTGTGACGGCTCCGCGGTTTTTTTTTTGTTTTTTTTTTTGGGGGGGGGAGGGGAGAGAGAGATATTAAGAAACGCTGTTCTACACTCTCTATGTTTTTAAATAAAAGTGAAAAATTAGTGATGGCGTAGAGAAACAGAGAAATAGAAGAGCATCTGAAGTATTAAAATGTTAAAGAAGATAAATGAGAGTGGAACCGACTTCCCACAATTAAACTTGACACATGCTGATGGTAACAATACTAACCTGAGACAAACGCATTTGGTTCAGGTTACATATGGTAACTGCTGGGAATGGAAGCTCGCTGAACGTGTAGTCCATAGTCACATGAGTTTTATACTCAAAATACGTGGCAAATAGACTGTGAAGAGAAGAGTAAAACCGTGCTCAAATTAAAGTAATTTCATGGTAAAAAGTAGGTTTTGAGATTGTAAGGTAACGGAAAAAATGACGTCATGGGACGCACCAAAATGGCAGCTTATTTATATTCGAGCTATGGACCAAGCAATGTTTGCATTGAACAACACGATAAATGTTATTGCTGCGAGTTGGCAGATTTTTGAAAATGTTTTCAGGGGTTTGAACATAAATGTTTGTTCACAGTTCGTTAACCTTCGCTGTAGATAAAGTCGTTAATTGGATGGCTTCGTTTCAGACATTTTAGACGTTGGTAGCTAAGGACCTAACTTGTGCAAGCGGATGGCATTGGCAAGGATCATTTTGAATCTATGAAGTGGGCTCATTGTGTGTTTAACTCAAACGCATATGTGCTTTTTATCCAAAGACCCTTTTTTTTTTGGGGGGGGGGGGGGACTCAATGCAGATATCTCCGATGGAAGAATAAATTGTACTATTGGTCCCATAAATGATTCGCTTCCAGAGGTTTATGATGTAGTAAACAAAGCAGTTTTGTCATTGCAAGTGAATAATGTCCACACCTATAATTGGTCAGGATTGTGTGGCAGCAGCAGCTTTATAGCGAACACAGAAAACATCACAGGATTGTGCTGTTCTGAAACAGCTATGCCATGCTACCCTGGAATTGCCTTTAATGGGATTACTGTGACCACAAACCACTCTCCATGTGTGTGCCACATATTTACACCCCAGAAAGAAATACTGAATATAACAACACCATGTGCTGTCTGTGATATTAATGACCACAGACCAGGAGCCTCCTGTATGATTGATAGAACTGTTGCACCAAGCACTTCATCAGCAGAGCCATATCTATGGAATGTTAATCTGACATTGTTCTTGAATGATGTCCAAGTTAGTGAGACATCAGAATCGTGTGGCGGCGGCTACAAGAAGTGGAGAACATCAAGATCTGCTACTATAAAGGAGATTTGCCTTGCTATCCCAGAATTGCCTTAAATGTAGTTGAAAACTTCTCCTCTTGTGTAAACTACACATTCACATCTAAGAGTGAATCAGTGAAGGTCACAAAATCATATTCTCTCTGTGGTTTTACTAACTACAGGTCATGTGGCTTCTGTTGGATTGGAAATGACAAATTACCACCACTGTGTGTCTATATGTTTGGAATTGGAGTCATCAATGACGGCCTAACATCATCAAGTGCTATGACGATCATCATTTTCGGGAGGACGTGAACTCCCATGGTATATGGTGGATAGGCGGCAGGAACCATTGAAGGCTATGTCTGAAAAGTCTTCCTTCTTGCAGTTTCCTCATATTCCAAGTCCGGCTTGTTGCAGGAGCTACTGAGTTAAGTGCTCTGTGCACACCGTGAGCTGTGTGTCTCATCCGTTTTGATCCTGCTTCGATATCCCGCTTGTTTACGATGAATGATGATATCGTATGACAGAGAACAGTTGGCTGTGTTCACTTTCTGCGCGGTTTCGCCTTATGTCTTTTGGCGTGTGCTGAGACTGCTACGATGGGGACTACAGTTACCTTTCTTTGTTTGGGAGATGAGTTGGTAATTCGGATGATTCCACTGGCACGGGCGGTTGAGCAATTATGGATTTTAATTCGTTTGCTGTGATGCCGAGGCCTTCCATAACCAATAACAATAACCAATAACAATTGTTAGGTAACGGTAAAGTACGAGACTTGAATCGGCGTCTTATCACTCGAGGTTTCTCCCATATGTGCTCGGACGCCTATCCACAGGCGTTCGGAGACTTCTGGATAATATCGCTTCAAGAATAAAAACTCACAATGCGAGGCGGCGTTCCTCACCTTACCAGAATACTACACTGGTACCCATTTCTGTCAGCGGCTGGGTCGACCGCGGGGGTATTTTTGTTTTCCAACCACGAGTACAATCCACACTGCTTCCAGGGGAAGCTAAAATGGCTTGTCCGACCGTCGGTAGCCCAGTCGGGTGCTTTTCCTAAGTAGGTTGTCGAGGCAGCCTGAGACTGTGAAACAAGCTTACCACACGAGGTGGATGACGAGACTTAGAGAATAGATTAGGAGTAGCCAGCATGCTATGGGAAACAATCTAAGTTATAACTAAGTTATTTCTTGAGACCTACTGAATATTATGGGGATATTCAGCGCGCAATGGTTTAGATTTGTAAAATGAAAAAAATGGTATGTAAAGCTTTTTTCAGCTTTTTCTTTTACCCATTAGACTCAACGCGTCGTCTGGAGCAGCAGTTTTCTATTCCTACCCAGGACACTAGTCGTTGCTAGCCCTATTTAGTTATATGATTTTAACAAATCTGAATGAACAACTTCGGTTGTTGTTATAATGTCTCATCGTTCTCAATATTCTCTTTACATATTTGCATTACTTTATTTTATACGCTCGGTCGTAAAAATTGTTTGATGCAGTCATGTGTTTTTTTTTTATATTTATTTTAAATTTTGTCATTTCTCACTCTGATTATCCTGAAGATATATTTACTTATTCTTTTTTCTTCTTTTTCCTTCCTCATTTACCTTTCAGCGTCGAGAGGAGATATAATTTTCGATCTTTGGCTTTTTTTGTTGGCTACTACTGTTGTGTTTCCTAGTCTTTCTAATTTTCCATCAATCCATCTTTTTCGTTGTCGACCTTTAAGTCTTGTGATCTCGTAACGTTTATTAAAGGTTCGTTCTGTTGTGTTTTGATCTTACTCTCTTATCACTTGGTCAAAGCATTATATTTGTTGTTTCTTTATATATTATGTGACTGAAATTATTACTTGCTTTTTTCACTTTCTTGATTTCTGATCTCATCCCTATAAGCTCAGGCTGTTTTCTGTCATTAGTCTAATACATTTTATCTCGGTAGTGGTTACCTTTCTTTTGCTCTTGAGTCTAGAGCCCTGGTCTAGAATTGGTAGCACAAATATTCGGGATGAAGATTGTATTGTAGAGGGCCCGTTTTGCCTCTAGAGGTATTTCTTTGTTGGACAATAGTGATGACAGCTGTCAGATGATTTGGCAAGCGTTATTGCTTCTTGAGTCTATTTCTGCTACTTGTGAGTTGTCGTTTGTCACCAGAGTTTTAAATTACTCCACCTTTTTTAATTGTCTAATGTCTATATTTATGTTGATAATCTGTTTCTTATTTGCGATATTCATGAGTTTATTTGTGGATGTTGATTCTCATTTACAGTTTCTAAGATATACCTACTACTTCTTCTTCCTCTTCTTTCCTTCCTCATCTGCCTTTCAGCGTCGAGGGGAGATATAACTTGCCGTCTTTTGCTCTTCTGTTCGCCTCTGCCGCTGTTATGTTTCCTAGTGCTTCTAATATTCCATCGATCCATCTTTTTCGTGTTCGACCCTTGGGTCTGTAGTTCTTGGCATTTTAAAATAGACACTGCCTTGAGCATAACGTGCACCATTACTCTGTAAGTTCAGTAAGTACACGTTGATTGTTTTGGTATCCCCTGGTGCATGGCACTACCCATAATGATAAGCTCTGGTTTCAATCATTTCCAAACTTGTGATGTGCTACAGTGAGAATACCAAGACCATAATTCTACACTGACAGCAGCAAAGATTGCAGAAGCCGAGAAAAACAAACTGCTGCAGTTTTGTGTTGATCAAGATCAGATTTGGCAGCACCCAACAAGTAGTGACGGTTCTGGTCTCCATCCCGGATGAGAGGTCGCGATTGGAGAGATAGTGGCTACGATCTCGCATGGTCACCTCTGTCCTGGAGGGAATTGGGCCCTACCATCTTAGCCCGAAGGACACACATAGCAGATAGACTTTCAGACTCCACATAGACTTTCTGACTCCACATAGACTATCTGACTCCACATAAACTCTCAGACTCCACATATACTCTCTAACTCCACATATACTCTCTAACTCCACATAGACTCTCTGACTTCACATAGACTCTCAGACTCCACATAGACTTTCTGACTCCACATAGACTATCTGACTCCATATAAACTCTCAGACTCCACATATACTCTCTAACTCCACATAGACTCTCTGACTTCACATAGACTCTCTGACTTCACATAGACCCTCTAACTCCACATAGACTCTCTGACTCCACATCACTTTTAGCTCTAAAATCAGACTGAAGCGCATCCTGGTTATATTAACTTTTCTTTTCGCTTGTGAAACATGCACCCTTTCCGAGAGCTCAAAAGAAAATACAAGCTATGGAGATGAAATGTCATAGTGACATTTTCGGCAACTCTTACAGCTTAGATCGTAACACAATCGAACAAGTTTGCACAAGGACATAACATCTATGATCCTTGACTCTATGATCCTTGACTCTATGATCCTTGACTCTATGATCCTTGACTCTATGATCCTTGACTCTATGATCCTTGACTCTATGATCCTTGACAATAGTGAAGAACAAGCCAAATTAAATGGTTTGTCCACGCATTTCAATTGTCTAAACTGTCAAAGACCATTCTTCAAGAAACTATGAAAGCACGGAAAAGCAGAGGTAGACGAAGAAAAATTCGGGAAGATAGCACCAAAGACTTGATAGACATCAATTTCGCATGGTTCTAAAGAATGACTGAAGGTAGAGATACATCTTTGACAAAGTCTATCAGTGGTGACCCAATGACTCGGAAAGTTATGAGATTAAGAAGATGAAAAAGATTGCAAATGAGCTCGATCCTCTCCTTAATTTCAAGATGAGACAGCTCAGGCGTTGGTTGAATCCTAGCAGGTGATATTCCCAAATAAATAACAGTCAGGTCTTTCCTGATGTATAACTACAACAGTGCTCATAACGGCTTCTCATTAAGTCTTATAGCGTGTAACGACTGACAGCCATTATTCTGTTTAGCCATTCCGTCATTGGCTCCCTGCCTTCGCTCTTGGACCACTGCGTTTGACGTAATATCCTTGCAGTCTATCGAGATGTAGATTTGCATTCCTTACTGGAGTCACTTTGTCTGTTTGAGAATATAATATCTTCCCGGCCAATTTGCTCGTCTATTTTCCACAACAGCCAATCCAGTAAGTCTGTGTGGACATGTTTTCTTGCGCGCAAAAGAGACTGTGATCAATATGACATTTACAATTATATGGTATATGTGGGAAAACATAAGACATGTTGAGTCTATGAAGATAAGTGATAATAAACGGAACTTACGAGGTTAGGTGTATCATCATACAACAAATGGCAAGCAACAGAAGCAGCGACCAGATAACCCTGACCAACGAATTCTCTGAGTTCTTGATGAAAGGTATACCAGTCATTGTACACCTGTCTGTATACTTGGCAACGATGTGTCGTAAAGCGATCTTTTCAAACTTTGTGAACTCGACTTCTTCCCTCGTATCTGGTCCATTTTCAGCCTTCCCAATTAAATTAGAAAGTATCTTCAAAGATGAAAACATAATTTATCAACTTTCTAATGATGTAAAACATTTACTACATTAATTGTGTACATTAATATAAAAAAAAGTTATGTGTGCAATCTTTTGTATGTCACGTCTACTCTCTCATGTTTTCTTCTTTTGCCCATTATTCTTGTATTTCTTATGTTATCCATTTCTTCTGTTATCCATTTCTTCTTCTTGATTTATGTAGTCACAAGTAATACGCCTTTCGATGTTTGTTAAATCTTTTGTTTGAGCATTTCCCATTGATCCTTGATGTTCAGTATTTCAATAATGTTTCATATATTGTTTACTATTGTCCTGTACCTATAATTTATCTCTCTATCTACTCTAGGATTACCTGGTTCCAACTTTATATTCCTTGGGGCTTTTTGTGTCCTCAGTTTTATTGTCAATGTTTCTGCTATTAAGATACTTCTATAACAAGAAGAATGTTGAGAGTACCATGGACAGCTAAGAAGAGTAATGAAGATGTTCTGAAAGAGGTCAAAGCAAAAAGAGAGCTAATTTCCAATATTAGGGACAAACAATCATCATTTTGTGGTCATGTAATGAGAAGAGAACAACTGGAATATATTGATGTACAGAGATAGAGGGAAGCAAAGAGAAAAAATAACAGACAGCTTAAGAGAATGGCTTGGCAGAAGGTCAACAACAGACAGCTTAAGAGAATGGCCTGGCAGAAGGTCAACAACAGACAGCTTAAGAGAATGGCCTGGCAGAAGGTCAACAACAGACAGCTTAAGAGAATGGCTTGGCAGAAGGTCAACAACAGACAGTTTAAGAGAATGGCTTGGCAGAAGGTCAACAATAGACAGCTTAAGAGAATGGCTTGGCAGAAGGTCAACAACAGACAGCTTAAGAGAATGGCTTGGCAGAAGGTCAACAACAGACAGTTTAAGAGAATGGCTTGGCAGAAGGTCAACAACAGACAGCTTAAGAGAATGGCTTGGCAGAAGGTCAACAACAGACAGCTTAAGAGAATGGCTTGGCAGAAGGTCAACAACAGACAGCTTAAGAGAATGGCTTGGCAGAAGGTCAACAACAGACAGTTTAAGAGAATGGCTTGGCAGAAGGTCAACAACAGACAGCTTAAGAGAATGGCTTGGCAGAAGGTCAACAACAGACAGCTTAAGAGAATGGCTTGGCAGAAGGTCAACAACAGACAGCTTAAGAGAATGGCTTGGCAGAAGGACAACAACAGACAGCTTAAGAGAATGGCTTGGCAGAAGGTCAACAACAGAAATGATAAATAGCTGCAGACATCGAAGGTTGTGGAGAGACATAATCACCTACGCCAATAGGCCCGGTACTTGATGATGATGATGATGTTTCTGCTATTGGTACTTGGTCACTATTGCAATATTTTCCTGGTCTTCTTTTAACATATATTAAGCCACTATTGAAACTCCCATGCACCAGTGTAAGTTCCATTTGATTGTGTGCTTTATTATATGGGCTTTGTTGTGTCCATAGTTGTCTGATGTGTTGCTTGAACCAGGTATTAACTATCATCATTTCATTGGACATATTGACCACGTGATCTCTAAAGCTCGCAAGGGATTGTCAGTGGTGAGAGTCATGGCAGCTTCTGGTATCGAAAAACGTTTGTTGCTATGCCAAGACACCAAGCTATCTAGCAATTTCTTTCTTTGTCGTCCGCGATCTTTCTTTCCTTGTAATTTGGCAGTTTAACCAGGTAATCCAACTTTCTTCTTCTCATGATGTGCCCGAAAAATGTTGATTGTTTCTTTCTTATGTGTATTTTTTTTCCTTTTTGTGTCTGCCTCTTTGAGAATTTCCTCATTGGTCTAATCGTCTTTTCATTTATTTGTCTACTGTCCATTATTGGCGTCCATAGGTCAGAATTGGTTCTCTATAGCACCGATGAACTCTTTCTCTCCTCTATTGACATAGATTTGCTGCAAAAGATATTTGTCATTTTCTGAAATGCTAGTTTCGCCTTTTATAGTATTTATAGTCTTCTAGGTTTACTCGTAATGTTTTGTACAAGAAACTATGATGAACATGACGATAATTTAAACAAAACAAACAAAGACCAGGCAAATGTAAAAATGGCATTAGTTTTCAGGCAGAAAATATGTGAATATCTAAACCTACCTCATCGTCCATGATCACAAACAAGTTTGTGTTTGCATTGAAAAGTGACGAATGTAACTGATGGCAGCCTCAACACACCGCTCGGCAGGTGTACACATGTTATATCAGTGCAGATGTTATTAATGATGACAAAAACACTTCCTCTTATTGTTATAGCTCATAACTGAACATTTCCTTACCTAACATATTATTTATGTCAGTATTTACTTCAATATTAAGGTTATGGATCGATAACTACATATATCATCGGTATTTCTTATGAAGATATAGTGACATTTTCAGCATTTTACTCCTTATTATGTCTTTAAGTTCTTTTCTTCTTCCATAAAAATTAAGTAATCGACATACTAATTAAATACTGACATTACTCAACTTAGCTACCGATTCTTCCACCAATCTAAATATTTACCAACGTCTGATTCACCATTGCTACCTTTTTATTTAGAGATTTACTAACACCCTTATTAATCATGCAGTCCATACACTGACTTACTGATCCATCTATCAATCTAACTTTTCCCCCTCACTATTTACACACTTACCTATCTACTTACATTTTTTTTAATTTATTCTTCTTAGCAATCATCCATTCAGTGGGCGTGACTAGATTGTACCGCAGGTCCAAAAGGGAGGGGTGGTGGGGGGGGGGGTGGAAGAGGGGAGGAGGTTACTGCAGAGTAGTGAGAATGCTGAACAGTTAGTTAAAAGCAAAAACTTCATCATGGCCAGGTCGAGAGGTATTGAATCTGCCGTTAACCTTCAATGTTGTGCCAAGTACAGCAGCTCATTCATTCACGTACCACACCGTCTAACTATTTTATCTTTTGTCTACTTTTATCTTTCCAGGTTTCATTTTTTTTCCTATTTCTTATAAGTAAAGTAAAGTACTCCCGTCACGCCAAGTGGCGTATAGGAAATATGGTGTTAGAGACCATAAATTTTACAGACCTTCAGTACATGATTTTTGGGGTAATGTGGTCGGTATTACGCCCGTGCCGCTTTACTTTCCCAGAAAAAAATCCGGTACCCGCTAGATGCTTGGTGAACCGGAAGCCGTCGGTTGGGATCGAAACCTCTCTTTTTCTTTGTAGTCCAGTTCACTAACCACTGAGCTATCGCGACTCCCATTCCTTATAAGTACTCATTACTATACAACCAATCTCAACGTATGGATGTGAATCATGGACAACAGGCAAGAAAATCACTGGAGGCTGTAGGATTGTGGTTTTACAGAAGAATTTGGAGAATACCATGGACAGTTATGAAGAGTAATGAAAACGTTCGGAAATAGGCCAAAGCAAAGAGAGTGCTAATTTCCAATGTTAGAAAGAAACAATCATCATTTTCGGTCATGTAATGAGAATGGAACAGTTGGGATATATTGTGGCAACTGGGAAAATTGAGGGACGAAAAGATAGAGGGCAGCAAAGAGAAAAGAGACAGTTTAAGAGAATGGTTTGGCAGAAGGTCAACAAGAAAACTAATAAATAACTGGCGAGATTGAGAGCCACAGACAAACACGATCAGCTATGCCAGCAGGCTTGCTACTTGATGATTTGTCCATTTATCATCTACCAGCATGCCTGCCAATGTAGTGCATGTAGCAAATATTGTCATGTCGTTCTACAATGTGTTTTGTTGTTCATTGTTGGTACCTAAAATGAACATCTACTTTGGTCTGTTACATTGAACTTGTAAACAAAGAGCTAATACCTCGAGTGAGCAATTAGTTGTAATCTAGACTGTAATGGCATCTATGATAAATGACACAGTAGCCTGCTGTGACGTCATCTAGGAAGGTAAAATACAAGGTAGAAGAAGCATGATATGAACATCAAAAAGACTAAAACTATGATCATAAACAAAGAAAATACTCAAAACCCACAAGTGGATATCAAAATTGAAGGAATAGACCTTGAGACAGTTCAGAACTATAACTACCTTGGACATACTATAACCAGTGATGGAAAATGTACAACTGAAATAAACAAAAGAATAGGAATGGCAAAAAGTAATTTTAATGTTATGAAGGACATACTAACATTAAAACAAATAACACCAAAGCTAAAACTAAGAATAGCAAAATGTTACATCTTCTCAATATTCCTATATGGTACTGAAACATGGACATTAGACAAGAAAACAGAACAGAGAATTGAAGCCTTCGAAATGTGGATTTATAGAAGAATAGGTAGAATTGGATGGAAGGAAAAGAAAACAAACGATGAAGTATTAAAACAACTAAAAATGAAAAGAGAACTTCTGAACACAATTAGAACAAGACAAATGCGATTCTTGGGCCATGTTAAAAGACACAACAGCCTACTGAAAGTAATCCTGGAGGGGAAAATGCAAGGTAAAAGAGGCAGAGGCAGACCAAGATTAACATGGACGAGTAACATCAAAAGATGGACAAATCAACCGATGACAACCTGCACCATCAAAGCAAGAGATAGAGCAGAATGGCGCTCCATGGTAGCCAACCTTCGTTGCGGAGACGGCACTCAATGATGATGATGAGAAGAAGCAGAGGCAGACCAAGACTAACATGGACGAATAACATCAAAAGATGGACAAGTCAGCCTATGACAATCTGCACTATCAAAGCAAGAGACAGAGCGGAATGGTGCTCCATGGTAGCCAACCTTCACTGCGGAGACGGCACTCCATGATGAGGATGGCAATAGTAGAGAAATAGATGTAGTTATAAGGGACGAATTTTATTGTGGAGCATTCGTGAATTGAATAAGTTTGAGTTATCTCGTTATCTCACCAAATCAAGATTTGAGCGTTATCGTGTGTAGCTATCATGTGCCATCAACTATCATGTGCCATCAACTATCATGTGCCATCAACTAATCATGTGCCATCAACTATCATGTGCCATCAACTAATCATGTGCGTTGACTAATTTAGCTGGAATATACACAGTGGAAGGGGAGCCGCGATAGCTCAGTGGTTAGTGAACTGGACTACCACGGACAAGGGGTAGGGTTCGATCCCAACCCACGGCTTCCGGGTTCACCCAGCCATGAATGGGTACCGGATTTTTTTCTGGGAAAGTAAAGCAGCACGGGCGTAATACTGATCACATTACCCACAAAAATCATGTGCTGATGGTCTGTAAAATATAGGGTCACTAACACCATATTTCCCTATACGCCACTTGGCGTGACCGGGGTACTTTACTTTACTACTATACACAGTGGAAGCGAACGTGTCGGCATGCTAGATTCGGGAAACACTATAGATAGGACACAAGCAATTCAGGATATAGGTGAAGATGATAGAAATCCAACAGTGAAATTTTGAATCGTTAAGACGTTGAGTGAACAAGTTATGAAAAACGAGGATGTCCTCGACAGGCCATTTGGTGTGACGAAGTATAGAAGAGATGGGCAATAATTAGGGTTCTTTACCTCATGTTAATCTTAGGACTGTCTTCGAGTTATTTGATAACTACTCTGTCTGTGACTCTATTCATCTTTCTTTTATACTTTTTTTTTAATATTTCAGTCTAATCTCTCTATCATTCTCGGATCAATCCTTCTGGACCACGTTGTCTACTGTAACAAAAATAAAAGCTTCAATAATATAAAGAGAAGTAGGCATACGAGCGTCACGGCTCATCTTAAATACTGTGGTAGTATCCTTATATTTGGATGCTTTCAGCATCATCATTAACATCTCATAGATAGACATGTGCAGGTAAAGGCCACCGGAGGGAGGGGGGTGGGTACTCAGCCTGATGTTCTTTTTCAGCCTCAGTAATAAAAATAAGACAAGAAAATCACTGGATGCTGTATAAATGTGGTTTTACAGAAGAATGTTGAGAATACCATGGACAGCTAACAAGTAATGAAAACGTTCTGAAAGAGGCCAAAGCAAAAAAGAGAGCTAATTTCCAATATTAGGAAGAAACAATAATCATTTTGTGATCATGTAATGAGAAGACAACAACTGGAACATATTGTAACAACTGGGAAAATCGAGAGTCGAAGAGAGAGAGGGAAGCAAAGAGAAACGATAGCAGACAGCTTAAGAGAATGGCTTGGCAGAAGGTCAACAATATAAATGATAAATAACTGTCGAAATCGAAATTTGTGGATAGACATGATCACCTATGCCAGCAGGCTTGGTACTTGATGATGAATAAAAATAAAGAACAATCACAGACATACTGCCTTTCAGCGTCGAGGGGAGATATAATTTGCAGTCTTTTGTTGTTCTGCAGACTTCTCATCATCATCATTATGCTATCGATAACAAGATTGTGACGTCCCTGTAATAAATAGAAACCATGGGGGGAGGTAGACCGTACTATCGCAACTTGTAGTCCCATTAACAATTTTTATCAAAGAAGTGTTGTGGTTAAGTCAATCACTTTATTCGCAATAGTTTTACTACAAAATGCTATAATTCTGATCAAACTTTCTTTAAATGTACTACAAAGTAAAATAAAGAGCCCCGTCACGGCAAGTGACGTATAGGGAATATGTTGCTAGTGACCATAATTTTTACAGACCTTCGGCACATGATTTTTGGGAAAATGTGGTCGGTATTACGTCCGTGCCGCTTTACTTTCCTAGAAAAAAATCCGGTACCCATTTTAGGCTTGGTGAACCTGGAAGCCGAGCTCTTGTCCTTTGTTAAATGTACTATCATGCTGGGCAAACACCTTACAGAATTCTCAGAAATGACTCCTATTATTAGAATATTTCCTTTCATCGTGTCCTCTGAAAGCAATGCCTCGTCTTACAAGAAGCATTATAAAATCAACAACTTTCCTCAAATATTGTGTTTTTGTCTCCACTACTTCCCCTATGAACTATGTACATTCGGAAACATTGATAGGGTGCCTCCTCTCTCCTTACTATATTTTATACATTGTATATTTGTCCAGGCACAGCCGATGGCTTTTACTTTTTTCCTTCTTCCTCTTTTATACCTCATTTGCCTTTCAGCGTCGTGAGGAGATATAATTTGCGGCTTCTTGCTCTTCTGTTCGCCTCTGCTGCTGCTGTTATGTTTCTTAGTGCTTCTAACATTCTGACGATCCATCTTCTTCGTGGTTGACCCTTGGGTCTGGTGTTCTCGTAACGTTCATTGAGGGCTTGTTGTGTTGTATTTTGATCACTCCACATGGAATAAAGTCCACGTATGTAATAAACAGTAGGGTGGGGGTTGGGGGGGGGGGGGAACAGTACGCACCCCCGTCTTACACCTGACCTAACGTCGAAGTGATTTGTATAGCCTGCTGATTTTCTGATTGTTCAGCTGATATAGCTGTAGAGACTTTTAATTAGGTTGATTAGATGTTATCTTACTACGTATGTCGGTAATATCTCCCAAAGTTGTTCTGTTTACTCTGTCGAATGCTTTTTCCTTGTCAATGAAAGCTATGTACACATTTTGATTGTGTTCTGTCGCTTTTTCTGCCAACTTTTTAAGGCGAATAGAGCGTCAGTACATCCTGAACCCCATTTTGAGAATTGCTTAACTGTAGTTCTATAATTGGTCTCAGCCTTTTTCCCCACAATTTTGGCGTATAACTTTCCTGAGAAGGACGTGGCTGAGAAGACTTTTTTTTCCTGTTTATCAAATTTTTCTTTCATTTTTTTTTTCAACTTCTGAAATCAGATTTAGTAAATGAGTCCTCAGATGGAAAAAGATTTGTCAAATATACAGCAAACATAACAAAACATTGCATCTTTTCTACTGCTATATTCTAGTCAGTGGTTTTGTTCAAAATCAATTTTAGAGAAGGAACGGTTGACCTTACCACACTGTGGCAGTGGGTAAGAGCTTAAGACTAGTTCATAATTTAAATCGTCCAAGTCCCATCTCAAATTATCAATACTGAGTCCTGCCACTGCTCCACATTTTAGAAATGTAATTGTATTAGACAGGCTAGCAGAAGAAATGTAATTGTATTAGAGAGGCTAGCAGAAGAAATGTAATTGAATTAGAGAGGCACGCAGAAGAAATGTAATTGTATTAGAGAGGCTAGCAAAAGAAATGTAATTGTATTAGAGAAGCTAGCAGAAGAAATGTAATTGTATTAGAGAGGCTAGCAGAAGAAATGAGATCACGTGTAGAACTCACTGTTATCTGCAGTAGAGTTAGTAGCAGCTGAAGTTGTAGTAAATGTTGTAGATCTGATAGCACTAGAGATAATAGTAACGCTAGTTGTAAGATCACGAGACGTACAAGCAGTTTGAGTTTGATTATTGGTTTTGTTGTCATTCTGTGATTTTGAAACTTTATGAAAGAAGTTTGTAAATCGTTTCATTGGTAATATTTTCAAAAAGCTTCATGACAAATAAACTAAAGTCTAAGAATTAAATTCCTAAGAAATGTAGTAATTCTTAAATTGTATAATACAAATAAATATACACATTAAACCACAAACTTAATTTTACTCGTTAATACTTGTGTCAATAATAAAAGTGAAAGTACCATGGCAATATAGTTCTTGTGTTGAAAAATGTGTAATTTACATTTCCTTTGTCGAAGATCACATCTTCTAAAAATAGTATCGTATTTATTTAGTTATACAAAATGATTGTTGTTCTATCTTACATGATTTTATCATCGGTAGACTAGACCTATATCTATGTTTATTTACTTTTTTAACTGAATAGAATAATAAGTACATTTTGTTCGCACATTATTAATTAAAGTAATGAGAAGTACGTTTGTGGGGGAGGAGAATAAGCAATGCCCCTCCCCATGACTCCCCTTAGATCAGCCCCTGGTAGCCGTTATTTTTCTTATCTTGAGTCTAGAGTCCAGGCCTGGCATTGGTGGCACAACGCTGGGATAAAGATTAAAATATCACAATAAAAGTAGAAATAGTGTTCATACACACTGCAGATAAGATAAATAAACTCAAAGCAATGTTTCGACTTAAAAGGTGGGGGAAAAAATTGGAGGGAAACAAGCGGTTGCTTTATAGATGCCTATATAAAGAAATAACTGAAACCATTTTCTCAAACTAAACAAGGGGCGTGATGAGACCTATGAGAACTGTCTGTGTTACCATATGTGGCATACACGTAACAATGCACACTGCTAACTTGTTAACTTACAATTATATTGACATATGAGGACAATAGATAAATGATATGGAGCAAAAAAAAAAAACATTCTAACGTTGAAAATAGTGAAAAATACAGCATAAGTTTGTTGACACGTTTAATAATAATTTTTCTTTCTACTATACTACCTAAGAACAAAATATGAACTTAAAATGTACATCAAGTATTGGATATTAATAACAAACGTGTGAATAATTACTTAATATTTTCTTTACTCTCCCACAATAATACAAAACACCAAATAATGCACTTTCTGTTAATATATTTAATTTGCATCTTAACATTAATAACCAAAACTAACAAGATTATTGGCTTGAGTAAAAGCTCTTTTAAATTGTGAAATGAAAAAAACAAAGTAATAATTCCAATAGTTTTGGTTGAGTTCTACAGTGTCCATGAAGGATTGATGACTAATGGACATTTTAAATCACCAGACAACAATAGAAGACAGTTGTGAAAAGTCCACTAACATTAATTTCTTAAAAAGAAAACAATTAAAGTAAAACAATCACAATTACCTGTCTCTGCTTGTCTCTTATGACAGCTACATAGAGCCTTAGACCAAATATGTCTGCTGTAGTCACGCCCAGGTTATCTGTGGTACCTTGCACTTATCTTTCTATTGTTCTTTATCTCCTGCATCTTTCTGGTCCTATGCCATTTATAGTCATCTTCTCTAAGCTGTCATGTCAGTTTGTACGACTAAAGTATCATGGCTCTAGTTTATATATATATATATATATTTTTTTTCAGTAACCAATTTGTGTAATATTACATTGTTATAAAATGGACATGCTCCATGCTATCCTGAATATACATCCAACAAGTTGCATTCAAATTCATTTATTGATTGTTCAGCTTGTCTGTGGATATTCCACGATTAACACCCGTAAATGGGGGAAAAGTCATCTACCTGGGGAAAAGTCATGTAACTGGGGAAAAGTCATCTATCTGCGGAAAAGTCATCTACCTGGGGGAAAGTCATCTACAAGGGGGAATGTCATCTACCGGGGGAAAAGTACAGGTCCTTGGAAATATACATTTCATTGTCATATCAGATCTGATCTGCTGTTGTGTAGTTACTTTTTGTTTACTCAAGTTGTGCACAGACTTCTTTTGATTTTCTTTATCAACATAAACCATTTATAAACATAAACCATTTATCAACATTTTTTTTTCATTCAACAGAGATGTTCAAAACTGTTTACACTTGTCAAATGTTGTCAGTTATCATGCCTGTATCAGTGTTCACATGTTTTATTTGTTGTAAGAATGTTTATTTATGTTTCACAAAGATGATATTTTTATTTCACATTGTAAAATACTTTACATACCATAGAAGGAATTCAAGACTACACAGACACTGCATAGTATCATCTATAATCAAGAGAAGGAGGGAATATGTCGGTAACTGAATGAGAAAAATATGAAATATCAAAACGAGCCCTATAAGGAGAAACAGTGGTAAAAAACCATGCTAACCTAATGAAACACAAGGCAGATTATTTACATTTATAAAAGAGGGAATGACAACGGGCATGAGACAGAATCTTTCCCACATCAGAGACATTGATATAGACAACTTTATATTGTCATGGTTTGGTATCTCAAGAAAGTTTGCTCTCCTGGAATTATGTCAGAGGTAACTTTACTTTGAACAAGTACTACTAAGTTGTTTAGCTTTACTCGATAAGGAATTAAACACATAGAGCAACCTCAAACACACAGTAGAAGATATATATTACCACCTCTCTAAGAGAGATCTAGTTATCATTGTTATGGTTATGGAAGACCCCGGTATCACTGCAAACGAATTAAAATCCATAATTGCTCAACCGCCCGTGCCAGTGGAATTATCCGAATTAATATCTCATCTCCTGAACAAGGAAAGGTAGCTGCAGTCCCATCATAACAGTCTCAGCACACGCCAAAAGACATAAGGCGAAACCGCACAGAGAGTGAACACAGCCATCTGTTCCCCGTCATACGATATCATCATTTATTGCAAGCAATTGGAATATTTAAACACGATGAAAATAGACGAAACGCACATTTCACGGTGTGCACAGAGCACTTAACTCAGTAGCTCCTGCAGCAAGCCGGTTTAGTCATCATATTCTGACTCAGCATTCGCAACACCAGAGTGAGCCAGCCACAGCTTGTACTTCAAGTTCAAAACAGCCCATTGGTTTGTGCCAAAGTAACTTAACAAACGAAACAACAACATATATAAGACTGGCTCTAGTACTTAGACTTGATGATAGAAATCGGGCTCAAACCTACACCCTTGGAACAGAAACTGGACGTCGAAACTGAAACAGAAAGGAGATGTCATCAGGGACCACAGTCGCAGTCTGAAACAGCTGATTACATAAATCGCAGAAGACGAAACATATAAGGCCTGGTTTTCCAGCAACAGAGTTGAATGTATTTGTTGTAATGACCAAACGTGGCTGAACGACTAGCAGGAAATAAAATAGCGAGCTTTGTCAGAACAAGAACAACCTGATAAATGGAAAAAGGCATATATATATATATATCATAGTGTTGGACAAACTAGAGGCACTCTCACAAGGTTGGCAAAATAGAAACATATCTTATAATGTTGTCTACAAGATTTTGAAATATATATCATAAATTGTTTCGCACCTATTAACAGCAACATACATAAAAAAAAAACCCCACACAAAAACATACGATGTATATTTAATCACATGATTAAAAATGGTCATGTACCAATTCCACTTTATCAGAGACCCAGTTTTTATGAAAGAAATCACCATGAGTGCACAAATGAAGTTAAAAATGATTGCTATATGTAAAACTCAACATGCGCTCACATAATATTACAAGCATATAAGCACTTGAGGTAATTAAGGGGAGGGAATTAGGTGAATGTTCTTCCACGTAAAGATATCTGTCCATCTACCTATATGTTTTCCTTCATAACTACTTACTTACTTGCCTGTCAGTCTTACAAGCGTCTCGCTATTCAAGGGCAGATAATCATGGAACAAAATAATACACTTGAAAGTGCATATCACAGATAAATAGATGTGGGTGTGGATCTAATCATACGAACAGGAAAAGGTAATTATTGAAATAGAGTTTACCAGGAGTTCAACATATTTTTTTCACACAAGGCCAAGATAGAATCAACAACATCGAGCTATAGTTATAGGGTTGTTAACTGATGGAATGAATACATCAACTATAGAACAACATTTGAATGTTCACCGTAACACTATATCATGCATTCAAGCCGAAAACCACCACAATGGATGTCCTGCCAATCACCTGTTGCTACCCCTGTACTGGATCATTTCATATGCATTTTCAGAACAGGTTTATCCAGGCAACATGGACTACCAGGAAATATTCCAATTTTAAGATGTGTATCATTCAGCACAGGTTTATCCAGGCAACATGGACTACCAGGGAATATTCCAGTTTTAAGATGCGTATCATTCATAACAGACTGAGAGAGGCAAATCTGTTACATCACAGATCGACAACTTGACCAGTTCGCCATGGGCATGCTTGGACTGGGGCCAGACAGCATGTGGCATGGCTCTATCATCAATGAAGACATACAGTGTCCTCTGGTGAGTCAAGATTCTGTTTGAAAGGCAATGATGGACGTTGGCGTCAACAATTGTATACTACAAAGAAACTGAATAACGGTAAAGGTAACGTACAAGACTTGAAACGGCATCTTAGCACGTGAGTTTTCACCTTTATGTCCTCAGCCACCTATTTAGAAGTGTTTAGAAACTTCTGCATTGTGTCCGCTTCAAGCATCGAAATTCACGAGGCGGTATTCCTCACCTTCCCAGAGTACAACCCTGGTAGAAACAGGATGAGAGGAGGTAGCTTAATGGTTTGAGGAGGAATTCCTTCACTGTCAGAACGAATCTTGTTATCCTCAGTGGTAACCTGATGGGTATTGGATGAGGAGGTGAAATCACACCTTTCCTCCACTGACAAGACACAATAGTGCAGCAAGACAAAAGCTCATCCACATATGGAACATATGCTCATGGACCACTTCCAGCAACAATAGATTCATGTTGTAACAATATCTGCTGTTTCCCCTGACATTTCTCTCAGTGAGCACATGAGGGACAAATTGTAACGTTGGCAGAAAAGACAAAATAATCATGAAAACCACCACCAGTTAGCACAAAGGTTTGCAAGAAAGATGGAATATAACATGCCCCAACAATGAATCCAACATCCCATTGGCTTGATGAGAAGGTGCTAACAATTTGAGATGAGATTTCATTTTTCTAGGGGGGGGGGGGCAACACCTGCTTTCATTGTTATCTTTCTTTCCTGATACTTTCACAAAAATCAAAGTGATCACTTGCTCTGTTATTAAATATGCAAACATATTGTGTGTCACTTATGACTATATAATGTTGCACACTAACTTTTCCACACATGTGTGTGTGTGTATGTGCATTAAGTGAAACTAATTTCAAATTTTTTTTTAAAAAGTAAAGAACCCCGTCATGCCAAGTGACATATAGGGACTATGGTGTTACTGGCCATAACTTCTACAGACCTTCGGTACATGAATTTTATATTACACAGTTATAAACATAACAGGGTTCTGGTCCAAGATGGAGGATTTGTTTTTCTCAACTTGCTGTGGATAGTTGATTGATGGCCTAACAAGCCAGCACCGTGAAACATCCATTGTTATCAAAACAGAAGAAACACACAAACACCGGAGTGAGAGGCAACAGCAGCAGGCATCAACTCCCTCGCCAAGACTGAGCAACCTGGCCAGAACAAAGCAGTGTGGCAATATACAAAGCTGGTCCTGTGCAAGGTCTGACACTTGATAATAAAGATTGTTGAACACAAGAGTCTAGAATGAATGCCCCATGTATCGTCTTTGGCTTAAACATTCTGCCCCATGTATCGTCTTTGGCTTGAACACTCCGCCCCATGTATCGTCTTTGGCTTGAACACTCCGCCCTATGTATCGTCTTTGGCTTAAACATTCTGCCCCATGTATCGTCTTTGGCTTGAACATTATGCCCCATGTATCGTCTTTGGCTTGAACACTCCGCCCTATGTATCGTCTTTGGCTTGAACATTCTGCCCCATGTATCGTCTTTGGCTTGAACACTCCGCCCTATGTATCGTCTTTGGCTTGAACATTCTGCCCCATGTATCGTCTTTGGCTTGAACACTCCGCCCCATGTATCGTCTTTGGCTTGAACACTCCGCCCCATGTATCGTCTTTGGCTTGAACACTCCGCCCCATGTATCGTCTTTGGCTTGAACACTCCGCCCCATGTATCGTCTTTGGCTTGAACACTCCGCCCCATGTATCGTCTTTGGCTTGAACACTCCGCCGCATGTATCGTCTTTGGCTTGAACACTCCGCCCCATGTATCGTCTTTGGCTTGAACATTCTGTTCCATGTATTTGCGTGTTCATCCATTTTCCCTGGCAGCTGTGTGCACAAGGGTCCCTCGCCGCACAGGCAGATAACTCTGACTTCGGAGGTACTCATATTTTTTTTCCGTCGATGAGTAATTGACCTTTCAAGCCGGGCCTCGCTGCTGAGACCAGGGCTGGTTGCGGCAGAGAGAAATCATAAATAAAAATCCCAACCGGTATAGCCGAGATTTGAACCCACAACCTCTCTGTCTCGAAATCGGCGTTTTGCCTTGAGACCAACCAGCCCGCCAGTAACAAATTACAGGTTTGAAATAGAACAAGCCAGTAAAGGAGTTGGATTGTTATGAAGGACAAGTGTGAAAGCAAGGAGAGGATTATTCTATAGTATAAGGAATGCGTACCAACAAGCTTGAATATGTATGCACTGTTCAAAGCCTTACCAGATGAATAAGCAATGAAAGCATTAATGTATTTAGTTGTTGAAAAACTGTGTTGCTACAGTGCATATATATATATATCCATATCTTTCAATAATTCTATCTATTTCTTTCTTGTCATCTACCAGTAAATGTGAGCTGTTTTCTTGTCACTTTCCATTTGAATAGAATGTTCTATAAAGATAAATTAATACGTCAATGGTCAGATGTAGAACCTCAAACAGACCCAGAATTGACAGCCCGATCCACAACCCGACAGTTCCACCAAAATCTGAGAAGAACTGGATGAACTGTGAACCATAAAACAAACAAGTATGAAAATTATAGATGCAAATTAAGGACTCATTCTTCATTTAGTTCAATATCATCAAGGATCAGGCCAACTAGCGTAGGTGATCATGTCTTTTCACGACTCTCAAGCTCGACAGTTATTTATCATTTCTGTTATTGACCTTCTGCCAAGCCATTCTCTTAAGCTGTAAGGCATCCTTTCTCTTTGCTTCCCTCTATCTCTTCATCCCTCAATTTTCACAGTAGTTACAATATATTCCAGCTGTTTCCTTCTTATTACGTGGCCACAAAAAGATTATTGTCTCTTCCTAATATTAGAAATTAGCTCTCTCTTTGCTTTGGCCTCTTTCAGGACTTTTTCATTACTCTTCTTAGCTGTCCATGGCACTCTCAACATTCTTCGGTAATGTTGTCCTCATGTCCATGATTCACATCCATATGTTAAAACTAGCTCTACATAACATTTAAGAGCTCTTTTTCTTGTTTCTATTGTCAAAAATGGATTGCACAGTATCTTTCTCATTTTCTTTTTGGAAAGCTGCTTTTGCCTGAGCCATTCTGTATCTCACATTTGTTGTACATCTACCATTTGAGATTAACATTGTTCCAATATATTTAAATTCATTTACCTCTTTTAATATTGTTCCACATGTCTTTATTGTGCATTTCAGTGATGTCTTTTTCAATATCACAAAAATTAAGAAAATATAAATATAAACATATATACATTTTTTAAAAAGCAATAATTTATCACATGTGCTTAAATTTATAGCTGATTTGCTTAATCTCAATCAACTTATGACAATATACAGGAAGTTGGTATTACATGAAGCTAGAGTCAGACATTGCAGAGCTCTCGCTAGATAATAGGAGAATGCAGAGAATCAATTCTTAACCAAAACAACATGGTCAAAGAAGAAGGCTACAATCATTTACCTCATAATTTTCTGTTTCTGAGAAATGCTCATGATTTAAGTCTTCAAAATAGACATTGACCATCAGGAACTCTTCTCTGTGAAGAAAACAAATATTCATAGTTGACACGATTTCCCACATGTTTAGTTAACTAAACACGCGGGAAATCGTGTCAACTATGAATATTTTGTTTTCTGACTCAAATGTTTTCTACATGGTTGCTTTCTCATTGGTTTAATAACCAATAACCAATGAGAAAGTAATCATGTAGAAAACATTTTAGTAAGAAAACAAAAAAGAATTTATGCCTCTTCTAGTAATAAACTTGTCTAATTCGAACACTTCTGGTAAAACATATAAGAGTAAATTCAGCTGTTCTAAAACACTGGACCACACATAATCTTTAAAAAGTCTCTCTAGGCCTCAGACATGACGTTAAATACAGAATTCCCTCAAGCAAAGTCTGACCTGAATGTTTGTCTAGCCTGCAACTCCTGGAAAAATTACAACTGGACTATATAATTTATCGCCAATCAACCACTAATATCTTCAGTAATCAAGAAAAGGCGATGGGCATATGTTGGACATGTGATGAGGAGAGATAATAACCGAATAACAAAGCAATCCCTCATGTGGGAAACAAAAGGTAAGAGGAAAAGAGGCCGACCTAGAGAGACACTGAGAAGAACATTGATCAGAGAGACAAGAGCAGCAGTAATCGGTTCCCTCAATGAGAAAGAGTTGCTTGCACAGAACAGAGACAAATGGCGAGATTTGAATAAAGATTTTTACAAGGATTGAAAACTGCTAGAATAAAAATTTAGATAAGAGAAAGAGTATCTGGGTCTATGCCCTACGGGCCGGCTACGGCTCGTAAGGTCAACAAAGAGACCGGCAGACCGGCAGACAGACAGACAGACAGACAGACAGACAGACAGACAGACAGACAGACAGACAGACAGACAGACAGACAGACAGAGAGACAGAGAGACAGAGAGACAGAGAGACAGAGAGACAGAGAGACAGAGAGACAGAGAGACAGAGAGACAGAGAGACAGAGAGACAGAGAGACAGAGAGACAGAGAGACAGATAGACAGATAGACAGATAGACAGAGAGACAGAGAGACAGAGAGACAGAGAGACAGATAGACAGATAGACAGATAGACAGATAGACAGATAGACAGATAGACAGATAGACAGATAGACAGATAGACAGATAGACAGATAGACAGATAGACAGATAGACAGATAGACAGATAGATAGATAGATAGATAGATAGATAGATAGATAGATAGATAGATAGATAGATAGATAGATAGATAGATAGATAGATAGATAGATAGATAAAATTTATATTACGATCCGCTTAACTCGCGACATGTAATTTCTCAAATTAACATTGATAATCTATATCTGTTTATACAACAATAAAATGCAATAATTTCTGTGAGTAAATATAAGTCTTAATTTTTTGGAGCATTTCAATTTTGAGAAAATTATATTTGAAGTAGATATAATGATTTTGTGCTTACAGCGCCGGTAAAAGTGAAAGTCATAAACTCTGGCTAGAAGGCGGTAATTGTTATTTTAGCAAATTTGTGAGATGAACAGAAACAACAGACCCGGACATGTCTCATTATACGTTAACTGTTTTCTTATAGTGCGACGGCAGAAGGACACGTGTAGACAATAGTCCAGAATGTAGGTTTGATACACCAGACGTTTTTGGCAACAGACGAGGTTCATTTGCGCCATATAAAGGCTACATTTATTTCACCTCGGTCATCTCAGCTAAAGAGCATGTCCCGAACAGCTGTGAAAACAAATATAACTGCATTAACTGATCGAATAATTCACACTGTCTACTAGACATCTCCTGAATCGAAAGAAATGAAATGCTACAGATGATAATCTAAAATATGTTATTAAAACATTCTAATACTTTCCATTTATATGAATTACTCACATTTACAATAGATTTTATGTGAGTTTTTTTTTTTACATGAGCTGTTCTTTTAACTGATATGGGTACAGCCCATTTTTATGAAAATCCACTTTTATTTCTCCTTAATGAGTACCCGCGGGAACGCTCTCATGGTCATTTTTTTACTTACATTTTGCCATGCGAACGCTGGCAATTTAAGCTACCACATCCGCAAGGGATATAAGTCTAATAGAATTTCCTGTCTTTAGACACGCTTTCACTGATCAACATGGGCTTAATTTGTTAACAAAATCATCAAAATTTGTATTTTTTTTTTTTTTAAATTGTATATGGTCATCGTAATGGTTCCCTAAATCGGCCGTACGCAAATCTTACGGTTTGCTGTTTGATGTGCGACGGGGATAATTTGACGACTGACTGTGCGTCTGTGTGTTCGGAATTGGAGTCATCAACGATGGCCTACCATCATCTAGTGCTACGACGATCATCATTTTCAAGAGGACGTGACTTACCGGTATATGGGGATAGGCGGCGGGAACAGTTGGAGGCTGTGCATTCAAGGTGTTCCTTGTTGCAGTTTCCTCATATTACAAGTCGCATGTCTGTGTTGGTCGCCTCTAGTGACTCGGGCAGATGGTGCTCGTAAACCTGGGAGGACCGACCATCTAAGGGCAGAATCCCCCTACAGAAAAGATCATCTGCTGCCTTGCAGGAAGATTGGGGACAATCAAAGGCTAAGGAAAGCAAACCTGAACAAAATGCTGGCTGAAATCGGATGCACTGGGCCACTGGCGCAGAACACAGTGCAACGTTTTAACAGGTATTCAATCGGAGTGGATCTAACAGGCTTAAACTGACAGCTGTTTTCATGCGAGAGTCTGGAGTCCTACTCTGATTGAGTCCTGATCGCAGAGAGAGAGAGAGAGAGAGATAATTTGTGTTGTTTTCTAAAGTCTTCAATCAGCTGATTCGTGTTTAGAAGTGTAAAATGGCTAGCAGCAGTGAATTATCTATCGCTCCTAAACGTGAATTATTATTAACAACAGAAAAAGCTAGAGAATTATGTTCTGAGAACTTTGAATGTTATAATGATCTCGGGGTTGTTTGTTTTAGTAGCTCTGACGAAGTCAAAGTGTTATAGGAGGTTGATGTTCTTTTTTTATCTTGATGTTATTATTATTCAGTGCTCACAGCACAGCACATTTATTGTTAATAACATTAATCATCACATACTTTCTCATATATTATAAATTATAATCATGTTTATTGAATTTTAACTTGGCACGTGATACATAATAGTGGATGCACTTCTCTTAGAATTAATGTTCTTTAATTCTTGACATTTCATAGGCTACCGCCGGTAGATATGATTTGTCCACAAGTGCATATTTTAAATTAAACTCTCTCACACATACTTACGACTTCTTGTCTTTATAAGAATTATGAAGCACAACTTGAAAACACTTTCACATCTAATGTTCATTATATTCTAACTCACTTATTCTGTCAACTGCTCAACTAATTTCCTAAGTCACTACTATCTTTTCCTACTCTAAGTTTGACTAGTCTACACTTATGATCCAAGCTACTTTCTGACTTTCAATTCCTAACTACTTTTCGGTTCTAACTTAAATTCCTAATTATTTCCTGACTACTGAACTACCAATTTATGAAGATTCCTAACTTAACTTGAAGATTACTAACTGCTTCTCTGTCCTGCATTGCGGTCGTAACTAACTGAAAACCTATTGTGTCGAAGCTTATATACTCCAACATCACTCTGTTCGTGGAATGTCTGCAACCAATGAAATTGTCGAAATTGTCGCGAAGTGACAATTTGCAACCCCTTGAGCCAATCAATTCTCAACATTCTGACCGAAACTTGAACTATGTCTAAGACTTTACAATAGCAAGTTGTTTTCGACTCCGTGAGTAACCTCTGGTCCGTTTGACCTCTCCAGCGTTTCAAAATAATGATGTTTATTTCATGACTTCAACCTGACCTGCGTTATCCCCACTTCCACAACTGCTTGGAAAATTCCCATTCCCCCTAAACTTGTTATGTTCCAGTATTATTCTGCACCTTTCCCTCCATCCTTTGTGCTTTGTCCACTACCCGCTATGAACTTTCCATCCCCGCAACCTATTATTCTGCCACTTATAATGATGACCGCTATTCTATGTTACTGTCATAGTCTATTAAGAACTGGGTACCGGCTGAGTTACCTGCCCCATACTTTCATTGACATTTACTGTTACAAAAGAAGCAAATATGCTTAGTAGTTCCAGCAGTTCTGAAGGGGAGAAGCCTGGACCCAGTGCCAAGTGTTGATAAGTATTGCCTAAAGTGTCTTCTAGTGTATTCTATGAACAGCTTTTGTGAGTGGAATTGAGTACCTAACACTACCAACAGTAGCAATGGTGAAACTGTTACTGTCAACAATTTTACATTTCATCTTAAAGAAGGGTGCAGTCATGGAGTCAATGAACAGTCAACACCCTTTGACTGTTACAAGGCACTGCTTACTGACAATACTATTGGTTTTATTGCAAATTCTATCAATGGCTATGCTAAACATAACATCAGTATAAATACACCTGAGTTAAAGAGGTCTAGTTTCAATAATTGGAAGGGGTTTTCACTGTAAGAATTGTTAAACTTTATGGCAAGGACCATTGCCATCGGGCTAGATGTCAGGCCCTCTACGAGCGACCATTTTTTGACAGAGACTGAATGTTTCAATACTCCCTTTTATTATAAAAATGTTAAGCAAGTTAGAGTATTATTCGTATTTTTTTTAAATGCTGCAAGTTGGTGAGCCTGTAATTGAAGGAAAAAATGAAAGCGAGGAACCTGCAACCTTCTTGTCAAAAGCAATGTTAAATAATTTTGAGAATCTCATGAGCTATATTAAAAATTACTATTATTAAAAAATAAAAATTATTATTAATAATAATTTCTAGTCATTGAGTGGATCAGCACTATGTAGTGATGAACACAGCATGAAGGATTAACACAGTACAGAAAGTGCACAGCCAACATCCTCAAGCAGCACTTGTCCTCAGTACTTTATTTGATGACTTGAAGATGTAGTCTTGATCATGTTCAAAAGTTTATTAACCCGGCTCTTTATTTAGTTACATTTAACAAACTCATCTAATTAATCATTTTTCCTGCATCTAAAAGTCTCATTGCATTGAAATACTTGCAATGGCTATCAACGAATCTATACAATGATATAATAGGTGGTAAATGTTACAGTGTCTAAGACAACAGCTGAAGGTTTGACATTCTCCATGTTTCTCAAAGAAAATCAGCATACCTCCTTTGGTCATCACAAAGCAATCTGAACTGTAATCTAACTTCAGTGTTTGCTCTATTCAAAAATATTTCCTAATTCCATGCACAGAAATGTAATAAATCATCTCAGAAACAATCTCAACAACCTTTTGAAGTGAATATTATCTTGAATTCAACTCTACTATCTGCAAAGTAACGTTCTGTAGACTGCACCGCATCTCTAGTTAAGATTAAACATACTAAGCTCACATTATCAATAACATGAGAGGAAACTAGGCCTAATGTGAACTACATCAATCACTCACTTGAGTTCAGCATCTGTTTTATTTTTCAGCTTTTTACAAGCGTTTGGTGACTTCAAACAAATGCTTTCAACAATCAGTTTCTGGCAACAAATATAGATAACATTTCATATAAAACTGCACAAAGATGTAGTGTCTATGTTATTAGGGCACAAATTCTTGCTCATAATCAAATAAGAGAAATTCATTGAACAGAACAGATAAAAAAAAATGTAAGAAAATAACTGGAAAAGAAGCTTCGATGAAAATTAGGAAATATGAAAATATCATCATCATGCGCTATACTGGTTGGCATAGAAGATCATGTTTTCTACAATTCTCTGTCCTTTGCGCATCATTTCAGTTCTGTCGTTGACAGTTTACGATGTTGTAACCAAGCTATCTACTGTCTTCTCTTTTAGTTATGTTGATCTCACTTTCCTTGTATTTTGCAAGTTGTAATAAAGTAGTATTACAACATTTCTCTTCCCATAAAGTGTCTGAAAAATGTTGATTGTGCAAGTGTGATGTTTTTATGAGCTCTCTTTTTTATGTAGCCACATTGAGAATTTCTTCAATGGTCTTTCTGGCTGTGCAGAGAATTCTCTACATTCTTCTGAGTGTTCCCATATATGTGGTCTCTAATTGTCTTTTTATTTGTTTGTCTACTGTCCATGATTAATTACCCTAAGTCATAATTGCCTCTATATAGCAATAATAATAAACTCCTTTTCTCATTTCTTTTGATATAGACTTGTTACAGAAGACGTTTTTCACTTTCTGAAATACTTTGGCTTGCGCTATTTTGCATGTTATTTCTGTGGTCCACCTCTGTCTGATGCCATTATTGTGCCCAAGTACTTGAGGCTCTATGCTTGTTTCAGGTTTGTCCCGCTTACCTTCATGCTGCATGGTGGGGAGGGTTGATTCGATATGACCATTACTTCTGGTTTTTTTTTTTACTATTAAGACTGAGACGTTCCATGGTACTTTCTCTCAACTATTATGTCTATCATTTCTGAAAGTTTATTCTTCGTCTCTGCTATTAAGACTGTGTCATCCACATATTGCAGTTTGTTTATGTTGTGCCCATTTACTTTGATTCCTTTTTTGTCTACTATTGATCTCATTATACTTTTGCTGTAAAGATAGAACAAATCCAGCAAGAGAATACAATTTTGTCTGATTCTGTTTTATATCTTGAAGCTTTCCTGGATGGTTGCCAGTTCTTAAAGCTGCTACCTATTATCATTACATGATTTGTATTACTCTCACACCCTTGCCATTGATTTCATTGTATCCAGCATAGTGATTATTTCTGCTTGCTTTACTTGACAAATGTCTTTGTGTAGTCTATGAAGCACATGTACAGATCTTTCTTTATCACTATGACTCTTTCTATCAGTGATCTCAGGATGTACATTACATTATTGGTGCCTTTTAATTCCACAATGTTCCTCACTTATTTCTGGCTTTATTGTTCCTTATTTGTCTCATGATGATTCTTAGTAATATTTTATAATTTGACAACAGGAGATTAATATAGCACAGGCAGAGCTGGATTTAATAAAGATAGATGATATAGCACAGGCTGAGCTAGATTTAGAAAACTTAGATAATATAGCACAGGCTGAGCTAAATTTGATAAACTTAGATAATATAGCACAGGCTGAGCTAAATTTGATAAACTTAGATAATATAGCATAGGCTGAGCTAAATTTGATAAACTTAGATAATATAGCATAGGCTGAGCTAAATTTGATAAACTTAGATAATATAGCATAGGCTGAGCTAAATTTGATAAACTTAGATAATATAGCACAGGCTGAGCTAAATTTGATAAACTTAGATAATATAGCATAGGCTGAGCTAGATTTGATAAACTTAGATAATATAGCATAGGCTGAGCTAGATTTGGTAAAGTTAGATTGCACAGGCTGAGCTAGATTTGATAAACTTAGATAATATAGCACAGGCTGAGCTAGATTTGGTAAAGTTAGATTGCACAGGCTGAGCTAGATTTGGTAAAGTTAGATGGTATTGCATAGGCTGAGCTAGATTTGGTAATGTTAGATTGCACAGGCTGAGCTAGATTTGGTAAAGTTAGATTGCACAGGCTGAGCTAGATTTGGTAAAGTTAGATGGTATTGCACAGGCTGAGCTAGATTTGGTAAAGTTAGACGGTATTGCACAGGCTGAGCTAGATTTGGTAAAGTTAGATGGTATTGCATAGGCTGAGCTAGATTTGGTAAAGTTAGATGGTATTGCATAGGCTGAGCTAGATTTGGTAAAGCTAGATGGTATTGCATAGGCTGAGCTAGATTTGGTAAAGTTAGATGGTATTGCATAGGCTGAGCTAGATTTGGTAAAGTTAGATAATATAGCACAAAGGGAGCTAGAATAGGTAAAGTTAGATGATATAGCACAAGAGGAGCTAGAATATGTAATGTTAGATAATATAGCACAAAGGGAGCTAGAATAGGGAAAGTTAGATGATATAGCACAAGAGGATCTAGAATAGGTAAAATTAGATGATATAGCACAAGAGGAGCTAGAACAGGTAAAGTTAGATGATATAGCACAAGAGGAGCTAGAACAGGTAAAGTTAGATGATATAGCACAAGAGGAGCTAGAACAGGTAAAGTTAGATGATATAGCACAAGAGGAGCTAGAACAGGTAAAGTTAGATGATATAGCACAAGAGGAGCTAGAACAGGTAAAGTTAGATGATATAGCACAAATGGAGCTAGAACAGGTAAAGTTAGATGATATAGCACAAGAGGAGCTAGAACAGGTAAAGTTAGATGATATAGCACAAGAGGAGCTAGAACAGGTAAAGTTAGATGATATAGCACAAGAGGAGCTAGAATAGATCATCATCATCATTGAGTGCTGTCTCCGCATCAAAGGTTGGCTACCATGGAGCGCTATTCCACTCTGTCTCTTGCATTGATAGTGCACATATTAATAGATTGACTTGTCCATATTTTGATGTTACTCGTCCATGTTTGTCTTGGTCTGCTCTTTTACCTTGTATTTTCCCCTCCAGGATTACTTTTAATAGGCTGTTGTGTCTTTTAACATGGCCCAAAAATCGCATTTTTGTCTTGTTTGAATTGTGCTTAGTAGTTCTCTTTTCATTTTTAGTTGTTTTAAGACTTCATCGTTTGTTTTCTTTTCTTTCCATCCAATTCTACCTATTCTTCTATAGATCAATATTTCAAAGGCTTCAATTGTCTGTTCTGTTTTCTGGTCTAATGTCCATGTTTCTGCACTCTACAGGGATATTGAGAAGATGTAATATTTTGCTATTCAAAGTTTTAGCCCTGGTGTTATTTGTTTTGATGTTAGTATATTTTTCATGGCACTAAAGTTACTTTTTGCCATACCTATTCTTTTGTTTATTTCAGTTGTACATTACTAGAATAGGTAAAATTAGATAATATAGCACAAGGAGAGCTAGAATAGGTCAAAGATAAACCGATAAAGCATGTACATATAAACAATAATAGAAGATGAACAGGTTAACACTATCGTATCCTAGAGGTATATTTGTGAAAGAAAACATAAACAATAATTATTATTTACAGTGACGGATGAGACTAAATAGCAGATTTATGTGTTGCTAAAAAAATCCTTAACTAGAAATTCAAATATATATATATATCATCTTCACCACTACGATTCTACACCTTACTAGAACTTCAAAATACATTACATATGTATGATTATTTAGTCAATTATTTCTATTATTCGAAAACTAACTTTCGTAATGCAATCCTTGCACACAATATTTAAACACTTTAAATGCTGCTTTTATTTGCTTTCTATTGGCGCTTGGTCATCGGCAAGAAGAATCTACTTGAAGTTATTTTAATGTGCTGTTTTATATACATATATATATATATATATATATATATATATATACATGGGTATGTATGGATGGATATAACAACTAGTAACGTTATATGTATCATGTTCCAGGAAATATAAAATGTATCAGAACTAAGTCAAGCATTTGTAATGGGGAGGGGGGGGGTGTCCTATACCGTCACTACTTTTTCTCAAACTCCGTTAAGTCAGGTACCCATTCTTTAAAGGGGTCAATGGAAAAAACATGCATGAAAGTGCTGCGAAGCTGCAATGCCAATTCTCTTATCGGATGAGTCAACTGGTGAGTGCCATGGTGTGATTGAATCTTCCCTCATGAAGTCAACTCATCACATCAGCACATTACAACTATGCTACTGATTGATGGACTGCAATTGTTATGCATAACCTCCTACTGTACTCCAGACATGATGGTAACAGCTTTTGAATGGCCAGTATTGCTTTGACCTTAACTCTCTCAGTACGGAAGGTTTTTATCAATTTAATGGTTGAGATTTCAGAGACAATTTTTAAAATATCAATCTACATGTTTATATTTATCTAACACTTACCATATTATATATTAATTTTTAGATAATTAAACAATGAATTATATTTCACCAATACAAAGATACAATACATAAAAGAATATGGTTTGATGACAGTTTACACTATTCAAACTGTGAGTGACGCACTGTGCGGCTAAACGTATGGAAAGAGTTGACATTGGCTGTTTTAGTTAAGACATTCACACATGGACATATTATAACCAGTGATGGAAAATGTACAACTGAAATAAACAAAAGAATAGGAATGGCAAAAAGTAATTTTAATGTCATGAAGGACATACTAACATCAAAACAAATAACACCAGAGCTAAAACTAAGAATAGCAAAATGTTACATCTTCTCAATATTCCTATATGGTGCTGAAACATGGACATTAGACAAGAAAACAGAACAGAAAATTGAAGCCTTTGAAATGTGGATATATAGAAGAATAGGTAGAATTGGATGGAAGGAAAAGAAAACAAACGATGAAGTCTTAAAACAACTAAAAATGAAAAGAGAACTACTGGACACAATTAGAACAAGACAAATGCGATTCTTGGGCCATGTTAAAAGACACAACAGCCTACTGAAAGTAATCCTGGAGGGGAAAATACAAGGTAAAAGAGGCAGAGGCAGACCAAGATTAACATGGACGAGTAACATCAAAAGATGGACAAATCAGCCTATGACAACCTGCACCATCAAAGCAAGAGATAGAGCAGAATGGCGCTCCATGGTAGCCAACCTTCGTTGCGGAGACGGCAACCGATGATGATGATGATTCACACATGGAAATAGGTGAATATCTACTTTATTATATTAGATTATTAGAATATGTAAATGGACATGATATAAGCTTTACAGAGATATCTCCATATTCATCTACATAGGAAAGTCGTATACCATAATTTTAGAGAACAGACTATACTAATCATAGAACAGATCAGCGACATTCAAATAGGCTTCTAGAGAAATATAGGACATGGTGGCACACTATAAGGCAACAGAACATAATCACGATTTATGCATTTCTTTCAGACAGGGGAAAACCCTTCTGACAATTAACAACAATGGTAGATACTAGCAACATAGGGAGTAAGGCAGCACCTAACCAACATGTATAAAAGTCTCTATATCAACAGCCACTGCATGGTCAGAACAGTAGCAATTTACAGAGTTCTCTTTGAATTTAGATCAGGTGTAAGCCAATAGTGCAAACTATGATGACAATTGTTTATTGGTAACATGGCCTACATATATAAATGAGCCAACCCGTCTAAAACAGAGAGAGATTAATGGACTTTCATCAGCAGACTTTAAGGTACTGATACCTTTACACAAATAAAATTACAAAATTAGAAATAAATGTTAACACATGAATGAGTGTATTAAATATAAAAAGCAGATAACGTACAGACACAGCAGGACTTGGCCAATTCTGAGATGAGATTGTCTTCTCATACTTGATCTCACTGAAATTGTAATTGCGTGAATTAGAAGGAAATCAGAAATAAAAATAAAATAATGGTAGTGTTGTTTCACCGAAACGATCTAATATTCATATGACAGTACCACACACAAGATTAAGAAGATCCAGTGCATAATTAGAATACTGATAATGATTATAGCAAATACCAAAGAAATTATCAAAATAGTAAAAATGTCATGTAAATCTCATGCTATTCTTGTGTGTTTTAGTTTTGTACTCATTTTTTTATCTAAGCAATGATTTAACTCCCTGCTGACTTCCTAGGTCTGCCATTGAATTTATTTTAGGTCATGCTAGTTATACAACCTATAGAACAAAGCAATTGACATTACTATATGGAATAGATAATGATAGTGACAATAAAGCAATGAGAATGGACAATATAGGAAGGGTGTATACCAGCAATGAACAAAGAGAATGATTTCAGATTTTTAAAAAATCGATGCTATGATTATAGATAATGTCATACAAATAAGAAATACATCTGGGTTTTAAGTAATGGTACATGAATTGTAGGCAGTAACACATAAATTGCAGCAAATATGACACACATCATAAGAAATATCACACAAATTATAGGGGATGAAGCATGAATTATAGATAGCGCAACATGAAATAAAGAGGCCACAGGAATTGTAAACAATGCCACAAGAATTATTGACAATGTCACAAGAATTATAGACAATGTCACAAGAATTGTAGACAATGTCACAAGAATTATAGGCAATATCACAAGAATTATTGACAATGTCACAAGAAGTATAGACAATTTCACAAGAATTATAAACAATGCCACAAGAATTATAGACAATGTCACAAGAATTATAGGCAATTTCAGAAGAGGTATAGACAATGTCACAAGAATTATAAACAATGCCACAAGAATTATAGACAATGTCACAAGAATTATAGGCAATGTCAGAAGAGTTATAGACAATGTCACAAGAATTATAGACAAAATTTCACAAGAATTATAGCCAATGCCACAAGAATTATAGCCAATGCCACAAGAATTATAGACAATGTCACAAGAATTATAGCCAATGCCACAAGAAATATAGACAATGTCACAAGAATTATAGACAATGTCACAAGAACTATAGCCAATGCCACAAGAAGTATCGATAATGTCACAAAAAGTATAGATAATGACACAAGAAGTATAGACAATGTCACAAGAAGTACAGATAATGTCACAAAAAGTATAGATAACGCCACAAGAAGTATAGACAATGTCACAAGAAGTATATAAAATGTCACATATGTCACATGTAGTATAAACAATGCCACAGAAATTATAGACAATGCCACAAAAATTAAATAACATAAGAATTAGAGACAATGCCACAGGAATTATAGAAAATGACACAAAAATTAAATACCATAAGAATTAGAGACAATGCCACAGAAATTATAGACAATGCCACAAAAATTAAATACCATAAGAATTAGAGACAATGCCACAGGAATTATAGAAAATGACACAAGAAATAAATGCAATGCTGCAAGAATTATAGTTATTACTGTCAAGGCAAAAGTTCTTTCAGTTTCCATGACTTAATCGTAAAAACCGAATCAATTCAGTGACATCAGTAAAATCCATGTTAATCTTTTTTTAATGACTCATCTTCTTGACTCAATGAAGTTGTAAGGTCTGTTTTTGCTTTACATCGGTCACCAGAGTGGTCAGGCCAGAAGATGCACATGAATTCAAGAAGAACTAATAACATTCCATATATTGATTGCATGATTCAGTCAACGGGGAACTATCATTTTTGTTTCTATCTATCTATTGACCTTCAGAGCCGTAGACCAAGGCACTCCTTTTATCTAAATTTTTATTCTAGCAGTTTTTAATTCTTTTAATGATAGTTTATCAAATCTCGCCATTTGTCTCTGTTCTGCGCAAGCAGCTCTATCTTATTGAGGGAGCCGAATCCTGCTGCTCTTGCCTCTCTCATCAGTGTTCTTCTCAGTGTTTCTTTGGGTCTTCCTCTTTTCCTCTTACCTGTTGTTTCCCACATGAGGGCTTGCTTTGCTATTCGGTGAGCATTTTTGTTTAGATGACATTTGTTGCAAGCATTGCAATAAATATATTATCGCTGTTGAACAGCCCTTCTCTTGTTTAATTAAAAAGATTATGCGAGTGCTTGACAAGTGTGTAAATACTGTGGGAAAATAATTCTTTAAATGGGTGTGTAACATTCATGCTTCGCAGCTTAGGTATCCATTTGCACACTTTTAGGAATCACATCTTGTCATGAATGTGATGGCTGATCCAATACTAATGTCACCTTTTTGACTGTGACGTGCCGGTTTTTCCATATCACCTTTTTCACTTCCGAAATGTGTTCTATTGATTGCTGGGCCTGGTTGGGGAGACTTCTGCACACTAGCAACAGCTTTCTTAGGCTTTTCAGTTCACTCATACACTTGTGAACAACTCATATGCCTGTCACCGTAATGAAATCTTAACCAATGATGAATCTCTACAAATTTCACACTTTTACTAAACAGAAATCTCACAACAATTCACTGTTTTGCTAAACAGAAATCTCACAACAACTCACTGTTTTGCTAAACAGAAATCTCTCAAGAATTCACTGTTTTGCTAAACAGAAATCTCTCAACAATTCACTGTTTTGCTAAACAGGAATCTCTCAGCAATTCACTATTTTGCTGAGTGCAGTTACAAAGGAGTTGGCATCTTGTCAAACTGTTTCCCATGCGAGCCGTAGTTGTGTTAACACCATTTATTGGTAGCTTCAAGTGACCATATTTGTGTCTAGACAAACAGTAATATCAGTCGGACAAATGATCCTTTACGCAACTTATCCAATTCCCTCTAAACAACTCTTGTACATCTAAAAATTCTCCATTCAACCATCTATCTTGAGCTATTAAAAACATGAATTGAAGATTGAGCACCATTGATGCTCTATTTATTAACGAAACATACTTACAAGCAAGGATTGGTACAGCGACAAGTGGTCACACTATTTGACAGATTATAGTTCATCATCTGAGCGCAGTTATAGACTGCACGATGTGGATATATCAAATAAATGATTACCTACCCTTGAATAAAAGCTCACAGTTAATGTTTTCAGCAAAAATAGAACAGTAGCTATTTTAAGAACATTAGAGATATGAAATATTTATCCTATTGAAAAAAAAGTCTTCAAACCTGGCCATTTAGATAATGTATCTCTATCATCCGGCTGCATGTCCTTTACAGAACATTGCAGTCACCACAGCCCATCTGGTGCTATCTCTAGCCAGATCTCCAACTTCTTCTGTTATGTTCAAAGTCACATGGATGTCTTGAAACCACCTTCTTCTTGGTCGGCCCCAGATGTGTCCAGTAGGAACCATGCCTTCCAACATTGTTCTTTCCAGCCTGATGTGTCTTTTGACGTGGCCATAGTATTTTAATTGACTCTATAGAATGGTGTTTATAATCAATATCTTTTTAATGTTTCAATCATTTAGTGTGTCTTCACTGCTCATTTTCATTATCCAAGGTATTTTAATTTCTCTGTAGCATTTTGTTTTGAATGACTAAATTTTCTTTCTTGCTGTTTGTGCGATAGTCCATGATTCACAACTATATGTTGATATCGGGAAGATACATGCCTTCAGTAATTTTAATTTTACTGCCTTGCTGGCATTGTGCCACATGTTCTACGTGGCAATTAATGTTTGTGTTGCCATTGCTAATCTTTTTTTAATCACTTTCAGGCAGTCTCCATTGTTAGTTACTACAAGTCCCAGATATTCATAGTTTGTTACAATTTCAAGTTCTTTACTGTTGATGATTATTTTGGGTTGTCTTTTTGTTGTTGTCAATGGACATTATCTTAATTTTCTTTATGTTTAGATAGAGATGTTCCTCTTAACTTTGACTTTTTAACATAATTTTCTTGTAATCCTTCAGCACTGTTTGAGGGGAAGACTGTGTCATCAGTGTATCTCAGTTCTAGTTCTAAACTTACGAACAGGTATGGAGAGAGAATGTATCTCTACCTCATCCCAGGTATGGAGAGAGAATGCACCCCTGCCTCATCCCAGGTATGGAGAGAGAATGCCCCCTGCCTCATCCCAGGTATGGAGAGAGAATGCACCCCTGCCTCATCCCAGGTATGGAGAGAGAATGCACCCCTGCCTCATCCCAGGTATGGAGAGAGAATGTATCTCTACCTGATCCCAGGTATGGAGAGAGAATGTATCTCTACCTCATCCCAGGTATGGAGAGAGAATGCATCCCTGCCTCATCCCAGGTATGGAGAGAGAATGCATCTCTACCTCATCCCAGGTATGGAGAGAGAATGCCCCCTACCTCATCCCAGGTATGGAGAGAGAATGCCCCCTACCTCATCCCAAGTATGGAGAGAGAATGCCCCCTGCCTCATCCCAGGTATGGAGAGAGAATGCCCCCTACCTCATCCCAAGTATGGAGAGAGAATGCCCCCTGCCTCATCCCAAGTATGGAGAGAGAATGCCCCCTGCCTCATCCCAAGTATGGAGAGAGAATGCCCCCTGCCTCATCCCAAGTATGGAGAGAGAATGCCCCCCTGCCTCATCCCAAGTATGGAGAGAGAATGCCCCCTGCCTCATCCCAATTATGGAGAGAGAATGCCCCCCTGCCTCATCCCAGGTATGGAGAGAGAATGCCCCCTGCCTCATCCCAAGTATGGAGACAGAATGCATCCCTGCCTCATCCCAGGTATGGAGAGAGAATGCCCCCCTGCCTCATCCCAAGTATGGAGAGAGAATGCCCCCTGCCTCATCCCAGGTATGGAGAGAGAATGCCCCCTGCCTCATCCCAAGTATGGAGAGAGAATGCACCCCTGCCTCATCCCAGGTATGAAGAGAGAATGCACCCCTGCCTCATCCCTTTTTGTACTTCAAACCAATTTGATATTTCGCCTCCTGTTCTGATACCTATTTGCTGTTTATATTAAAGTTTGATAAGTTGCGTTAGGTGTGTTGGAAAAAAAACAATATCTCTCATGATGTTCCACAGCTTCTGATGGTGTATGCTGTCAAAGGCCTAACTTTAATCTATGAAGTATGTTATTGAGTTATTAGCGAGTCATCATCATTACACTCCGAACATGTACATAGGTGCATAGATTCTCTCCTCAGCAAGTCCCGAGGTGTCCAGTGACTGACGACTCCAGTTCTATGTTTTTTGGTAAGTCTTCTTACACGCCCACTAAGTTTCTCGTTTCTGTCTGTGCCCATCTTAACTCCCATTTCTTTCATCCGAAGGGGTGACGTGGACTCATCGAAGCCCTGTGTCCTTCCCACTTCCAGGGCATTGATGATGTCCGCCCAATCCATTGGTTGACCGTCTCCAACGACATCTCAGCTAACCAACATGTCCGCATCTGTCATTTCCCCGTACTCCTGCATGTCTAGGGATGTAGACAAAGGTGATCTTACCTATTTTTGACTTCTGCAATGACCCTACCCATTGCGTACGTACAGATCCCGCCTCCACCTTTCTTATCATGCTCATCGAATCACTCAGTATACAGACGTGGGTGTAGTCTTGTGACTCTAACCAGATAAATGCCTTGGTCACTGCCAATCACCTCCATCGTCATGCTACTCGTGGTCATAACGTATACACCACTGTCTTCATCGACTATTCTGCCTGCCGAGTGTGCTGTAAATGCTCATACACTCCTTTGGTGTTGTATTACGTATTATGAAGCATGTATGCAGTTCTATGGAGCCGCGATCGCTCAGTGGTTAGTGAACTGGACTACATAGGACAAGAGGTAGGGTTCGATCCCCCTGACGGCTTCCGGGATCACCCAGCCTTAAATGGGTACCAGATTTTTTCTGGGAAAAAGCATGTGTCTGTAAAATTTATGGTCACTAACACCATAATCCCTATACGTCACTTGGCGTGCCGTGGGTATTTAACTTTTTTTATGCAGTTCTATGTTGTATTCCCTACTCTTCTCAAGGATGTTTCTCAAGTTAACAATGTGGTCACGGGTGCCTCTAAAATGTCGGAATCCTGCTAGAACTAACTGAAGTTCTTACTGTCTTGCTATCCTATTCATGATGATCTGCAAGAGCACATTGCTAGCATGGCTTATGAGGGCAACAGTTCAGTTGCTTTAACACTTCAGATTTCCTTTCTTTAGAATGGGTTTATACTGCCTTTTTGCAGGGTTTTTACACAGTCCTTATTTTTTCAGATCTCCACACACAGTGCGTGGAAAATACGAACGCTGGCCTCCCCTCCAGCTTGGATGAATTCAGCTGGAATATCATCTCTTTCTGGTGACTTCATTCTCTTCAGATTTTTTTATTGCGGAATGAACTTCATCTAGTATAGGCTCTGGTTCTTTTGTCTTACTTTCTATTAATATATTTGCTAATTTCCAATAATTGGAAGAAACAATCATTTTTGTTTTTGCCATGTGATGAGAAGAGCTCAACTGCAATATATTGTAACAACTGGAAAAAATTGAATTGAGGGACGAAGAGATAGAGGGAAGCAAAGAGAAAAAATACCAGACAGCTTAAGAGAATGGCTTGGCAGAAGGTCAACAAAAGAAATGATAGATGGGTGTGTAACCATTCATGCTTCGCAGCTTAGGTATCCATTTGCACACTTTTAGGAATCACATCTTGTCATGAATGTGATGGCTGATCCAATACTAATGTCCAATATTAATGTCACCTTTTTGATTGTGACGTGCTGGTTTTTCCATATCACCTTTTACACTGTTGTAACGTGTTCTGTGACTGCTAGACCTGGTTGGGGAAACTCCTGCACACTAACAGCACCTTTCTTAGACTTTTCAGTTCCCTCATACACTTTGTGAACGACTCATATGCCTGTCACCGTACTGAAATCTCAGCCAATGATGAATCGAAAGTTGTGGAGAGACATGATCACCTACGCCAGCAGGCCCGGTACTTGATGATGATGATTAATATATTTGATTGTTTTAAAGTATTTTCATACATTGCTATGCAGTATTAACTCCATTATTGCAACATATCCATTTGTTCAGTTAGTGTGTTGCCATTAGTTAGCGAATAATTTCAGGGAAAGAGGTATGTTCACAACACTCGGAAAAAACTACAAATAATCAACAATAGAAAAAAAACAAAGAATAATAGACATCAGAAGCAAGGATAATACTGATACACAATTTATTCCCTTGTTGTGTTGGTAACCCTATGCTATAGTCATGAGTACATAATCGTGAAAGACATCGCCATTTATAGCTACTTGTTTTGATAGCTAAGTTGGTTGTGTGCTCTAGCGTTTGTTTCTCGTGTCAAGCTGCGGTGTCGAGTAGTATGGGTATGATTCTGATTCGGACTGTCTTTATTCTGTTGTTGATTATTTGTGATTTTTTTCCCCGAGTGTTATAAACATATCTTTTCCCATGAAATTATTTCCGGATCTATCACCTCTGAAATTTCCTTGTATAATAATAATCATTTATTATTATTTGTCTCAGGTCATTAATTGCTTGGACTAATGGTCTAAAATTAACATATAATTATGGATAAGTACCAGTCAAATACCAGTGGGTAAAGAGATACAGTGAGAACGATGACGCTGGATAGGACACACACTGCGGAAGTCAACTGAGAGTAGTACACAACATGACCTTTTTTTGGAATCCCCAAAGGAAAGAGACAAAGAGGAAGACCAACATATTTTTTGGAGAAGATAGATCGAAGCAGAGATGAAGATGACGGGGAAGACATGGAATGAGCTGAAAAGAATGGCAAGAAACAGAATGGCTTGGGAAGTTTTGTTGAAGACCTATGTTCCACTTGGAGCTGAAAGGGAGAAGAACAAGAATGGTCTAATATTGCGAGTTATCGTTCTAATTTCTCCGTCTCTACCTTGCTGAAAGAGCTCTTCAATTCTGTCACAGGAGGATGATGTTTTATGCTAACAAGATGAGAATATCTCTTGCTTGTGTGACTAGTTCGGCTGGTGACGACGTTGAACTGCTATCAACAAATCACATTTGTTTTTAACTTCTATTATATTCTGATTGTACAGCAACTGTATTAAAGCGTACTGCTCTTGCTCACCACTTTGTTAAGCTTTATATTGAACTCTGTTATCAGTAGTTCACGGTCTGAGTTGTAATCTGCGCCCGGTTGTGTTTTAGATGATGTCACTCATGATCTCCATCTTTGCAGGATAAGGATGAAGTGTTTCTTATTTCTTGTCGTACCATCTGGCGAGGTCCAAGTGTATCATCTTCTTGAATGGTGTTTAAAGAAAGTGTTGCCAATAGCAAGGCTATTCTCATGGCAAAATTCTATCAGTTTTTCTCCTCTGTCGTTTTTATTTCCTATGCTAAGTGGCCCCTGAATGTTGTTTTCTTCTGTTCTTTCCATGCCAACTTTTGTGTTGAAGCCTGCCTGATAATTAAAATGTCCTTTCTATCTACTCTTTCTATGGTACCCTGCATAGAGTTGTACAAATTCTTCAATTTGTTCATTATTTACTGCTGTTGTGGGAACATATAATTTTAAGACTGTGAAGTTTTGATTTTTCCTATTTAGTTTAATTGTTACTAATCAGTCGCTGACTGGGTTGTAGCCAAAGAGAGTTGCATATATTTTTCTCTGTCAAGATGAACCCTAAACCTCCCTGTTCGCTCTTTTCTTTTACTGACTATATAAATATTTTGCCTGAGTCAGTCACAAAATGACCTTGCCCAGCTCTGTGCACAAAGATGACCAGGATGTCTACATTGTATCTGTCCATTTCATTCATCATCAAGTACCATGGCTGCTGACATAGGTGATCATGTCTCTCCACAACTTTTGATCTCAACAGTTATTTATCATTTCTGTTGTTGACCTTCTGCCAAGCCATTCTCTTAAGCTGTCTGGTATCTTTTCTCCCCTCTTTCTCTTCATCCCTCATTTTGCCTAATTGTCACAATATATTCCAGCTGTTCTCTTCTCATTAAATGACCAAAAAATGATTATCGTTTCTTCCTAATATTGTAGATTAGCTCTCTTTTTGCTTTGGCCTCTTTCAGAACTTTTTCATTTCACTTCTTAGCTGTCCATGGTATTCTCAACATTCTTCTGTAAAACCACATATCTACAGCATCCAGTGATTTTCTTGTTTGTTGTCCTGAGATTTTTTTCTTCTTTGCTGTCATGATTTCTCTGCAGTCTGCAATCAGTAGTTTTGCCGTTGTTTTCTGATTGGCTCTTGCCATTTAACACCTTAGGTCCGTGTTGTGCCCTAAGCCCAGTACCAGGCCATTCTAGCTCCTGCCTTTAAGACCATTGTTGACACTCTTTGTGCCAGCAGCTGCGTGTGCTATAGAAGGGAGATTTCCTTCAATGTATAGATATTGTATTATTGTATTAATAGTAATTTTATTTCCTTTCAAGACCAAAATTGGTTGTGAGCCCAGAACAAATGAACAAATTAATAATCACTAAAATACTCATGTATTTGTGCTGCTGGTTTGCAGTCATATTACTGTAGCTGAACATTAAACATTAATCCTAGATTACGATGTGACTGACGATTTTATGATACCGTAGTAAGAATTACTACTACTTAATTGTAATATTAGGAGCTTTAAATATAGTGTTTTGTTCGAACTTCTCGACACACAACTGTATGTCTACACCAGGACAGTCACAAGGAACACGGATTTCCTGTCTCAGGTTGAAAAATAACCTAAATTCCAGCTACGGGTCAGACGTGTTACAATGTCTATCAATACGGATGCCATAAGCCCCTAAGTATGTCGGCTACCACATAGGATTGTTTTATAGCTACAGAGGGTTGTTTGATGTCAGCCAATGCTAAAGGATATTTTCCTGGTCAGCAAAAAGATAAAAGGAAAATCGATCAATTTATTATCAATTTGCAATGTAAACAAATCAAACACTCAGGGGTCATCAGAAGTGGTAATTAGAAGGGTACACAGAGAGTGGTAATGTTGGAACACCAAAATGTTAAATTTTGAAGAATGTATGTTTTAATGTGGAAATTCTTATTACAGTATCGCAATCTAGAGTTAAAATCAAATATGTGTTTCCTGTGAGATTTGAGACATTTATATCAGGTCATATATAAACATATTTATACCAGTGAATCGTAGATAAGAGCATGGCAAGAACATCTTTGGAGGTCACAGAAGAGTGTTTTGTAGAAGAGTATGTGAACATCACGGACAGACACAGTATTGAAGATGTTTTATAGGAAGAGAAAGTGAAATATATCAGAACATCAGAAAGTAACTATCATTGTTTTGTGGTCACTAAATGTAAAGGAAACAACTGGAACATATTGCAAGAACTGATCACATTGAAGGATAAGATCTACAAAGGGAAGCAGGATGGAAACATTCCTGCCAGTTTTAGAGAATGTCATTGCAGAAATAAGAGAATTGAAAAGAAACCATAGAGACAGAAACAAAGTAAAGCAAAAAGGAAAGCTTACTGGTAATATCTGGAGCAAAAAAAAATATATTAATTTTTTGTCATTGAAGGAGAAGAAACAGCTCAAATATTTGGTGACAACTGAAAATATTCAGAGAAGAAGAGATAAAGGGAATCATAGAGAAAACAATGGCAAACAGTCTAAGAGAATGATTGTTAAGATGTAAATTACAAAATTCTCAAAGAACTATTGAGAAGGAAAGTTGTTGAGGAATATAACTCACCAACATCTGCATCAGGTTATTTGATAATGATGATATGTCCAAATGATTGTTAAATAAGACAGAGCTATCTACCTAATGTTTGATTTGTACTTACGGGTAATATTTGTACACGGCTCCACTGACTTGGGCAAGTTCATTACCTTGTTGATGTCACTACGTAACAGATCATAGCAGCCGCACTTGTTGATGATTCTTCTTTGCTTACACACAGCAACACACAACTATTCAGATATAATTGGAAATAGGCAATATGAGTTTATTTATAGTTAAAGGCCAGCTGCAATTAGTTTCAGAACATTCAAGGAAATATAACTTAGCCAAATATATAAAGGGGAAAAGATTAAGCCAGAAATAATAGTTTCCATGAATTAATTTGTTAAATTCAGTAACAATAAATAAATTATGATTCATTAATACGTTTCCGCTATACAGAGATGTGTAACATTTTATTTAGAGAAGAATAGAATAAAGATAGATTGTATGTTTCTTGTATATGGTGGTGTTAACAAAATGCAAGATAAAACAGGCTGAAATGGATAGCAGAATAGGGCTGGGGGATAAACCTAGAAAAGAGGGAAGTAGTGGAAGATTTAGTTACTCAAGAATAAAAAAAACATACTTGAAAGGAAAAGAAGCGAAAGTCATAGATTGTAGAAGTTATAGTGACAAAAAAGAAGAGATCTAAAGGGAGGTTAATACTTGAAAAAGGACAGAATTAGTTTGAAGAAAAATTAGAAAACTAGAAACAAAAGTCATAGAAAATAAAACTTAGGACATTCAACTCATGTGTTACCCACCCTTACCAGCTGAAGAAGGCTCGGTTTGACCATACTCTGCTCGTTCAGGAACAAGGGTCTAGGGAAATACTTTGAGATCATTGAAATGTGTGCAAGACAGGTGAAGAAATAAGAAACTAACAATCAACAATCTCACCTGTAATCAGGAAGGGAAGGTTGGTATATATGGTCCTTGTGATGAGAAGAAATTTCCCGAGGACAACAAAGAATGCTCTCAAATGGGGAACAATAGAGAAATAAATAAAAGTCTAACTCATGATAAGTAGATTGGCAATGAGAGAACACTAGACAAATAAATAGAAGTCTAACTCATGAGAAGAAGACTGGCAATGAGAGAATTCTAGAGAAATAAATAGAAGTCTTAACTCATGAGAAGAAGACTGGCAATGAGAGAATTCTAGAGAAATAAATAGAAGTCTAACTCATGAGAAGAAGACTGGCAATGAGAGAACAATAGAGAAATAAATAGAAATCTAACTCATGAGAAGTAGACTGGCAATGAGAGAACACTAGAGAAATAAATAGAAATCTAATTCATGATAAGTAGATTGGCAATGAGAGAACAATAGAGAAATAAATAGAAGTCTAACTCATGAGAAGAAGACTGACAATGAGAGGAAAAAATTACAGGCCTTAGTACCCAGCGAGCCGCGATAGTGTAATGGTTAGTGAACTAGACTACAAAGTACAAGAAGTAGGGTCCGATCCTAATCGACGGCTTCCGAGTTCACCCTGCCTTAAATGGGTATCGGATTTTTTTTTCTGGGAAAGTCAAGTGGCACGGGCGTAATACCGACCACATTAACCCAAAAATCATGTGTCGAAGGTCTGTAAAATTTATGATCACTAACACCACATTTCCTATACGCGACTTGGCGTAACGGGGGCACTTTACTACTTTTTAAAATAAATGAAGTATGCAGAGATAGAGGGATGTAAACGACGAAACAATAAGTTGTAACCTTTCTATAACCGTTATTTAACCTTTATATAACCTTTATATAATAAATAAAGTTATGCAAGTCAGGTACATGTTTATACACAAGCAGACATATATATATTTTTACAGCCAAATCGATCTAGAATATGCCTGGTCAACTTTAAGTACTTTAACTGTTCAGATAGGAACCATAACATGAGCACATACGTTATCATTATATGTATCAGAACAGGACACAGTCGACTACATAGTCAACTGTATGCAACATTCAAGATTGGCGCCTTAGCCACATGCACATGTGGACAGGCTCCCCAGACTGCTGAACACATTATTCAAGACATTATTGAATATAGTAGACTGTGGAAAACCCATTAGTCGATAGATACAACAGAGGCAAACTATATGAGCCTCTGCAAAAACTATATACAAACAGTAACATTTATACAAGAAACATCATTGCAGATGCAGACAATACTGAACGAAGGTCCATGAGGTCTGCCACTAGTGTGCCAACTACCACCAGGGATATGTAATGATGATGATGATGATGATGATGATGATGATGATGATGAAGAATAAGAAGAAAAGGAAGAAGTTGTATATATTCATCAGTACCACCAACAACTTGTCACAGTATTAGACAAAAAGAACTGTTGGAAAGTGAATTAATGGTACATTGAAGAACCCAAGGATAATTTTAAAATGTAAAATGGTAACAAACATTAGACATAAGAATACCTGATGATAGCGGAAAGTACCCAAATATAAAGAGATACTTAAGAAAGTACTGCGTAATGTCCCGTAACTCTGTTTTACTATATAAAGAATACACAATCAAGTAAAAAAGTGAAAAGTATAGGGCAAACATGTCATAATGAGTAGATGTATGTAGTCAAGTGTAGGTGTGAAATGTTATATGTATGTATGTAACAAACTAACAACAGGCAAAATTATTATATGGTGAGATGCAGAAAGTTAATGATGACAAGATGGCCAAAAGAAGTGCTTTAAGTATAATACTCAAAATCTAATTATAAATCTTGAATATTAATTTTGGCATTGGAATATACTGCAGGACTGGAAGATCATTACCCATGATGATCAAACAGTACTGCAAATGACTGGCCAATGTGGCTAATTGAGTTATTTGCGGGTTATCTTCATTGCACTTTGAACATGTCCATAGGTACACAGATTTCCACTTCAGCAAGACCCGCAGTGTACAGCGACTGACGACTCCAGTTCTGTGTTGGTTGATAAGTCTTCTTATACGCCCACTAAGCCTCTCATTTTAGGATGTACCCACCTTTACTCCATTCTCCTTCATCCCAAGGTGAGACATGGACTCATGGTTGTCAAAATCCTGTGCCCTTCCCACATCTTGCACGGCATTCATGATGTCTGCCTTGTCCATTGGTTGACCGTCTCCAATGAGAGCGCAGCTAGCCAACCTGTCCGCTCTTTCATTCCTGCATGTCCAGGGACATAGACAAAGGTGATTCTGCATATCATTGACTTATGTAAAGACTCGACCCACTGCCTGCATAACGTGCTTGCCTCCACTTTTCTTATCATGCTCGTCGAATCACATTTAGTATACAGGCGTGGGTGAAGTCTTGTGATCCAACCAGCATCATCATGCTACTTGTGGTCATAATGCATACACCTGTTTGACTTCTCTGAACGCAGAGCGTACTGTAAATGTCCATACACTTCTTTGGTGTTGTGTTATGGATCCGTCTGTATAGATGACTGCATCTTCCTTGTCGGTGTTGTCAAAAATGAGGGTGTTGACCTCCGCATAGACTGGATTCTGCTCCCTGCGTTTCCTGTTGAGTGTGACAAAACACGAGAATGTACCCCTGAATGGTGTAGACACCGGTATCCACTCCTCTCCAGTGTTGATATTGGTAAACCCTCATACCTGTTTGATGACATCTACTGCTTAGCCCACCCTTGATTTATCTGCTTTTTAGTCTATCAAATTTCCTTATGCTAAGCTCTTGGTACAATGGATGCTCTTTATCTGTACTTATCTTAAGGTACGCACATGCCATCCAGATCTTGATCCTGTCATCCTTGGTTGAAAAATCAAGGATACCTTCCTCATTGCTCCACACAGAGAGTGTCTCTCATACACCCCAAGATAATGCGCATCGCTTAATTTGTTATTATTCTTTAGCCTGTCAAATTTCCATTGCACTGACAGTGAGGATTGCTAGGACATGCTCATTTGGTGCGAGGACCAGCCCCTGGAACAGAAATGTATGCAGCTTCTGCTCAATATTGGCAGCTTCCATTACCTTCACAGTGGCTATTCCTTTGTGGGCTTTTGTTACCGCATGGTCGACATGGTTTCTAAAACACAAACTGTGATCAAACTCCTAGGTACGTTACCAATCTGTCCGTGGTCACATCATCGGCCTCCACTCACATACCACCGGACATGTGTGTTTCCATGTTACCAATCTGTCCCTGGTCACATCATCAGCCTCCTCTCACACACCACCGGACACGTGTGTTTCCATGTTAACAATTTGTCCCTGGTCACAACATCAGACTCCACTCACACACCACCGGATATGTGTGTTTCCATGTTAACAATCTGTCCCTGGTCACATCATCAGCCTCCACTCACACACCACCGGACATGTGTGTTTCCATGTTACCAATCTGTCCCTGGTCACAACATCAGCCTCCACTCACACACCACCGGACATGTGTGTTTCCATGTTACCAATCTGTCCCTGGTCACAACATCAGCCTCCACTCACACACCACCGGACACATGTGTTTCCATGTTAACAATTTGTCCCTGGTCACAACATCAGACTCCACTCACACACCACCGGATATGTGTGTTTCCATGTTAACAATCTGTCCCTGGTCACAACATCAGACTCCACTCACACACCACCGGACACGTGTGTTTCCATGTTAACAATCTGTCCCTGGTCACATCATCAGCCTCCACTCACACACCACCGGACATGTGTGTTTCCATGTTACCAATCTGTCCCTGGTCACAACATCAGCCTCCACTCACACACCACCGGACATGTGTGTTTCCATGTTACCAATCTGTCCCTGGTCACAACATCAGCCTCCACTCACACACCACCGGACACGTGTGTTTCCATGTTAACAATTTGTCCCTGGTCACAACATCAGACTCCACTCACACACCACCGGATATGTGTGTTTCCATGTTAACAATCTGTCCCTGGTCACAACATCAGACTCCACTCACACACCACCGGACACGTGTGTTTCCATGTTAACAATCTGTCCCTGGTCACATCATCAGCCTCCACTCACACACCACCGGACATGTGTGTTTCCATGTTACCAATCTGTCCCTGGTCACAACATCAACCTCCACTCACACACCACCGGACACGTGTGTTTCCATGTTACCAATCTGTCCCTGGTCACAACATCAACCTCCACTCACACACCACCGGACACGTGTGTTTCCATGTTAACATTTTCATTGTTAAGGAAGAACCACATCATTGAAGCTTTATTAGGATTAGCCTGAAACCTGATAATTCACACCAGGAAAAGATGCAATCGAGTTCATGTTGCAGTGAACTGTGAGGCTGTTGCCCGTCAGTCTCATCCCTGTCGATTCACCAGAATGTCATCAGCAAAAATCAAAGTTCTACCCCTCCCATCCAGCTGTTGTGCTGTGATTGTTATTGTATACACTTTAAAGTGAACTAGTTTTAATGGTGAACTTAGCGGCAACCCTGGACAAATTGATGTAGGCTCGGACGACCAACATCCACATCTGAGTATCACCTTCCTCTGAAATAGTGCTGGAGTGATCTATTTGATGGGGAAGGAGTGCACCACTAGTTTGAGGAGCATGTGCATTAGGTACTCAAATGATGCTCTGTTGAATACATGTACCAGATCGCTCCTAGATATATATGTCTCCTCTTGTCTGTGGAATCCTTTGAAGATGTCATAAGCGAAGACTGCCGCATTGAGTTATGGTTCTTTGTTGTATCTATAACCCCCCCCCCCCCCAAGTGTTGGTGGGAATGCACTTATCTGATCAAGGTCATACGTGAGTATACAACCATTTTGTCCAGTAGTTTGCCCGCATTGTTCTGCATAATGATTATTCTATATGCACTGATCTGAGAATGGTCTTTTTTTGGCTTCGGCAAAGGTAGTAAGTAGTTGTGCAGTCACTCCTCCTTAATTTGGCCACTCTGAATGTTGGCATTAAGCTCTTTGGCCGGGTCCTACAAGTCGTCACCTAAATCACTTATGTTGCCATATCGAACACCCTTTGGACCAGGAGCAGTGTTGCGTGACCTTCTCAGTGCTGCGTGACCTTCTCTGTGTTGCGTGACCTTTTCAGTGTTGTGTGAATATCATCAGTTGCGAGCATAAGTTCTTATCCAAACACCGCCTCCTCACACAATTCTTAGAGTGACCCCTTAAACCCTAATCTGCCGAAGAATTGACTTGGATCTGTGTTTGTCGAAGTCATGTGCTCTTCTCACATCTCGGAGGGCATTGATGATGTCCGCCCCATCCATTGGTTGCCCGTCCTCAACGACAGCACAGCTAGCCAACCTGTCCGCTCTTTCATTTCCCCGTACTCCCGCATGTCCAGGGACATAGACAAAGGTGACCTTACGTATTTTGGATTTCTGTAACGACTCTACCCATTGCATGCGTGCAGAGCCCGCCTCCACTTTTTTTATCATGCTCATCGAATCACTCAGTATACATGCGTGGGTGTAGTCTTGTGACTCTAACCATTTGAATGCCTTGGTCACTGCCATCACCTCCATTGTCATGCTACTCGTGGTCATGACGTATGCACCACTGTCTTCTTTGACTATTCTACCTGCTGAGCGTGCTGTAAATGCCCATGCACTTCTTTTGGTGTCGTCTTACAGATTCGTCTGTATAGATGACTGCATATTTCTCATCGGTGTTATCGCATATGAGACCGTTGACCTCAGCATTAACCACGACCGGGTTCTGTTCCCTACTTTTTCTGTCGAATGTGACAATACATGAGAAAGTCCCTTTGAATGACGTAGGCACCGGTATCCACTCCTCACCAACGCTGATATTGGTAAGTATACATACCTGTTTCATGACATCTTCTGCTCGGCCCACCCATGATTTGCCCATTTTTAGCCTGACACCTTTCCCTGTGTTGAGCACCACGTAGTGCAATGGATGCTCTTCATCTGTACTAATCTTCAGGTATGCTCGTGCTCTCCAGATCTTGATTCTGTCATCCATGGTTGGAAAGTAAAGAAGATACCTCATTGCTACACAGGGAGTGTCCCTTGTACATCCCAAGATAATGCGCATGGCTTCATTTTGTATTTTCTCCAGCATATCAATTTGAGTCGTAATGACAGTAAGAATTGCCAGGACATATTCAATAGGTGCGAGGACTAAACCCTGGAACAGAAGAGTAAGTAGCCTCTGCTCGATGTTGGCAGCTGCCATGACCTTCAGGGCGGCTAATCCTTTGCGGAATTTTGTTATCACATGGTCGACGTGGTCCCGAAAACACAGGCTGCGATCAAACTTAACTCCGAGGTATGTCATCAACTTGTCCCTGGTAACCTCATCAGCTCCCATTCGTACTACCAGTGTGGTCGTATTAACAATATGATTGTTAAGGGAGAACCATGAAACTGATGCTTTATTAGGATTAACCAAGGCACCTGAAACCCCACACCAGGAATAAATGCGATCGAGTTCGTCTTGCATTGTGGAGGCGATTCCCCGTCTGTCTCTTCCCTGTCGATATATCAGAATATCATCAGCAAAAGCCATAGTTCTTCCCCTCCCATTCAGTTGTTGTTCCGTGATCGTTATTGTGTACACGTTAAATAGAACTGGTGACAATGGTGAACCTTGTGGCAGCCCTGGACAAATGGATGTTGGCGCGGAAGAGCAAATTCCACATCTGAGTATCACCTTCCTCTGAAACAGTGCCGCGGCGATCCATCTAATGAAGAAGTGGTGCACCGCCAGTTTGAGGAGCATATGCATGAGATATTCAAATGGTACACTGTTGTATGCATCCTCTAGATCTATAGCAGCAGCACATGTCTCCTCTCGTCTGTGGAAGCCTTCGAAGACGTCATAGGCAAAGACTGTCGCATTGAGCCATGTCTAATTTATATATCTATAACCTCCGAGTGTGGGTGGGAATGCACGTTTCTGTTCAAGGTGACAGGTGAGGACACGGGCAATTATTTTCTCCAGCAGCTTGCCCGCAGTGTTCTGCATTGTGATGATTCTGTAGGCACTTATCTGAGAATGGTCTTTGTTTGGCTTCGGTAGCGGTAGTAAGTAGCTGCGTAGCCACTCCTCCTTAATTTGGCTACTCTGAATGCTGGCATTAAACTCATTGGCCAGTGTTGTCAAGTCGTCATCAGCTAAATCGCCTATGTCATCATACCGAACACCATCTGGACCAGGAGCAGTGTTGTGTGACCTTTTAAGTGTCGTGCGAATGGTATCGGTTGCGATTGTGAGATCTTCTTCCAGCCCTACATCCTTACCCAATTTTGACAGCGATCCCCGTATCCTCATTCTTACAGCCTCATTTCTTTGGTCCGTCTGCTGAATGTAGCGGGCAAGCAGGGCATTCCCTTTGCTCTCATCAGATTTTGACTGTTTGCCACGCCATGACACCAGGCTTTCTAGTATTTTCTCTCTTTGTCGTCCGCGATCTCTCTTTCCTTGTATTTTGCCAGTTGTAACCAAGTATTCCGTGTGTTTATTATTCAGGTGAAGAAGTCATTTTATGATTCAAACACATTAATTGGTTACATCGTGTTGCTAGTTTCTTGTGGTATGGTTATATCATATTACTAATCCTTTTTGCGACATTATTTATATCATAATGCTCATCTTTCTTCTGGTACTACTCATTTTGTTGTTAGTCTTTCTTGTTGAATTGTTACAATTTGTTAATTATTGACAGTCACCTCCACCTCCAATGTCCAAAACATTTCAAGTGTTATTTCTCGATGTTAACTTGTCCTCAACTATTTCAATACTCAACATCTTAACAAATTTAAAGTTTGTTCTGTTTGTTTCTTTTAATAGAAAGCACAACTGTTGAAAAAAGGTGTCATAAATGTATGTGGCCCATAGTAGCGTAAAGTTCAAAGAGATCTGTTCAAATTTACCAGTTCTAACACCATAAAGTTTTCTGTAGTTTTTTCTTTTTAATTCCATGTCAGGTCTTATCGGGGATAGGTGAGTAAGCACAACTTTTGTTTTTCAATTTAGCTTATTTAAAGAAATATTACCAGTTCAAAAATGAATGAAAGACAGTTGCAGATGTTAGGTTCAAAACATGAGGAGGCCTGGATGTGAAGAGTCGTTACATTACATGTATTAAATAAAATGCATAGCCTATTCATCTGCATACAGAACCCTCTCTAGGCTTTTACTTCTACAGAAAATTCACTCATCGACTCTGTAACTTTAAAAAAAAATGCTTTCTTTCGTTGTACTGCCAGATAGCTATTTGTGTTGATTGTATGATGTAGATATGTCCTTGCTGCAAGATTGCTCTTCTCTTAACGTAATTTCATCATTAAAATGGAATATTCAGTTAAAAACAACAAAATCATTTGTCACATCCATTCCTTCCTGCAATTCAAATGATGTTTGCTTTCGTTCAAACTTTTGGGTTGATCTTTAATCTGATAAAATTGCGACATAGTAATGACAGTCATTGACGCTATGTAAAATAGTTCTTTCAAATATTCCCTAAATTATTATAATTATAATTTCATTATATAATTTTATTTATTTGCATTAAGTTATGAAAAAATATGGTATTGCTATTAATTAACACCTCTTACAGTTTCTTGCCTAAAATTGTATATGTTACAATAAAAAGTAAGTAAGCTATCTGGTTGGTCAAACTACAGTTGCCATAGTAACCAGGAAGAAATTTCTGAAATGGCCTGACTACAATTTTCATGCACATTGCAAGGTCTATAGAAGTCAGTGTAAGTTTTGAATAGGTTTAGTTTCCAATGATATTGAAGCTTATATATAATTAATGGCTTGGATTACTTTGAGTTATATCATGGCAAATGGAATACGGTAGTTGGTTGTGCACACTTAACTCTTTGAGCTGAAATGTATTTGTGTTACGTATTCTCAAAAAATATTTGACAAGTCATGGCTCTGTTGCCTACTCTGAATATCTGCAGCCAATGAAAGAGTTTCACTTCCAATATTATTTGATCAAACGACATTAATTTGCTTTATAAATTTATCCTAGGGACTTTCGAAAGTATAATAGGTGTACTGCCAAATTCTCAAGACCTACAATTAAATATCACAGTTGAGGGAATACATCTGGAGACAGTCCAGAGTTACAACTACCTAGGACATACTATAACCAATGATGGAAAATGCAAAACTGAAATAAACAAAAGAATAGGTATGGCAAAAAGTAATTTTAATGCCATGAAAAATATACTAACAACAAAACAAATATCAACAGGGCTGAAACTAAGAATGGCAAAATGTTACATCTTCTCAATATTCCTGTATGGTGCAGAAACATGGACATTAGACAAGAAAACAGAACAGAAAATTGAAGCCTTTGAAATGTGGATTTATAGAAGAATAGGTAGAATTGGACGGAAACAAAGATAACAAACGATACAGTTTTAAAACAACTGAAAATAAAAAGAGAACTACAAATACAATTAAGACAAGACAAATGAAATTTTTGAGGCATGTTAAAAGACACAACATCCTACCAAAAGTAATGTTGGAAGGAAAAATACAAGGTAAAAAAGGCAAAGGCAGACCAAGACTAACATGGACGAGTAACATCAAAAGATGGTCAAGTCAATCTATGACAGCCTGCGCCATCAAAGCAAGAAACAGAGTAGAATGGCGATCCATGGTAGCCAACCTTCGTTGCGGAGAAGGCACACGATGATGATGATGAATAGGTGTACAATGAGTGACCTAAATTAGCGATGAACAGTGTGGTTTTGTTAGAGATAAATGAAAAAAGCAATGCCAATAATATCATAAGATCTTTAGTAGAAAGAGCCATAGAGGTGAAAACAGATCTATACCTATGTTTTATAGATTACACCAAGGCATTTGACAAAGTAAAGCACCAAGAAATAATCAACATTTTAGAAAGCATAAACATAGACAGCAAAGATCTAATAATAATAAAGAACATGTACTGGCAACAAACAGAGGCCATAAGAACTGGAAACCAATTGGGAATGTTTCAACAAATAAAACAGGGTGTTAGTCAAGGTTGTGCGCTGTCACTAGATTTGTTTAATATTCGTAGTGAGATTATTTTAACATCCATAAGGGGCATGCCTGGAATAACAATTGGAGGTCATAATATAAATAATCTAAGGTTTGCTGATGATACAGTATTAATCGCTAAGAGTGAAAATGAGTTACAAGAAATGTTGGACATTATAGTGAAGGACAGCAAAAATAAAGGACTCAGCCTTAATAGCAATAGGACATAGGTAATGGTAACAACAAAGAAAAAGACATCACCTCAGTGCAAAATAAAGACAAGTGGAACAATATTAAAACAGGTAAATGAATTTAAATATTTGGGAACTTTGTTAACCTCAGACGAAAGATGTACAAAAGAGGTGAGATGTAGAATGGCTCAGGCAAAAGCAGCTTTCCAAAAAATGAGGAAAATACTATGCAATCCATTTTTGACAATAGAAACAAGAAAAAGAGTTCTTAAATGTTACGTAGAGCCAGTCTTAACATATGGATGTGAGTCATGGACAATAGGACAACAGACAAGAAAATCACTGGAGTCTGTAGAAATGTGGTTTTACAGAAGAATGTTGAGAATACCATGGACAGCTAATGAAGAGGTAATAATGAAGAGGAGTAATGAAGAGGTTCTGAGAGAGGTCAAAGCGAAAAGAGAGCTAATTTCCAATGTTAGAAGAGACAATCATCATTTGTTGGCCATGTAATGAGAAGAGAACAACTTGAATATATTGTAACAACTGGAAAAATTGAGGGACGAAGAGATAGAGGGAAGCAAAGAGAAAAAATAACAGACAGCTTAAGAGAATGGCTTGGCAGAAGGTCAACAACAGAAATGATAAATAGCTGCCGAGATCGAAAGTTGTGGAGAGACATGATCACCTACGCCATTAGGCCCGGTACTTGATGATGATGATGAGTAACCTGCGCCCAAGCAATCATACTGGTAAATTTCAGTGTATAATAGTAACCCAACAACTAGACAAAACGAATGGAATATTCATGGAATGTTTAAATGCATCTGAAATGACTGTTGTGTATTTGAATTTATGTAAGAATATCTGTTCCATTACTTGTTGTGATTTTCTTTAATTAACAAAAGTCAGCTTAACTAGAGAAGACAAATACTTACATTTCTGGTTGGTTTAACTCCAAGCCGATTTCTATACTTCTCTAAAGACGAACATGATCCGTAAGGCTGACTAAGACGCATTATTTCAACCTTTCCAAAAGAAAAAAAAAAATTAAATATTGTAATGTTGAAATGTGCCAGATAAAACCACAATAATATTACAGATTTATTTTAAGAACAGGCTGCAGCCAATTACATTCTTATACACTAGAATAGTAACCATTGAAAGAAAACAGATAAACCTTCTGACCTGACGGATGCCGACCATGGTATTTGTTCCCGTTGCGAGAGAAATGCCATCTTTGGCAGGAAAGGGAAGTGTGTTCCTCTCATGGACGAGCAGTCGAGCACCTATGCCTTCATAGACTGAATTTATGTATTCATCTGTTTCCACCCAGAGAATCATAGTGAGACCTGCAAGTCAGCCAAAAGTATCATCACTAAACAGTAGATAACAGAGTTATATATGTGATCTAGCTAGGTCTATTACACCAGCACTATGTCAGTTATTGTATCATGATACCCATACTATATGTATAGTGTACATGTAATTTGTATAAATTAATCTAGTAAATAAATCAAGTCAGCATCAGTCTTTACTGGACGATGCTATCAGTCAAAAAGAAGAACATAAGCATGTTAGGAATCAAGTAAAAAAGAACATAAGCATGTTAGGAATCAAGTAAAAAAGAACATAAGCATGTTAGGAATCAAGTAAAAAAGAACATAAGCATATTAGGAATCAAGTCAAAAAGAACATAAGCATGTTAGGAATCAAGTCAAAAAGAACATAAGCATGTTAGGAATCAAGTCAAAAAGAACATAAGCATGTTAGGAATCAAGTCAAAAAGAACATAAGCATGTTAGGAATCAAGTCAAAAAGAACATAAGCATGTTAGGAATCAAGTCAAAAAGAACATAAGCATGTTAGGAATCAAGTCAAAAGAAGATAAGCATGTTAGGAATCAAGTCAAAAAGAACATATGCATGTTAGGAATCAAGTCAAAAAGAACATATACATGTTAGGAATCAAGTCAAAAAGAACATATACATGTTAGGAACATGAGTTTAGTCTAAAAGTAGAGCATAATCACAGTGCATGTAAGGAAATAGAAGATAAGCATGTTAGGAACATGAAATTAGTCTAAAGTAGAGCATAATCACAGTATCAAGAATTGAATCAAACGTGGCATACACTTAACAAGGACTATGAAAAACACATGAAAGCAGTATATGCTGATAGATACAGCCAGCATCTCCAGATGATAATCCACAACTAAGACACACAGAAGAAGGTGATGAATGAAAACAGGTGAACTTGAAGGATATTCGTGAATTGTTCTCGCAATAAAATTGTTATCTTTTTCCACATGACCCTTGATGAAGGATATTGTTGATAAGCCATGTCAAATAATATGGCAAGCATTGCTATAATTGAGATATGTTATCTGCCTATTCTTGTTGTTCAACTTGTACTCTGTCATCAGTGTTCTCATGTTTTTAAAATAACTTGGCTTTTCAAACTTTCCTATTATGAGTAACTTGTCACCATTCATGCTGGCAGCAATCAAAGCAACAATTATGTCTTATAACCACTACACGCTTCTCATTTTCTAGTTAATGTGCACTTTGTGATACATTTATAAAAGAGACATATCTCGTCCATACTGTTGTATATATTTTTTGGTTCAAATTGCTTGAGAATTTCCTGTAGTTCACTTCCTTTCAATTTTCATTTGGTTCTTTGGAAACTGGCACAGCCTCACCATAGATTACTTTCATTGCAATTCCATGTTGTACTTTGAATCAGTTTGGCCAGCTCAAACTTTCTCTGAAGTTGGTGTGGCCTAGATTCTCATCCAACTCTTTTCCCTTTGCAACAAGAATGGTTCCTGTAATCATGGCGTTCTTGCTTCTTACTCCATGGAACTATGAATGAAAAGTACAGTCAATGTCTTCAGCGGCCTAGTTTTTTAAATATTTATTTTGCCCAGAACCATTGCTGGTAAACGACATAATGTTTCTGTCCTTCAGGATTGTACGTAATCTGCTTAAGAAAATATTATGCTCCCTGGATATTTCCGCTTTTGACTTTAACTTGTCCATTTTATCACCATTTTGTTTGAAGTGATAAGCGCTTACTTGCGTTTCTTGCCAATAGTGAGTGGAAGCCATCGCAATCACAAATTTAATGACTTGAGATATACCACAAAGTTCTTTTTTTTTTCTTTAGGGAAATTTCACAAACCCATATTCAAGTTGAGTAATAGCATTATAAAATAATGGGTAATTTCCTAGTTTGATCAGATATATTATTTCAGTTTGGAAGAGTGATGTCCCCTAAAATATGTCTGCCAAAATACAGTGGTTCTACGCATTCTTGGCGTTGGGGTCATTACGCTGGCATGTGTCACTCACACTGGCGTTTGGGTCAGCGTGGCGTTCGGGTCAGCGTCTGCGTCCAAATCGAGATGTTAATTAATAATTGGCTGAACCCCTATCCTTTCTTATGCTTCTTCTTACTAATTATCCGCCTATATATATAGGCTAGTTTGTCTAATATTTAAAAACCAGCTAAGCAGTTCTGAGTTCACTTACTTGAATTTGGTACTACTGTATTTGCAAAATGACCGGGCGACCTAGAGCCCCAACTGAAGTTGTGAATGTTGGGCAGATCATGACTTTTCATGACATCATTGCAGAGGATAGATGGAATTTACTAACTCTGATTCCCGAGATTGCCACTAATAAATTGTGTATTCAGTGGTTAGCTAAGCGTAGACTAATAATAAATACGTGTCTATGCAACATTTGTCATATGCCTGCGCGTTTAGTAGCCTACAGCAGAGGAGTAGATGGCTATCAGTGGTCATGTCAGGGGTGCAGTTTTGGAAAGTCCGTTCGTGATGGATCATTTTTCACAAAGAGCCATCTATCACTAAAACAAATTTTAATTATGATCTACTGTTGGAGCAGCGATTTTCCACAGAGCTTGATCCAGCATGAGGCAGGCGTCAATAAAAATACTGTAGTGGATTGGTGTAATTTTTTACGCGAGGAATGTGAGAAATACATGGTCAGACACTTCAGTCAAATTGGTGGTATGGACATTCTAGGCCAACCAATCGTTGTGGAAATTGACGAGTCCAAATATTTTCACCGAAAATATCACAGGGGACAATGGAATGAGGGTCACTGGGTGGTCGGTGGAATAGAAAGGATTTCAGGAAAATGCTTTCTTGTAGAAGTACCAGATCGCTCCGAGGCTACTTTAACAAAAGAGATAGTTGCCCATATTTTACCTGGAAGCCACATTATTTCTGACGGCTGGTCTGCATATGCCAATATCAGTCGAATTGCAAATGGTATTTATACCCATTGTTCAGTCATCCATCAAGAGAATTTTGTCGACCCAGATGATCCCGAAATTCACACACAGAATATTGAAAATATGTGCATGCGGGCCAAAAGGAAATTGAAGAGACAGTTCGGCACTAGGCGTACATTGTTCCCATCGTTTCTACACGAGTTCGCCTTCAGAAATGAAATCAGACAAGGAAACGTCCTAGGGACGCTAATTACAGGAATTGCAGAGAGTTATCCTGTGTAAAATCATCACATCCCTGCAAACTACTGTCCTTTTCAGGACAACATAAGATTGCTCCAAACCTGCCCACTTCACAACTGTCCTTTTCAGGACAACCAAACATTCACAATTACATGTAACTATTTTAGATTGCCTAGAGTTTTCACTATGGTCCTTTTGAGGACTTTCATCACACTCGTTGTTATTCTCAAGCTCCGCACCAGATTGCTAATCGCTGACAGGTAATTTGAGGTAATACAGACGTTGCATTGTGTTTCGTAAAGCTATTTCTAGATATTTTTTGTATTTATGTGTGTGTATGTGCATTTTAATTAATAGCCAAAGTTTGACAATCTTCCAACATTTGGCAGTAAATTACGGCGATTGGTAATCAACCGCACAATTCCCTTCGATCAGAAGATCATAATTAGGCCGAGTGGCGTCGTTTTTGTCACGCGTTATAATATATTTATAAATATTTAACACTAAAGCTAAACCTAACCCCTGGACCCAACGCCCAATCAACAGATACTCCGAAATTATTACATGCCAGCGTAATGACCCAACGCCAAGAATGCGTAGAACCACTGTATTTTGGCAGACATATTTTAGGGGACATCACTCTTCCAAACTGAAATAATATATCTGATCAAACTAGGAAATTACCAAATAATGTTTCAAATATAAGATAAAGAAAAAAATGTTTTGCTTTTCTTCAAATGACGTTATGTTATATCATGGTTCTCGTTATAATTATAAGTCTATAAGTGCATTATTCATTACTGTACGTACATCATCTGAGACGGTGTGATTCGCTCTCCTCCCTCTGGTAGTATCTAGAATAATATAATACCATAAATGATGATAACAAACAGGTTATATATTATAGTATGGCCCATGTGTCCTAGTACCGAAACGAAGCATCACTTTTATTTCCATCAGTGCCGTTGCTACCCAGGTCATGAACTGCAAATCAAAGAGTTATGATACTAATGCCCCATAGCTACCTGAATGTAAACATCCTCAACATCCGGGACCGTCAAGGCTAGTCCATCTTTCTTTTGAGAAGACGTGTTTACATTATATACAATGATAGATATATTCAACATTTTCTCTCTGATCGGCCGCGCCTTTTGTGTCTAGCAAAATATATTTTCATTTTCTCGAGATTCAAAACTAACATAATATTGTAATGATTGGAACTATTTCAACGGCATATACTCTAATTGAACAACCAGTCTGAGACGAATGGGCCAGCCCTAAACTTCTTAAACTATGATCTTGACTTCATGCCGCTAAAATAGGCAAAATAGAAATTAAAAACAAAGTTTCAGCTGTTTAATGCTGTTATCAATGTTGAAATACTGAAACACAATTTGAATATTGTGTTAATTTTGTAAATGCTGATAACAGCAGTAATGATGCTGAGCCTGTGGAGGTTGATTATGATAGTGGTAGTGGTGATAGTGATTATGAAGATTGTGCTGATAATGGTGGCAGTAATTGGTGAATGTAACAATAATGAGGAGGGTGTCAATAAGCATGTTGACACTAAAATAAAGTGCGTATGCAAATATACAATTATTACACATGAAATAGTGAAAATAATGATGTCAATTGTATTGGTGATAAGTTATGAATTAGCTGATAAGTGCATTTAATTTGTTTATGTAATGATGATACCAGTGACGATGATGTTGATAATAATGGTCAAAATTGTTGGCCACTTGAAAGGATCTGAGACATTGGTAATTGAAAGGACAAACATTTATAATGTAAGGATATGGTTATCCAAGTGATGTAGATGATGTTAAAGATATCGATGAGAGCACCAATTATAATTATGTAGATATTCACTATAAATATATCAATGATACTGTCGAGGGGTGGGGGGGACAAATAATGAACAAGGGCCTGCTTGACACCCCCCCCCCCCCCCAAATCCCTTGTGAACCCGCCTTTAACCTTGAACTCTGTAGACTCTCTTGATACGATTTAACACCTTTCGTGTAACACCTTTATGCACCGATAACAAGTGTAGGTTCTGGTTACTGTGAAGTTCCTGATTGTGCCCTGTATGCTTCTTGTACTGACAGCTAGGGTTCTACCCCCGTGTCAGCCCTTGACTGAGTTTGCTGGACTGGACTCGTGGTTCTGTAGCTCATGAATGGCCATAACACGCACTTCGCGTCCCTTGCGATCGTGTAAATAATGTACTTCGCGCTGTTGTTTTGATAATGTCTTTTATGACTTCTGTTGCGTTCGTCGCTAGGCCACATACATACACAATACTGACGAGATTCAACTAGTCAAATGAACTCCGATTTAAAAAAAAACAAAACAACTCTGGTTTATTCAAGAATCGTCAGTCACGAACACGAGTTTACACTTCAGCCAACACTCAGCTGCTCAACCTCTACAAAATAAGTGTGTGACTATCTTTCTATACTATCTTTACGACACATAATACCATTGCTGGTGTATGTCGGGAAGCAACGATAGAACCAGAGGGATAAAGGCCGCTTGGTCAAGCAGTCGCCACGACGTGTGCGACTCGGGATTTTTATTTCACCCCCGATAGAAAAAATCCAACAAGTGTGTGACACGAGGCTAAAAAGATGTCCTTTCGTTCTCTGCTGTCCGTTCTAAACATTTCTGTAAATCTAGCTGAATCAACTCAAGACGCTACTTCATCTAATTGTCTTTAGATTTAATCTAGAGCCGCTGATCTCATCTTGAAAAGTTCTTAATTCACACGTTTCCAGAGTCGACTGGTAGTTTTATAAACTCACTGTGAAAACTTGAAACACTAACACCGTGGAGGTTTTAATGATTTCCTCCCGAAACAAAATTTGCGCCCGGTTCTATCTGCTTGAGCCTACACTAATAACACAGTTTGTTTAAACACTGAGAAAATATGCCAGCTCTGGCTCGCCCAACTGTCAAACTATAACTCATAAAAGTAACTGATTCTGGTAAACCTAACAAGGCTATCACTCTACGGTCTCGGCTCACGAACCTTCTGATTACGTCTCACCTTTTCAGGGGAAACTCAATGTTTTTATTTGCGTTAACTCTTACCACTTTTCCCGTGACTTCTACCAACAATCCCCTATTGTCATACGGTCTGTAATCACTGCTATAATACTAGTGATAATTGTTAAGATAATAGTTGTGATTATAATAACGGTAACATTTGCAATGATCAAAACGATGAAAATGAGAGTGAGTATGAGAAAAGGATTATAATTGAAGATTATTGATTATGAATGATGATAACAACCATGATTAGGTCCACTCTCTCTACTGATGTAATTGGGACACTCCATAGTGTAGCAGTTCCCATACTGCACATTATAACTTTGACGGAAACAACTGAAAATATATCAATTATAACTTGTCAAACTTGTTAAACAAAAATAAAAAAGTTAATTATTATTGCTAAAGTGAAATATAAAATTAGCATTTTGGGAGATACCTAAAGTTGACAACAGGCAATTGTTTGAAGGTTATTATTGGAATCAATGAATGATATAGAATTATAAATAAAGTGGAAATAGAATCAAGATACAGCAGATCATGTCAAATGGCAGGAATTATAGAGAAAGTGGAAATAAATTCAAGATACAGCAGATCATGTCAAATGACAGGAATTATAGAGAAAGTGGAAATAGACTCAAGATACAGTAGATCATGTCAAATGGCAGGAATTATAGAGAAAGTGGAAATAGATTCAAGATACAGTAGATCATGTCAAATGACAGGAATTATAGAGAAAGTGGAAATAGACACAAGATACAGCAGATCATGTCAAATGGCAGGAATTATAAAGAACGTGGAAATAGACACAAGATACAGTAGATCATGTTAAATGGCAGGAATTATAAAGAACGTAGAAATAGACACAAGATACAGTAGATCATGTTAAATGGCAGGAATTATAAACCATCAAAGCTATCACAACAGAAGTAGAAATAGCACTATTTAACTCAGTCTACGTTCCAATTTTGTGATATCTGTGTCAGCTTCTAACACTAGATTCTAGAACAATCAAGACAAATAAAGTGGCAGTACTGAAATATATCAACAATGAATTAAAGATAAATTCGCAGTCACAATATCAAACAAATACCAAGCCCTCCAACAACTAGAAAATACAATAAATATAGAAGATCATTGGAAACAGGTAAAGAATTTACGGAATGAGACGTGCGAAGAAACGCTGGGGAAAAGAGAAAGCCAGAATTAGGCATGGATGACAGCAGAGACCGTGGATAAAATTAAAGAAAGAAAGAACATAAAAGCAGACATAAATAAAAGCAAAACGAGAAGTAATAAAGCCAAGACACAGGAAGCTTACACAGAGGTGAACAAAGAAGTGAGAAGATGCATTAAAAGGGATAAGAGGAAATATATAGATGAACTAGCTAAAGCGACATAAGAAGCAACAAATAAAGGGAATTTGAAAGAACTGTACAACAGCACAAATAAATCAAGTTGAAAATACAAACAGATCAATTCCTTTATTAAAGATAAGAAAGGAAATATGCTTAGTAATATAAGGGAACAAATGGAGAGATGGAAAGAACACTTTGAAGAACTTTTGAACAGACCCGGCTCAAATAATCCTCCAGATATACTACCAGCAGAAGAAGAGTTACACGTTAACTGCGGAAAACCAAGCAAAGAAGAAATAATGAAAGCCATCAAACTATTAAAAGATGGTAAAGCCACAGGACCAGATGAAATTCCTTCGGAAGCCATCAAAGCAGATATTAACATATCTACCATGATGTTACATAATCTGTTAGATAACATTTGAGAGAGGGAAGAAATACCTAAAGACTGGAAAGAAGGTTATATGATCAAACTGCCAAAGAAAGGAAGTTTACAGGAGTGCACAAAACATAGTGGAATTATGCTACTATCAGTGCCAGGGAAAATATTAAGAAGAATCATTCTGGAGAGACTAAAAGAGGCTATAGAGAAACATTTGAGAGATGAACAATCAGGTTTTAGGAAGAACAGATCATGTGCTGATCAAATAACTACTCTACGTATAATAGTTGAACAAAGTTTAGAACTAAAATCCCCACTTTATATTGGATTTATAGATTACGAAAAGGCATTTGATAGTTTAGACAGAAGAATGCTTTGGAAGTTGCTGAGTCATTACGGAATCCCCAAAAAAGTTTATCAACCTGATAAAAACAATGTATGAGGGAATGACATGTAGTGTGGTGCAGGAAGGGCATCTTACAGAAGCGTTTGAAATAAGAACAGGAGTAAGGCAGGGATGCCTTCTATCTCCATTTATCTTTCTACTGGCCATAGTTTGGATTATGAAAATAACTCAAAACAACAGAAATGGAATCTGGTGGTCACTGACCAAGCAACTTGATAATTTAGACTTTGCTGATGACATAGCTCTCCTATCACACATCCATCAACAGATGCAGATTAAAATAAGCAAATTTAATGAAAGATCACAGCTAGGACTGAAAATTAATAGAGATAAGACCAACATTATGAGAATTAATGGAGTTGGCAATAACCAAATAAAATTAGGAGAAATACCTCTACTAGACGTACAATCTTACATATATCTGGGCAGTAATATAGATAAAGAGGGAGGAACAGAAAATGATACGAAAATAAGGATATCAAAAGCAAGAGGAGCTTTCGTTGCACTGGGAAACATATGGAAGTCCAAAGAAATTAGGTTAAATACAACCAAAAAAATATTTTCAACTCCAATGTTAGGTCAGTCCTATTATATGGCTGTGAAACATGGAGAACAACAAAACTGACAATCATGAAAATATAGACTTTCATTATTGGATGCTTACGCAGAATAAAAGGATGGAAATGGCAGGACAAAATCATTAACATAGTATTATGGATAAGTACCAGTCAAATACCAGTGGATAAAGAGATGCAGCGAAGACGATGGCGCTGGATAAAACACACACTACGGAAGCCGACTGAGAGTATTACACAACATGCCTTTTTTGGAATCCCCAGGCGAAAAGACAAAGAGGAAGACCAAGGAATTCTTGGAGAAGACAGATAGAAGCAGAGATGAAAATGATGGGGAAGACATGGAATGATCTTAAAATAATGGCAAGAAACAGAACGACTTGGAAAGTGTTTGTTGAAGACCTATGCTCCACAGGGAGCTGAAAGGTAGAAAAAGAAGAAAAATGAAATATGTCAGACATATAACAGTAGCCAGCAAGAGAGAAAAAATTAGAATCAAAGAAGACAGTTAGGGGTCACTCCCACAAAAGAATATATGAAGAAAGAACAAAGTAAATAGTTTGACCATGTCATTAGAAACAAGCTTTGGCAAAGACAGAAGAATCCTCGAAAAGTACCCCAATACTCTCAAAAGCTACGGGAATCATAATGATGATGTTTACAACATGAAATCGTTAACAAAAATTATAAATTTGAAGAATCAATTAAATGTAGGGACAATCTTCACTCACACATGCTTTAATGGTTACATAATTAAAACTAAACTACCACTTTGTGACTCAAGTAAACAGTTGTGTTTACAATATTCTTTCAGTACTTTTTCTGTTTCAAGCAATACTTGAGCTACACTTTGAATATTTTCTTAGGTGTGCCTAAACTACCACGCTTATGTTTTTTCCGTGAGCTATACTTTCAATACAGCTTTGTTGTGCCACTATGCCAGGTCACCATGCTTAACATTTTCTGAGCCGCACTTACAAAGTCCTCTTTTATGTGTCATTATTATCATCATGTGTCATACCGGTTGGCGTAGGTGATCATGACCTTTCAAAATTTTCTATCCACAATGTAGTAGGAAACTCTTTGTACAGAGCTTCGCAGCAGGAGGTAATCTGATCATCAGAAGACTCTTGCCTCTAAGACAATGCAGCAGGAGGTCGACGCCTGGGGGTCTTGTCCCAGGCAGGCCCACCTCCCTTAGAGTGTCAAGAATAGAATACTATATCAATTCTGTTGTTGACTGTTTTCTATGTCATGACACCAAGCTATCTAGTATTTACTCTCATTGTCGTCCATGATATCTCTTTCCTGTATTTTTCCAGTTGTAACCAAGTATTCCAACTTTCCTCTCTCATGATATGCCCAAACATTTTTAACTGCTTCTTTCTGATGTATTTTATGAGCTCCCTTTTTGTGGTGGCCTCTTTGAGAATTTCCTCGTTGGTCTTTTTAGCTGTCTAGGGAGCTTTCAATATTCTTCTGAGAAATCCCATCTCTTTAATCCCATCTCTGTGGCCTCTAATTGTCTTTTATTTTCTTTGTCTACTGTCCATGATTCACTTCCATATGTAAGAATTGGCTCTATATAGCACCGATGAACTCTCTTTCTCACTTATATTGACACATTTGTTGCATAAGACGTTTTTCATTTTTTGAAATGCTATTTTGGCCTGATCTATTCTGCTTTATATTTATGTGGTGCATCTTCCATGTGATGTTATTATTGTGCCCAAGTAATTGACGCATTGCACAATAATAATATACCTGTAAAACTAAAAGGTAGTTAACATTTTTTAAAATATATTATTTTACAATAGCAGCTTTCAGATAACTCCACTATGTAAGATATGCACACAAGTAAGGTACAGAGACATGCATACGTTACATATGGTATTATTTTCTTCTTCTGCATACACCATTAGATGTCTAAATTAATAAGTTTGAAGAAAGAGGATTGGCATTTTTATAAAACATTACAGTAACACATTAAAAACAGTTTTAAATGGATATTAAATGTCCTTGTTGTGAATGTGAGATGGATTGTATATTGCCCTTTACACACTGAGCTCAATGAGATCTGCATAACCTGATACTCGCAACTATTTTTTTTTATTTTAACGTTAATAAATATCAACAGAAAAAAACACTTACCTATGTCATTTATTTTAGTGAAAATATAAACATTGGCTATGATATATTAACCGGATTTTGATTACTTTTATAAATGTCATGTCTGAATAGCTACAAGAAGCAGCACCCAATGCAGGAAGTAGCAATCATTGCAAGAAGCAGCACTTATTACAAGATATCACCACTCACCTCCTATTACAAGATAATAGCACTCACCTCCTATCACAAGATATCAGCACTCACCTCCCATTACAAGATATCACCACTCACCTCCTATTACAAGATAATAGCACTCACTTCCTATTACAAGATATCAGCACTCACCTACTATTACAAGATATCACCACTCACCTCCTATTACAAGATATCACCACTCACCTCCTATTACAAGATATCACCACTCACCTCCTATTACAAGATAATAGCACTCACTTCCTATTACAAGATATCAGCACTCACCTCCTATTACAAGATATCACCACTCACCTCCTATTACAAGATATCACCACTCACCTCCTATTACAACATATCACCACTCACCTCCTATTACAAGATATCACCACTCACCTCCTATTACAAGATATCACCACTCACCTTCTATTGCCAGGTATCACACACTACTCACCTCCTATTACAAGATATCACCACTCACCTCCTATTACAAGATATCACCACTCACCTTCTATTTCCAGGTATCACCACTCACCTCCTATCACAGTTAAACCCATTATAGTAGCACATAAGGAGCATGTCCTCCAACTGATGTCCCACATTAAATCGTGTCTTTCTGCAAGTAACACAACAAATACATTGACATGTTTTCTTCTAACCACATTGATAAGTGTTCTGGAGAATACACATTTGTATCAAATGTTGGAGTGGAAATGACATAAACAATTGCAATTAACATATAATTTATCACATACTTTGATCAAACATGACATCTGTAAAACTATACATCTGGCAGTAATAGACAACAACTGAGATCGTTGATGGTCTCATCAACTGACATAAAAGCACAAAAGGTGACGGTTAGAGAGGGAGAAAAGAAAGATTTATTACAAATGTCCAATTCATCATCATCATCATCACCATCCAGTGCCGTCTTCGTAACGAAGGTTGGCTACCATGGATCGCCATTCCACTCTGTTTCTTGCTTTGATAGTGCGGGTTGTCATAGATTGATTTGTCCATCATTTGATGTTACTTGTCCATGTTAGTCGTGTCTGCCTCTGCCTCTTTTACCTTGTATTTTCCCTTCTAATTTTACTTTTAGTAGGTTGTTGTGTCTTTTAACGTGTCCCAACAATTTCATTTGTCTTGTCTTAATTGTATTTAGTAGTTCTCCTTTTATTTTTAGTTGTTTTAAAACTTCATCGTGTGTTATCTTTTCTTCACCATGAGTTCTTTTCTTATATGGGTATATACTCGCGTGCTAAGACGCCGGTTCAAGTCTCGTACTTTACCTTTACCTTTACCTTTATCTTTTCTTTCCATCAAATTTTTCCTATTCTTCTATAAATCCACATTTCAAAGGCTTCAATTTTCTGTTCTGTTTTCTTTTCTTATGTCAATTTTTCTGCACCACACAGGAATATTGAGAAGATGTAACATTTTGCTATTCTTAGTTTCAGCCCTGCTGTTATTTGTTTTGTTGTTAGTATATTTTTCATGGCATTAAAATTACTTTTTGCCATACATATTCTTTTGTTTATTTCAATTTTACATTTTCCATCACTGGTTATAGTATGTCCAAGGTAGTTGTAGCTCTGAACTGTCTTCAGATGTATACCTTCAACTGTGATATTTATTTGTAGGTCTTGAGACCAATTATGACTTTTAAACTTGTTAACATTAATATGTAGTGGACTCTGGTTTGCTGTCTTGTTGTCATCCTGAACATTATTGCTTATCACTAGCACATATAACTGCTAATTAATACGAAATATCTCTAGGACCACGACTTTTTTATTGACACAATCACATACTAAACATATAATATGCTCACTTACTCATCCATCGTAGCATAGCTACTCAATATAAAATCTTTGACCATAAAGAATAAAGATTCCTGATCCCCCTTTTCAATAGTACTGTTTGGAGACTTGTTGTATGTCTGTTACAGTGAAAAGTAAATAAAATCAATTAATGAAATTCTGTGTAACAGTATGTTGCTAATTTTACATACACTTGAAAGACCCGATTCAACAAAATCTAAAGAAATTTTATTTCGACTCAAATAATTAAAAATCATTTCAGTACCAACAGGTTATATTGCTCATATAGAAGAGACAGACAAATGTTGACAGGAAATAATACACACAAAAAAGGCAGTTGTAATGAATGCATATAACAGGCTATTAGATTCACGCATTATTCGCTAACATGAAAGTCTTTGGAGGGCACAGAAAAATGTTGTGAATACCCTAAACAGCAAAAAAATATTGTAATTAGGGTGTCCTTAATTAAAGAGGTCAGGGCAAAACGACCGATTATGGCCAAAATCTGGAGAAAAAATAATGAATGTGTGGATGTGTAAGAAGGGAACTTCCGGTCAATATGGCGGATAGGCAACGGGAACCATTATAGGCTGTGCCTGAAAAGTGTTCCTTGTTGCAGTTTCCTCATATTCCAAGTCCGGCTTGCTGCAGGAGCTACTGAGTTAGGTGCTATGTGCACACCATGAGTTGTGCGTTTCATCCGTTTCGATCGTGTTTCGATATTCCAATTGCTTACGATGAATGATGATATCGTATGACGGGGAACACATGGCTGTGCTAACTTTCTGTGCGGTTTCGCCTTATGTCTTCTGGCGTGTGCTTAGACAGCTATGATGGGGGACTGCAACTAACTTTCTTTGTTTGGGAGATAAGATATTAATTTGGATGATTCCCATGGTGGGGGCAGTTAAGGAATTATGGATTTTAATTCATTTGCAGTGATACCAGGGCCTTCCGTAATCATAACCATAATAAGGGAACATCTGTATAATGTTATCAAGTAGAAAAAAAATAAATAGAGATATAGGTAAATAGAGAGTAGAGATACCATAAATTTTAGGAGAATGCAAGAAAAGCTAGTCATATGGGGAGAATGCGATACATACTGCCAGAGAAGACTAGTAATCCATCATACACATGGTGTCATCAGGTGCAGAAAACATCTTATTGAAGAGGGAATCTAAACATTTTTGGATTTGTTCAACATGCGATCAGGAACAAGGAAATAAAGTAACTAACTACTTAAATCACCAACTAATCATCATCGACAAGTACCATGCCTGCTGGCATAGGTGATCATGTCTCTCCACAACTTTTAATCTCGACAGTTATTTATCATTTCTGTTGTTACCTTCTACCAAGCCATTCTCTTAAGCTGTCTGCTATCTCTTCTCTTTGCTTCCCTCTATCTTTTCATCCCTCGATTTTTCCTTTTGTTACAATATATTCCAGCTGTTCCATTCTCATTACATGGTCAAAAAATGATGATTGTTTCTTCCTAATATTGCAAATTAGCTCTCTTTTTGCTTTGGCCTCTTTCAGAATGTTTTCATTTTTTTTCTTATATGTCCATGGTATTCTCAACATTCTTCTGTAAAACCACATTTCTACAACCTCCAGTGATTTTCTTGTCTGTTGTCCTATTGTCCATGATTCATATCCATATGTTAAGACTAGCTCTACATAACATTTAAGAACTCTTTTTCTTGTTTCTATTGTCAAAAATGGATTGCATAGTATCTTTCTTATTTTTTGGAAAGCTGTGTTTGCCTGAGCCTTTCAGCATCTCATCTCTTTTGTACATCTTCCGTCTGAGGTTAACAATGTTCCCAGATATTTAAATTCATTTACCTGTTTTAATATCGTTCCACTTGTCTTTATTTTGCACTGATGTGATGTCTTCTTTGTTACTATAACTTCTATCCTTTTGCTATTAATTCTGAATCATTTATTTGTTTTTAAATCATTGCATTCAATCGCACAAGATTTCTTTGGTAGGGCTATTAATATTTAATTTATCAAATCTTCTGGTATATATCTGCTATTGTAGATAGATATCATTCAATATTTGTATTATTATCTCTATTCCAAAATCACCCATGGCATCAATCCCTTCTTTAGTTATATTATCCGATCCAGGAACTTTTCTTGCTTCCATATTGCGATATTTAGCTATTCTTCTTTTGCTTCATTGTATTTCATTACAATTTCTTTATTTAATCTCTTACACTCATCTTTATTTCTCCTTCTTGTATTCGTTAGCTGCAAAATATGTCATCCATTTCTTTCTTGAAATTGTCTTCACTGGTGGTATTAACTTTTTTGATGTTTGTTGGAATGATTCTTTTAGCATTTCCCACTGTTCATCAATGCTTTGTAGCTTCTCTATTGCATTTTACCGGTTCTGAATTATGATGTTATATTTGTCTTGTAACATCTTGTCTGATTTTAGTAAATCTAAATTTAACTTATGCTCGTTTTGCTGCTTTTAATTTTACTCTAAGCTTTCCCACAACTGGTACATGATCACTATTACAATCTGCCCCTTATCTAGTTTTCACACATACCAGACTGTTTCTAAATATGTTGTTTATCATTATGTAATTAATTTGATTACGTGCGTTGTCTCCTAGGCATTTCCATGTCCACAGACATGGTTATGGTTATGGAAGGCCCCGGTACCACTGTAAACGAATTAAAATCCATAATTGCTCAACCGCCCGTGCCAGTGGAATCATCCGAATTACTAGCTCATCTCCCAAACAAAGAAAGGTAACTGTGGTCTCCATCATAGCAGTCTCAGCACACGCTAAAAGACATAAGGCGAAACCGCACAGAAAGTGAACACAGTCAACTGTTCCTTGTCATACGATATCATCATTCATCGTAAACAATTGGAATATCGAAACATCATCAAAACGGATGAAAGACACAGCTCACGGTGTGCACGGAGCACTTAACTGAGTAGCTCCTGCAACAAGCCGGAGAAGAGATAATAACCAAATAACAAAGCAAGCCTTCATGTGGGAGACAACAGGTAGGAGGAAAAGAGGCTGATCCAGAGAGACACTGAGAAGAACATTAATCAGAGAGGCAAAGGCAGGAAGAATTGGCTCCCTCTGTGAGATCGAGATGCTTGCACAGAATAGAGACAAATTGCGAGATTTGATAAAAGCTCAATGCAAGGATTGATACTGCTGGAAAGAAAATTTAGAAAAAGAGAAAGAATATCTGTGTCTATACCCTACGGGCCGGCCACGACTCGAAAGGTCAATAGATAGTTGGATGGATGGATATATAGATAGATAGTTGGATGGATGGATATATAGATAGATAGTTGGATGGATGGATATATAGATAGATAGTTGGATGGATGGATATATAGATAGATAGTTGGATGGATGGATATATAGATAGATAGTTGGATGGATGGATATATAGATAGATAGTTGGATGGATGGATATATAGATAGATAGTTGGATGGATGGATATATAGATAGATAGTTGGATGGATGGATATATAGATAGATAGTTGGATGGATGGATATATAGATAAATATATATTACAATTAAGTCATGATTTGGAACTGAGAAAATTTATCAAGATTGCCAAAATATCATCGACAAACAGCTGTGTGATGTATTTGTATTTCTGTTGATGTCATTTCTTCTACCCATTTCTCATAGGTTTCTATTATTAGTCTAATTCCTTCTATTTACGACAAGCTATGTCTGATTACTCAGAAGTAATCAGACTGGTCTGACCTGACTGAAAAATGACCAGTCCGATTTACTTGGGTGCCCCGATATTTCATCTTAAATTAATTACACAGCAATTATACCACAGACACGGTATGTTGCTTAAACCAGGTGTTTCCTATCCACACGTTGTGTGTTCTTGAGCAGTCAATAAGTTTGTTACCTCTTTCATACCTCTCAATACCTCTCCACCAACTAATACACAAGGTAACTAATGAACTAGCTAAACTGCCTAAAGAATTAGTTAACTAAGCAACTAACTAATTAAACAACTAACCTTACTAACTACATAAAGAACTAGTTAACTAAACAACTAACTTTACTAACTACATAAAGAACTAGTTAACTAAACAACTAACTTTACTAACTATCTAAAGAACTAGTTAACTAAACAACTAACTTTACTAACTACCTAAAGAACTAGTTAACTAAGTAACTAACTAATTAAACAACTACCTTTACTAACTACCTAAAGAACTAGTTAACTAAGTAACTAACTAACTAAACAACTAACTTTACTAACTACCTAAAGAATTAGTTAACTAAGCAACTAACTAATTAAACAACTACTTTTACTAACTACGTAAAGAATTAGTTAACTAAATAACTAACCAGCTAACTAACTGAAGAAACAAATAATAAAAATAATGTTTAAAGAAACCAGAAACAGAACAAATTAGCAACTATAGAGGCAGAATGTTGAGGAGACACGTAATAATTTATGACAGCAAACACTGTAGTTAATGATTATAGTTAATTATGCGCTTGCAATATCAGGTATGATTAACTTGTTTTGAAATCATCAGTTTTGTTTAATTCTTGTGTCCTGAACTCTGTTAGACTTCAGGATTTATATGACGTCATTGACTTGTATTCCTGAGGGGCTGGATAGTTGTGAGGTCCAACATCAGGCTTTGCACATGAAGGACGCAGGTTCAAAGTCTACAACAGGTTGCTGTGTTTTTTAAAATAAAAATAGGAACAATTAATCCAGTTTTTTCTGACGTCACCTTTCGTTGATCTTTAGGGTAGTGAGATCGGATATGTGACTCTGTGAACAAAACCAATAAACAGGTTCCCACGTGCACACCACATTAAGGAACCCTTGACAGTTTACAATTATAAAGAGCAGACCATAGAATTCGGATGTTGCACGGGTAAGATTGACAGCAAAAACCTACCAACACCAATAAACAGGTTCCCACGTGCACACCACATTAAGGAACCCTTGACAGTTTACAATTATAAAGAGCAGACCATAGAATTCGGATGTTGCACGGGTAAGATTGACAGCAAAAACCTACCAACACCACGGATCAACGACAGCACTATAGAGTGATGCATGTCGGTTGGGTTATTCTTGGATTTTCTCAAAATTCTCACAGGGCTATAGAAGCACCTATGCATTCATCTGGTATGCATTAATGATGATCCTATAACAACAACTTGTATTCCTTACTTCTTTCTTTGGGGGACTCATTATGGTAGCTGGCTAGGATGGATACTAATTTATCAGCTCGTAGTCTTTATTGTTCTACGTTTGAATGTGCTAATCTGATCGATTTACCATTAACATTCAAAACAACAGCAAAAGAATAACGATTTTATTTACCATCACTTTTTCATATTGGATTGTGAACCAAACTGATCTAACATAAAATAGTTCAATTTTTGACTTGGTCAGCATATTAATATATTTATTGATATAAATGTTCTATATAAATATATATTCATGTATCTTTGTTCATATTCATTAGTTCTTGTACTAGGTTTCTAATGTTTGATTTTTTTTTTTTTAATGTACAATATTTGCTCAACCTGCACCATCAAAGCAAGAGATAGAGTAGAATGGCGCTCCATGGTAGCCAACCTTCGTTGTGGAGACGGCACTCGATGATGATGAATATTTGCTGAGTTCCTGTATTTTTATGTGCACCGAATGTCATTTAAAAAGGCATTTGAATTGTTTTCCCAATGTTAGGACTTTGTCATCTTTACATTTGTTTAAGATCAGTCGTCTGTTGATTTCATGATCACCATCATTGTTCTTTTGAAGGATTTTATTGAGACCTTAGTTTTTCTGCTTGCATGTGTGCTCATGATATGCTCTAATGTGGATCATGCATATCTGATGGAGACTTAGCATGTAATTTGAATATCTGTAACCCACATTATTCCTTGCTTAATGTGAAACTCATAAAATGAAGACAAATATAAAATATGAAGCTAAAAATGATCTCTATCATAATGTGATTGCGTGAGCAATGTGAAGAAATAAAACAGGAAGCAACCGACAGAGTGAATAACAAGTGGGAGCGAATAACAAGTGGGCGTGAATAACAAGTGGGAGCGAATAACAAGTGGGAGCGAATAACAAGTGGGAGCGAATAACAAGTGGGAGCGAATAACAAGTGGGAGCGAATAACAAGTGGGAGCGAATAACAAGTGGGCGGCACGATATAACTGCAATTAGATTAGGAGTTAAATAAAGATTGACTTGTTCGAAAAAGATGGATTAATGGAATACTAGAAACACTAGGAAGCAAAACAGCAGCAGAAGCGAATAAAAGAGCAAAAGACAGCAAATTATACTTCTCCTCGACGCTGAAAGGCAAATGAGAAAGGAAAGACGAAAGAGAATGCACAGGACTGTGCCGTGCAAGAAACCTTTCTTGCAAAATCAGCCTAAGAAAAACGGCATCTTAATTGTATCAATTTAAAGGTTTAAATGCTGCTCTAGTATGTTGATAAGGTGCTGTACTGCTATAATGTACAGAACTGATGTTTTGTATGTAAGTCATAATTTAGATGTAAACTGTTCCTTAATTGTGTATTTGGATAACTGTTAACTCTAATATAGTCATGTTATAGTTGTTAGCTTCAACATTTGTACAGCCAGGCATATCTTTTAAATACAGTTATACGTATTAAGTGTTCATGGAATCAAAAACAAAGAAGCGCAATACAAATAGATAACCTGAGGTTAAAACACACAATATTTTCACATTTCCTCTTCTGTAATGACACACACACACATATATATATATAGCATAATGTATTATGAATAATAATATAGGCCACCAGATCAATACGTGAATTACATACTGTCATGTACATATTTGCTACAGCAGAGAAAAATATGCCGTCTAAAATAGTTGATGTCTCCCCTGAGAGATGACCACTGCAAACAAAGTGTTCACAATAATATCATAATAAGACAATGTTTTATTCTTCATGACATGTTAATATCGTATTACCGCCTTCTTTGGCTTGTATTGATAATAATACCTGTTCGTTATAACTTGTCGTCTTTACAGTTGTTTATGTATACAACCAGCCTTCTTCTTCTTTATTTTTCCTTCCTCATTTGTTATTCAGCGTGGAGATATAATTTGTGGTCTGAGTTTCTCTTCATAGTTGGTCCTGTTGGCGGCTGCTTCTGTTATGTTTCTTAGTGTTTCTAACATCAATCCATCTTTTTCATGGTCGGTCCTTGGGTCTGGTGTTCTTGTAACGTTTATTAACGGTTCGTTGTCTTGTGTTTTAGTCTTCTGTCTTATCATGCAGCCAAACCATTTTATATGATGTATCTTATGAATTCAAAGGTGGAAATTATTCCTAGCTTTTTTTTTTCCAACTTCCTCATTCTTGATCCTATCTCTCAAGCTATTTCCTGTCATTATTCTATCATATTTCATCACGGTAGTGATAATTTTTTAAATTATCTATGTGTGGTAGCACAACGTTGAAATGAAATATTGAGTTGTAGAGTGCCCGGTTTGCCTCTAGTGTTGTTTCCTTGTTGGGTTATAGTGGTGATAGTTGTATGATGATTTGACAAGCTTTGTTGCATCTTGGGTATACTTCTGCTGCTTGTGAATTGTCATTTGTCACCATACTTCCTAGATATTTACATTTCTGCACTTGTTTTAATTGTCTATTGTTATGTTAATGCTCCGTTTCTCTTACACGATATTCGTGACTTCTGTTTTGTTGATGTTGATGTTATGTTGATGTTGATGTTATGTTGATGTTGATGTTATGTTGATGTTGGTGTTGAGTGGCTGAGCTGTAAAGTTTAACTCTTTCCCTACGTTTCACCGCACAGAGCGTCACTCTCAACCTGATTAGTCTGAACCGCCATCAAACCATATTCTTTTACAAGTCTTGTGTCATCGCGGTATTTGTGAAATCTAATACCTTGTTCAATTATCTAAAACTTAGTATATAATATGTTACATGTTAGATAAATATGTAGATTGATTCTTAAGACCATGACAAATGTTGTTTCTGAGATCTCTTCCCTTACATTGCTAAAGAGCTACCGTAAGGAAAGAGTTAAGAATTCTTGTTGGTCTTCTAAATGTCCATGTATTAAAGCGTGATCATCTGCAAATAAAAGACTGTTAATCTTATCAATCAGTAACTTATAACATGTTCTTATGTTATCTGGCTTAGGATCCCTCTGTTTCGTCGTGTTCGTCTTCTCTCAATATTTCATAATTCCTTGCTGCAATTATGGACTCCAGCTCCCACCCTCTTTCATTTTAAAGGCCAAAGAATAAAAATTGATATGTTCTGATGCCAGCAGTAGCCATCGTCATACATGTGAATATAATGATCGCATGTTTCAACTGACCATGTCATTGCTAACAAACTTCAGTAAAACCATATTTCCAGGACTGCAAGTATATATATATATATATATATATATATATATATATAAACCATATAGTTCCTGGATAGCAGAGTAAGAGATACTAGACAAAGGTAATGTAAAATCATGAATAACTCAAAAAAGACAACACTTGCTGGAGCTAAAAACTCTGTTAGAAAACAAAGATTAAATTCAATGAAAATGAAACTGGCAATAGTGTGCCAAGGTAACAGTGCCTAAGTATTGTCCTTTCTTTGATCAGCTAGTACTTCAAAAGCACACGAATACACATATATATACATCCGGCTCTGCAGAAGTCAGGGCATATCAGTAAAGTAAGTAAAGTACCCCCGTCACGCCAAGTGGCGTATAGGGAAATATGGTGTTAGTGACCCTATATTTTACAGACCTTCAGCACATGATTTTTGGGGTAATGTGGTCGGTATTACGCCCGTGCTGCTTTACTTTCCCAGCAAAAAATCCAGTACCCATTTAAGGCTGGGTGAACCTGAAAGCCGTCGGTTGGGATCGAACCCTATCCCTTGTCCTTTGTAGTCCAGTTCACTAACCACTGGGCTATCGCGGCTCCCAGGACATATCAGTAATCTCCGAGTAATCAAATGATTGAAAGATAGGGCGATTACATCACCGGACACTCTGGATCACACGTTTGTAGGACACTGACAATGTAAAGTAATTGTGGTGTCTAGCTAGAGTTATTATTCATTGATATCAGCAGCACTCATGTCTCACTGTACTGACTTTCGTTCTGTTAAGTACAGAAGGGAGGTCAAAAAGTAATGCACACCAATTTTTTTCTCGGAAACTATTCGGGCAAAATGTGTGAAATTTTCACAGATTGTAGCTGAACATCCCCTTGACACTAACTATTTGTCAACATAATCTCCGTCCAAGCGTATTGCCTTACGCCAACGCGAAACTAGGTCATGAATGCCTCGTTTGTACCAAGTTTTGTCCTGCTCGCGTAGCCATTTTTTAACTGCACGGATCACATCCTCATCATTGTCAAAGTGTGTCCCACGCAGGAATTTTTTGAGTGGTCCAAACAGATGGAAATCTGAGGGAGCCAGATCAGGGCTGTAAGGAGGATGGGGCAGTACAGTCCAACCAAATTTGTTGATTGCTTCCCGTGTTACCAGACTTGTGTGAGGGCGTGCATTGTCATGTTGAAGCAACAAATCTGCAGATGGCTTATTAGGCCGAACTCCGTGGAACCGATTTTTGAGTTTTGTCAGTGTATTGATGTAAGCTGTCGAGTTGATTGTCTCACCTCTTGTCATTACATCAACAAGAATCAGACCATCAATGTCCCAGAAGACAGTGATCATCACCTTTCCGGCTGATGGAGATGTTTTGAATTTTTTTCTTTTTGGTGACTGCGGATGATGCCATTCCATTGACTGCATTTTTGTTTCAGGCTCATAATAATGTGCCCACGTTTCGTCACCGGTAACAATTTTTGACAAAAACATTTCTCCTTCAACACCGAAACGCTCCAACAGTTCAGAACAGAATGTTTTCCTTTGAACTCTGTGATCATTTGTTAGGCACCAAGGAACCCATCGAGCGCAAATCTTTGAATATCCGAGAGTTTTAAAAATTGCGATTGCACTTCCCTTGCTAACTGTAAGCTGCAATGCCAATTGCTGACTAGTGATACGCCTATCCTTACGAATAATGGCATCAGCCCGGTTTAACATGTCTGTGCTGGTAGCCGAGGCAACACGTCCAGAACGCGGTAAATCATGCAGCTCCACTCGTACACTTTCTGCAGCTTTAATTCTCTGAACCCAGCGGCTAACTGTGCTCCTATCGACTGCAGAACATTTGTACACTGCACACAGTCGTTTATGAATGTTTGCCACAGTTTCTTTTTCCGCAACCAGAAATTCTATGACAATTCGCTGTTTGTAACGGACATTGTTGACAAGCTCCATTTTAACGGTTCATAGATTGCGTAATATTTATCAGAATGCTGTGCAATTTGGTGCACATAATTGGAACATGTCATATTCCAAGTGTGCAAAATTTCATATTCCTATCTTTATTATTAGCCGAGAAAAAAATTGGTGTGCATTACTTTTTGACCTTTACTTTTATTAGAGTGAGGACGGTCATTCGCGCGCGCTCGTGTGTGTGTGTGTGTGTGTGCGTGTGTGTGTGTGTGTGTGTGCGTGTGTGTGTGCGTGTGCGTGTGTGTGTGTGCGTGTGCGTGTGCGTTTGCGTGTGTGTGTGTGTGTGTTTGGATCATCAGCAATTGCGTACACAGTACACTCATCACATCCACATCATATCATTGACACCATGTCAGGACCAGGATTCCAACCTCCTACCAGTGATTCGAGTGATTGACAGATCTGTCACGGAGAAACTGAAGGATGAATTTATAGAAGGACAACATATTTACCAACATATGTATGAGGTTCTACTACTATATATTGATGAAATAATGGGTATCGGATATAGGGATCATACATACCAGTGGTTCCAAAACCCTTGTGTCGGGACCCTTGAATGGTTTTTTTTTAATGGTGTCGCTGGACAGTGGTGAGCTACGAGAGTTTTAAAAAAAGAAAATTAAAAAATCAGTCATCGTAAATGTAGGAAACGTTGCCGTGTTTGAGAAACTGTGCAGCATGGTCGTCGAATCTAAAAGTGAAATAAATGGCACTTTGAAAGAAGAGGTTACTGGTCATCTCGGTTCTCTTCAAAACCAACCCCAGCGGTATTTACCTGAGCTAAACCAAGTAGAAGAAACTGATCTACTAGGTAATCCGTTCTCTGAGTATACTGATGTCGCCAACATCCCCTATGTAAAAGATGAATTATTGAATCTGCGGAAATATTCTTTGGGACTCGACCTTTTTGATGAAAAACTGCTGACTCAATTCTAGCGTTGTATGTATCAGTCATATCCAAATGTCGATATGCTTGCATTTTAAGAAGATTTATACCTCTTTGTTTCTACATATCTCTGTTAGAGTAGATTGTCAACGTTTCTGCATATCTCTGTTAGAGTAGATTGTCAACGTTTCTGCATATCTCTGTTAGAGTAGATTGTCAACGTTTCTGCATATCTCTGTTAGAGTAGATTGTCAACGCTTCTACATATCTCTGTTAGAGTAGATTGTCAACGTTTCTGCATATCTCTGTTAGAGTAGATTGTCAACGTTTCTGCATATCTCTGTTAGAGTAGATTGTCAACGCTTCTACATATCTCTGTTAGAGTAGATTGTCAACGCTTCTACATATCTCTGTTAGAGTAGATTGTCAACGCTTCTACATATCTCTGTTAGAGTAGATTGTCAACGCTTCTACATATCTCTGTTAGAGTAGATTGTCAACGCTTCTACATATCTCTGTTAGAGTAGATTGTCAACGCTTCTACATATCTCTGTTAGAGTAGATTGTCAACGCTTCTGCATATCTCTGTTAGAGTAGATTGTCAACGCTTCTGCATATCTCTGTTAGAGTAGATTGTCAACGCTTCTGCATATCTCTGTTAGAGTAGATTGTCAACGCTTCTGCATATCTCTGTTAGAGTAGATTGTCAACGCTTCTGCATATCTCTGTTAGAGTAGATTGTCAACGCTTCTGCATATCTCTGTTAGAGTAGATTGTCAACCCTTCTGCATATCTCTGTTAGAGTAGATTGTCAACGCTTCTGCATATCTCTGTTAGAGTAGATTGTCAACGCTTCTACATATCTCTGTTAGAGTAGATTGTCAACGCTTCTACATATCTCTGTTAGAGTAGATTGTCAACGCTTCTACATATCTCTGTTAGAGTAGATTGTCAACGCTTCTACATATCTCTGTTAGAGTAGATTGTCAACGCTTCTACATATCTCTGTTAGAGTAGGTTTTCAACGCTTCTACATATCTCTGTTAGAGTAGATTGTCAACGCTTCTACATATCTCTGTTAGAGTAGATTGTCAACGCTTCTACATATCTCTGTTAGAGTAGATTGTCAACGCTTCTACATATCTCTGTTAGAGTAGACTGTCAACGCTTCAACAACTGAAAACGAAAACAAAACCGGAATAAACTGTCAGAACGACTCGAAGATGGATGTCATTAACGAAAATTTAACCACAAATTTTCAGCTTGTTAATCAGTTACAGTTTCAATAATCGCATTCAAAATGTCTTAATTTAACATTATTTTGAATTACCTTGTATTGAAATATTTATTTTCGATGTGTTTTCATTTACCCTATTGAAATGCCTTTTTTTAATGTAAAGGGTTCACATATCACTGTGTCTCTAAAATGGGGTCGCGACTCGAAAATGGCTGGAACCACTGGTATATATATTACCCGATTTGGAATTCTTCTGATCGCCAATCCCTCAATGGTGGTTGCAAGTGTAAAGCCGTGGTCGCTACGTGACTGACATGGTCTGAAGTCAACATATTTTTTATCTTAAGGGAACAAATTAACATACAATCTCAACATATAGACTTTACAACAACAACAACACATCACATAAAGCCATGATATTACCGGTGGCCCGTGTGGTTGGTCTTCGTTAAGTCAACCATGCTTATTGTAGTGATATTTTCAAGGTTGAGTCGGGTTGCAAAATCAATAATATGTTTCACATCGATAGGTACGTTGTTTTGCTGCGGAGACAAGTGTCGATTGAGTTATGTGTATGCATGTGTGTTTGTGTATGTTAGTAGCATGAGCTTACACAAATGTAGACCTGCATGTTTGTGAATGTTAGTAGCATGAGCTTACACAAGTGTAGACCTGCATGTTTGTGTATGTTAGTAGCATGAGCTTACACAAATGTAGACCTGCATGTTTGTGAATGTTAGTAGCATGAGCTTACACAAGTGTAGACCTGCATGTTTATGTATTTGGTCATTTAGTTCATTATTCCTTGCGTTCTGCGTTGCACTCATCACAGACGGTCTCAATAATCTCTGTCACTGGTCAAATCTTTCATTTCCTCTTTGTTCTTTGTCCAGGTCAAAGTCTCTTTGCTGCTTTGAAACCACTTTTTTTGTCTACCCCAATCTCAACGTCCTTGAACCATGCCTTCCATTAGTATTTTTTTTTGCCAGCTCAGTGTGTGTTTTTTTTTATTTTGACCTGGCCATAATATTTTAATTTCATCAGTTAGACGTTGATTATAAGTCAGTTCTCTTCAATGTTCAAGACTTCTAACATACCTTCATACCCGTTGTCACCAACCAAGGTATTAAAAAATTTTTGTAGCATTTTGTTTCCAATGAAACAATTTTCTTCATTTTTTATGGGATTTTGCCCATAATTCTGAACAATATGTTGCTATTGATACATGATGTCAGTGCCACTTTTACTGTCAGGTTGGTACTTATATTAATGACATTTAATTGTTGTGTTATTTCTAGTCTTCTTTTGATTTATTTATGGCAGTGAACACTGCCAGTTATTACATATTCATAGCTTGTTACAATTATAACTTCTTCATTGCCGATGATAATTATATAAATTTAATATATATATAGTTTTTTATTTTATTTTTAGCTTTAATTCGGATGTTTACTTCGGTTTGTGTATGCACTTCATGTTGTTAACTTTTTTCTTGCAAATACTTTTCTTGTATTTATTTCTGTCTGATATTTTATTTTCCTTTTGCTTTCATGTGCAGTAGAATTATTTCTCGGACTACTTCGTTGACCTAATACTCTAGAGCAGGGATGGCCAATAAGGTGCCCGCAGGACAAAAGTGGCCCGCGACGTCCTTTTTTTTGGCCCGCGGGGGATAAAAAATAAAATCAGGTTGCATTGAGCAAAATGTCCGGGGTAAAACTGATTTAAAATGTGTTACATTAACTTCTACCGTGGAGAATTCTAACTCAAATATATCCCCAGTAGTTTGTTTAAAATAAAATATAATCATTGGTGGAAACATCCGAGGTAAATCAAAGAAGAATAATAGTACAGGTAGACCTGTGTTTAACACTTGGAACACTCTAGTAGTTAGTTTAACGTCGCCTTCCCGTCATTCCCGACCCATCTTTTTTTCCGTTTGATCATCCTGCGATCGACTGAAACAAAGGAAGAACCCGACGAATGGTTTTAGAACCGACTCTCGGTTCGGCGAGTTCAGTTTCCGCCAAGAAATACTGTCAGTCACCCATCTCCTCCTTTCCAACACATTCACCTCACAATTATTTTACTTTCAGTTTCTTTCTCTCCAATCCTCTTTTCATCAGTCAAAATTATATATCCGATCTGATAATTCTGATTTTGTCGAGTTACAGCGAACAGTTCCATTTTAACAGGAAACAATGCTGTTGTTGTAATCTGTGTTTTCATTGTCTGTTGCTTCGGTCGTGGTATTATATGTGCAATAAAAGTCAATTAAATGAAAAAAATCAGATTTTTTTCATGAGAAATGGGAACATGATTTTTTATTTATCAACAATAAGGATAGCAAACCGCAGTGCCTTGTGTGTTTGCAAGTGTTGTCTGTAAATAAAGAGTATAATCTTAAACGGCATTACACACAGCATCACGCCGCTAAATACAAGGACTACATTGGTACAATACGTTCTACACTTGTGTGCGATTTGAAGAAAAAGGTTAGTGCTCAGAAATCTGTTTTTACTACATTAACAACAAAACAAACAAGTTCCTTAATGGCATCGTTTGTTGTAAGCGAAGAGATAGCGAAATAAAAAAAAATCATTATGTGACGGTGACTTCGTAAAGCGTTGTTCTATTAACGTGGCGCGTGCATTTGTGGAAGAAAAAATTGCCAGTCATTTTGAGAGCGTTACATTTTCACAACAGACAGTCACTAGAAGGGTTGAGGAAATAAGTTCTCATATATCTAGCAAATTAAAGAGTGTCGTTACAAATTCCGCTTACTTTTCTCTGGCTTTGGATGAATCTACTGACATATTAGATACATCACAACTTTTAATTTTCATAAGAACTGTTTCAGAAGACTTTATTATCAATAAAAAGCTACTAGCTTTAGATTCATTGCATAATACGACCAAAGGCAAGACATTTATGACTCAGTTATGAAAGTTGTTAACGGTATCGGTGACATAAACAGACTTTCAGCAATAGTTTGACACACCGACATCTATCAGAAGTTGAGGCGGAATATGGCGATTTATTGCTTTACACACAAGTACGCTGGCTAAGCAGAGGGAATTGTTTGAGACGGTTTTTTGCTTTGAGAAACGAGATAAAGCAGTTTTTATAGAAACATGATACCAACAAAGAACTGATCAGAAAAATGTCTGATCTACATTTTAACAGCGTATTGGCCTGTTTAATTGATATCACCCAGCACATGAATGAACTCAACGTGAAGCTACAGGGACGTTCCCAAACAGTCTCAGATTTGGTAGGACACCTAGATGGATTTATCTACAGGATTGCCCCCAGTACACAGACCTGAGAAGAGCAATGTGGTCACGCCCACCTCCTTGGAAGAAAAAATATATGGGGCAATAGATTCACTTAAACAGACAGCTGACTTCATGAGAGAGTCTGGAATCCTACTCTGAGTCTTGATCGCAGAGAGAGAGAGAGAGAGAGAGAGAGAGATAGAGAGAGAGAGAGAGAGAGATTTGGTAGGACACCTAGATGGATTTATAAGTCAACTAAAAGTTTTAGATTTACCCTGGCCAAAGAAAACTTCATTCATTTTCCTTCGTGCAAAGAATTGATTGAGGAGCGCAGTGACACTGATTTCAAATTTTCTGTATTAATGTTAGACAAACTATTGGAGCAATTCAATGAACGATTTTCTGACTTCAGTGGTATACGATCAGAACTGGCATTAATTAACAACCTAATGAACTGTGACATTTTCCAAAAACATGACACTTTTCAGTTGGAGTTATGTAACCTCCAAAGTGACTCTTTTTCCAATCAAGGATGTGTGCCACTGGAAAAATATCCCGCATTGAGTGATTTCAGTTTGAAAATTACTTCTATGTTCGGAAGCACATATATATGTGAATGCGCTTTTTCAACAATTAAGGCGATTAAATCGTCACAAAGAAACCGACTCTCTGATGGCCACCTTCAGGATTTATTACGAATATCATCATCATCTTTACACATTTCTATTTCCTCATTTGATTGTGGCCAATACGTAGGCGAAGTGTGATGACTTGATCCCTCCTTGATAGTTGATAGTATCCGCCACTCTCGTTATGCTTTGGGTGTTCTCGTTTCCATTTTTTCATGGAACTGACCTTTGAGGATGGATTTGTCTTCACCATAACTGAGCGGATTCTCTTGTGGTAATCTCCCTTCCTCTTTAGCTAATTTGTCTGCGCGTTCGTTCCCGTGTATATTACAGTGTGATGGTATGCATTGAATGGCTACTCGCTGGAAGTTATTGCATAGTTGGTCCAGGGTTGTTCTCAAGTCATCTGGTTCATTGTTCTTGGGGCTTTTTAGAGCTGATAATACTGACAGTGCATCAGTCAGAATCACCAATTTATTGTGCATGCTAATTTTATGTTGAGTAGCCAGTGTTGCAGCATCACTGAGGGCCTCAGTTTCTTCTTTCAAGTTGTTTGAGAATTTCCCAGTAGCTATTGACTCGGTGATCTCGTCCTGGTTATACAGCGTCAAGAACAAGCCACCTACTCCATTTCTGGTGGCCTTTGTAGCAGAGCCATCTATGTATATGTGGGACCAAGAGCCTTTGTGCAGGTATCGTGTATGTGTTTTTCTGCTACGTGTTTTCTTTCTGTGTCTGATTGGGTGCCTTTTTTCATGATTCCTGTTATATTTTCCTTAAGTTCTGGTATTTTATGTTTTCCGTGAGGAGACATATCAGAGGGCCCAAGGGTTTCGATATTATTTGGGAAAGTACTGGGTCTCCAGTAGTTAGTTCATTGGCGATTGCAGCGAAGTTGCTCCTCTTTAGTCGTACAACGTACAATTCCGGCACCAGTTATTCTTTGGTACATGGGGTGGCCAAGGAGCCTTCTATATTTCTCCGCTTGTTGCAATACTTTAGTGACCCGTCTGTCATCTAAGGGTTGTAAGCCTGTTACTGTTTCTAGAGTCTTGATAGGTTTTCATTTCATAGCACCAGTGATGATACGGGCAGCTTGGTTCTGTGTTCTGTTAATTGCTAAGGTGTGATTTGGAAGCCATAGCCCAGGCTGTGACTCCATACTCTATGACTGGTCTGACTCTTCCTACGTATAGTCGTTTCATGATATTGCTGTCTGCTCCCCAGTCCGTTCCTGCCAATTTCTACATAATATTAGTTTGTTTTCTGACTTTTTTTCTTGCTCTGTCTATCTGATTTGTCCGAGTCATTCTGCGATTCATGGTGACGCCAAGATATGTTGGGTTTTGGTCAATAGGGAGTGTATGGTCTTTTATCTTCAAGTTTGCAGTGAGTGTGTTTCTTGACAGGCTGAAAATTGTATATGTATGTTTTTTTCGTTAATTGGTAAGAACCAGGTGTTTGTCCATTTTTCAAGTTAACCTATGGCATCTTGCATCCTGGAACCAGCCACTGACATACTTTCCTCGTGAGCCCATAACGCCAGATCATCTGCGTATATTGCTGAGTGTATTCTGTGTGGAATGCCCATTACGATGTCATTTATGAACATTAAAAAGAGTGTTGGGGACAAGACTCCGCCTTGTGGGACACCTTGTTCAATTGTGACTTTCTTACATAGTTGACCTTGTACTTGTACTCTGGCCGTTCAATCCTGAAGGTATTGAGAGACCCAATTGAATAAACGGCCCTGGATGCCAAATCTAAAAGGCTTGTTCTTTAAACCCTCTCGCCAAACCCTATCAAAAGCCTTCTCTGTGTCGATCCATACTGCCAGTGTGTGTTTCTTTTCTTTTAGAGCATCCTCAATTTCCTGTGCAATGGAGGTGACCAAGTCTTCAGTTGATCTGTGCTGACGGAAGCCACTTTGTTGTGGTACGATTTGTTGTTTTGTCTCCAAATGCCACATAAGTCTTCTGTTAACCAGCCTTTCCATGAGTTTACTCAGGCAGCTCAGTAGGCTAATTGGTCTATAGCTACTTGGGTCTAGTGGGTCTTTTCCACGCATGAGGATGGGCACCATAATAGCTTCTTTCCAGATTGCCAGCACATGACCTCTCCTCCAGCTAGTATTTATTATCCTTAGAAGCTGGCTCTTGGCGTTCTGCCCCAGTTTTATGAGCATTTCGTTGGTGATTCCATCTTTACCAGGTGAACTTTTGAGCTTCAATCCTTTGAGGGCAACATCTAATTCAGTTGGGGTAAAGATGGCCGTCTGATGCTCTTCTGGTGCTAAAGGCATGTGTTTTGCATCTTGGTTTTCCCGTCTTGCAGCTTTCTGTTTGTCTATTGGAATGTTTATTCTACTAATGTTTTTGTAAGTCTCTATCAGTAGATTTGCTGCCCTTTTGCCTGTGAGGATGTTCTGATTGTGTGTTAATGATATTGGAGGTCGGCAGTTGTTTTCGTCACTCAGAGCTTTCGCAAGTTTCCATAGTTTATGTCCATTTTTGGGTAGATTAAGGCTCTCTGTTTTGTCTATCCAGCTCTGTCTTGCTGATATCATGACCTCACGTCTGTATTTGGCTGAGGCTGCTTTGTAGGCAATGTTGCTCTCTGAGCTGTTTGATGTTTCAGCTAGTTCTCTGGCAGAGTCCTGTTCCTCTTCTAGTCTTTGTATTTCCTTGCTCCAGTATGGCTTGTAGTTTCTTCTTGCTCCTCTAGGAATGGATTCTTTAGCAGCTCTCAGGATTCCATTTGTTAACCGCTCTATCATATTATTGACATTCATTTCGTGGGTGTTGATAGGCTCAGTATATGCATCAGTGAGCCTGGCAAACTTTGCCCAATCTGCTATCTTATAGTTCCAGCGGGGAAGAGGTTTTTGCAACTCCTGTTTGTGAGCAAGATCCACTGAAAGTTTGACTGGTCTGTGGTCACTATCTCCGAGTTGGTTCAGCATTTTTCTGTTTATTTTGATGGATATGTCTTCAGTTGCAAATGCTAGATCGGGAGTAGAAGTTATTTTCCATCTTCTTGAGTAGAAGGTTGGAGGGTCCTCTCTAGAGTTTATGAGGAATATGTTGTTGTCTAAGGTATACTACAAGGTAGAAAGTATTTCAATGTAGGGTTTCCTAAAGAACAAGGAATTAAAGATAAATTCGCAGTCACAATATCAAACAAATACCAAGTCCTTCAAAAACTAGAAAATACAATAAATATAGAAAATCATTGGAAACAGGTAAAAGATATATGGAAAGATACATTCTAAGAAACACTAGGGAAAAGAGAACGCTAGAATAAGGCATGGATGATAGCAGAGACCCTGGACAAAATTAAAGAAAGAAAGAACATAAAAGCAGACATAAATAAAAGCAAAGCGAGAAGTAATAAAGCCAAGACACAGGAAGCTTACACAGAGGTGAACAAAGAAGTGAGAAGATGCATTAAAAGGGATAAGAGGAAATATATAGATGAACTAGCTGAAGAGGCGGAAGAAGAAGCAAATAAAGGGAATATGAAAGAACTGTACAACAGCATAAAGAGATTAAGTGGAAAATACAAACAGATCAATACCTTTATTAAAGATAAGAAAGGAAATCTGCTTAGTAATATAAGGGAACAAATGGAGAGATGGAAAGAGCACTTTGAAGAACTTTTGAATAAACCCGGCTCAAATAATCCTCCAGATATACTACCAGCAGAAGAAGAGTTACACGTTAACTGTGGAAAACCAAGCAAAGAAGAAATAATGAAAGCCTATTCAAACTATCAAAACTATTAAAAGATGGTAAAGCCACATGGCCAGATGAAATTCAACACCTCTACCAAGATGCTACATGATCTATTAGATAAAATTTGGGAGAGGGAAGAAATACATAAATATTGGAAATCAGGTTATATGATCAAACTACCAAAGTAAGGAAGTTTACAGGAGTGCACAAATTATAGGTGAATTATGCTACTATCAGTGCCAAGAAAAATATTAAGCAGAATCATTCTGGAGAGACTAAAACAGGCCATAGAGAAACATTTGAGAGATGAACAAGCAGGTTTTAGGAAGAACAGATCATGTGCTGATCAAATAACTACTCTACGTATAATAGTTGAACAAAGTTTAGAACTAAAATCCCCCACTTTATATTGGATTCATAGATTACAAAAAAGCATTTGATAGTTTAGACAGAAGAATACTTTGGAAGTTGTTGAGTCATTACGGAATCCCCATAAAGTTTATTAACCTGATAAAAACAATGTATGATGGAACGAAATGTAGTGTGGTGCATGAAGGACAGTTTACAAAGCATTTAAAATAAGAACAGGAGTAAGGCAGGGATTCCTTCTGTCTCCATTTCTCTTTCTACTGGCCATAGATTGGATTATGAAAATAACTCAAAACAACAGAAATGGAATCTGGTGGTCACTGACCAAACAACTTGATGATTTAGACTTTGCTGATGACATAGCTCTCCTATCACACAGCCATCAACAGATGCAGGATAAAATTAGCATACTTGATGAGAGATCACAACAGCTAGGACTGAAGATTAATAGAGATAAGACCAACATTATGAGAATTAATACAGTTGGCAATAACCAAATAAAATTAGGAGAAATACCTCTATTAGATGTACAATCTTACATATATCTGGGCAGTATTATAGATAAAGAGAGAGGAACAGAAAATGATACCAAAATAAGGATATCCAAAGCAAGAGGAGCTTTCATTGCACTGGGAAAAATATGGAAATCTAAAGAAATTAGGTTAAATACAAAAATAACAATTTTGAACTCAAATGTTAAGGCGGTCCTATTTTATGGCTGTGAAACATGGAGAACAACAAAACTGACAATCACAAAGATACAGACTTTCATTAATGGATGCTTACGCAGGATAAAAGGATGGAAATGGCAGGACAAAATCACTAATATAGAATTATGGATAAGTACCAGTCAAAAATGATAAATATCATCTTCATACCAACTTTGTGCTATGAAAGTCAGACATGGACCCTTTCTAAATCACATTTAAGAAAGATCAATACATGTGAGATGCGTTGTTTGAGAAAAGTAACAAACAACACAAGAAGAGATAGAATACCAAATGAAACCATAAGAAAAATAGTAGGAACAAAACCCTGCCAAGAATATATAGAACAACAATAATTTAAATGGTTTGGCCACCTGGTCAGAATGAATCCTCACCAATCACCATCAAGGGCGTTCTTCTCGAGAATGCATGGAAAAAGACCAAGAGGAAGACCCAGAAGAAGATGGATAGATGCAGTGACAGAGACATGTAACAACAAAGGAAAATCACTAATTCAGACAATTCGAGCAGCACAAGAACGACAAATGATATAAACAACGACACCTTTTAGGTATCAGTGAAAGAGAAAAGTAGAAGAAGAAGTAAATCACTAACATAGAATTATGGGAATGTACCAGTCAAACACCAGTGGATAAAGAGATACAGCGAAGACGATTGCGCTGGATAGGACACACACTACGGAAGCCAACTGAGAGTATTACACAACAGGCCCTTTTTTGAAATCCCCAGGGGAAAAGACAATGAGGAAGACCAAGGAATTCTTGGAGAAGACAGATAGAAGCAGAGATGAAGATGATGGGGAAGACATGGAATGATCTTAAAAGAATGGCAAAAAACAGAATGACTTGGAAAATGTTTGTTGAAGACAAAAAAGGAAGCTAAAAAAGGGAGAAGAAGGGGAAGAAGCTGTTGTTGTCTATTTCTCATTCTTCCACTTCTTCACCTCGAACATTGGACTCCTTATATCCCCATCTTTCAGAGTGGCTGTTAAAGTCTCATACTACAAGACACTTTGATGGTTTTATTTCCATTGACTCCAGCTTCAGTAATGTGTCATTTCGACAGTAAATGTTAAATATCCTTATACTAGTGGAGTTAATGTATAGGTCTGTACCAATGATCCCTGTCTCTCCGTTTGTGACTACTCTATCAGTTTTACTGTGATGGAATTTTCAATAAGTATGAGAATTCCACCCTTGTGACCTTCCCTGTCTTGTCTAAATGTTTGGTAGCCCCTGATCATAAATCTGTGCTGAGGATTAAGGTGAGTTTCCTGGATGCAGGCAACGTCTATCTCCTCCTCTGCTAGTCTGATTGTTAGGGCTTGTTTTTTGTGGTATATGCTCTCCGCATTCCAGTGTATTATATTCAGCTGTTTCTTGAAGCCTTTCCGGTCAGCGGTAGTTTCTCTCTGGTCCCATTTCCCAGCTCTCCAAAATGGGTCAAGGTGACCACCAATAAATTGGGGTGGTCCCCTGAGTGGCACGTGGCCCATCATTCCACCTGCCTGGGGGGACTCCACAAACAGAGCATCATAATTAGAGTCTGTTAGATCCATTCTGATTGAATACCTCTTAAAACGTCGCACTGTGTTCTGCGCCAGTGGCTCAGTGCATCCGATTTCAGTCATCATTTTATTTAGGTTTGCATCCCTTAGCATTTGATTGTCCCCAATCTTCCTGCAAGGCAGCAGATTGTCTTTTCTGTAGGGGGATTCTGCCCTTAGATGGTCGACCCTCCTAGGCTTACGAGCATCATCTGCCCAAGCTAGATGTAGTTATTAGTTGGACTTCCATTTCCAAACATGGTGGAATAAGATCACGTTCGTTGGACCGCTGCAGAAGTTACATTAGGGAACTGATTAGCATCGGCTCAACGGTGAATAGAAAAGAAAGCTATTTATAAAGAAGAGTGTCTGAAATATAGAGAGGGTGAACAAGACAAATAAGGAAGGAGCCTCGAGACCTGCAACCAGCGATGAAAATGGCACATCATGATGATGGCACAACTTACCTGAGACAAACGGACCTGGTTCGAGTTACAAATAGTGACTGCTGGGAATTTCACTTCGGTCAACGTGAAGTCCACTTTAGCATAGGATTTGTACTCAAAAAATGAGGCAAACAACCTGTTTTAAGAATAGTAAAAGGAGATTTTTTAAAAAGTCATCACCGTGGTGCACAATAAAGACAAGTGGAACAATATTAAACCATTTAACTGAATTTAAATATCTGGGAACATTGTTAACCTCAGATGGTAGAGGAACAACAGAGGTCAGATGCAGAATGGCTCAGACAAAAGCAGCTTTCCAATAAATGAGGAAGATACTATGCAATCCATTTTTGACAATAGAAACAAGAAAAAGAGTTCTTAAATGTTATGTCGAGTCAGTCTTAATATATGGATGTGAATCATGGACAATAGGACAACAGACAAGAAGATCACTGGAGTCTGTAGAAATGTGGTTTTACAGAAGAATGTTGAGAATATCACTGACAGCTAAGAAGAGTAATGAAAACGTTCTGAAAGAGGTCAAAGCAAAAAGAGAGCTAATTTCCAATATTAGGAAGAAACATTCATCATTTTTTGACAATGTAATGAGAATGGAACAGCTGGAATATATTGTAAAAAAAAAGAAGGAAAAATCGAGGGACGATGAGATAGAGAGAAGCAAAGAGAAAAGATAGTAGACAGCTTAAGAGAGTGGCTTGGCAGAAGGTCAACAACAGAAATGATAAATAACTGTCGAGATCGAAAGTTGTGGAGAGACATGATTACCTACGTCGGCAGGCACGGTTCGTGATGATGATTAAAAGGAGATAAAAAGCTGCACTCATAAAATTAATGTAATCGGTACAAGTTTGGGATTTGGCACTTTGTTAACGTGGATTAAAAGCTTAATGCATGTGATGGATATGGCGACGTAGATAATATAGATCAAGAATAACCATCAAGAGGAGCCTGTCAGCACATTTTAATCTATTCTTTGAGAGTGAGTAACTATCATTACATATATTCTGAGTTCAATGGTTAGATTTTTAAAAATAAATAACTTGGTATATGCGCTGTGTCTCAGGTTAGCTTTTCCACATTAAAATCGAAACGAGTAGAGCAGCCCATTGTTACTCAAGACCAAGAATATCTCATTAGTCGTTGGTATGCACTTGCGGTTACACTTTTTTTTTAACTTTGCTAATGTATGTCTGTCTCTCAGGCTTTGTTTCGATGCCAAACCATTGACGATAGTACATGTAGTTATGTTGTTCTTACCTCATCTTTCTCAATACTCTCTCGAACTGAACGGTTTTATCTTCATTTCTATGTTCTGTCTCTAAATTGAATGATGTAATCCAATATATTTATATAATATAATATATACTCACTCTTATGATGATGAATACATTTTTTTTCTTAAAATATCTTAGTCATATAAGGATATATATATATATTAGCTCCATATATGGGGCACGACTGCTCATCAGAATAAAATCACATTATAAGCAGAAGAAGAGTTTTTCTATAAAATATTCACCCCAACGTTGAGCTTTCTCAATGCCACAGTGGTGGCCACATGGCGCCCCGTCAGACTAATTTTGCATGGCCCTTGAAGCGTTAAGGTTATGTTATGGAAGATTATGTTATGCAAAAAATTGTTATTGTTTCTTCTTAATATTGGAAATTAGCTCTCTTTCTGCTTTGACCTCTCTCAGAACATCTTCATTATTCTTCTTAGCTGTCCATGGTACTCTCAACATTCTTCTGGAAAACCACATTTCTACAGACTCCAGTGATTTTCTTGTCTGTTGTCCTATTGTCCATGACTCGCATCCATATGTTAAGACTGGCTCATTGTAACATTTAAGAACTCTTTTTCTTGTTTCTATCGTCAAAAATGGATTGCATAGTATCTTCCTCATTTTTTGGAAAGCTGCTTTTGCCTGAGCCACTCTGCATCTCACATCTTTTGTACATCTTCCGTCTGAGGTTAACAAAGTTCCCAAATATTTAAATTCATTTACCTGTTTTAATACTATATTAAGTACCTATAAACAAAAAAACCAAAGTTTCAGTCGGTTAAAATAAAAATAAAAATCTATTGATGCCGACATTAATCAAAGGCGTTGTTTATATTAGCTGCAAAGTTGCTTTACTGTCAGTGTCACGTGATAGCGTGCAAGCAATATATTTATGACTAGATCTATGTTGCATTTGTTTTCCTACATGTTAAGTTTAACTCTCCGATGCTGACCCTGGCTATAATCCGGCGCTCCACTAACGTTTGCCACTACTGATCCAGAACAAACAAAATTATATCTATTGATCAGTCTGTGTCAATATCATCAAGTGTCGTCTCCGTATCTAAGGTTGGCTACCATGGAGCGCCATTCCGCTCTGTCTCCTGCTTTGATGGTATTGGTTATCATAGGCTGTCTTGTTCATATTAGTCTCGGTCTGTCTCTGCCTCTATTACCCTGTATCTTCCCTTCCAATATTACATTTAATAAGCTGTTGTGTCTTTTAACATGCCCAAAAATGTCATTTGTCTTGTTCTAATTGTGTTTAGTAGTTCTCTTTGAATATTTAGTTGTTTTAAAACTTTATCGTTTGTTATCTTTTTCTTTCCATTCACTTCTACCTATTCTTCTATAACTCCACATTTCAAAGGCTTCAATTTTATATTCTGTTTTCTTGTCTAATAAGCATGTTTCTTTACCATACATGAATATTGAGAGGGTATAACATTTTGATATTCTTTGTTTTAGCCATGGTGTTATTTGTTTTGATGTTAGTAACCTTTTCATGGCATTCTGTGTAGTCAGCTTTATTGATTTAGAGACCTACTCATTTCTGCTTCACAGTCAGCATTTCTCAAAACGTGATCCCACTGACTGTTCCTATCACAATTTAACTGCACATACATCTTCCTCTTTCACGCAACAACGACCAGATTCTTTATTTACTACCTAATCTTATCTGACACTCAAGTTAGGCATCATCGCATCATCCATGTTTTGTGGACTTCCCTTCAAGTAATCAAGAATAAACATACATGTTCTCACTGTCCAAAGATTGTCCAAACCTCGCGCGCTGAGAATCAAACGCGAGTCTACTCGCGATGTCATTGTTGTGAAGCTCATTGTACCTTTGATGGTACAACCACTTTAAGTGACCTTACTGCTAAGACATACAGGGGTTGCAATTTCTTACGCCGTAACATGTGCATGTCGATTTTCTGTGAAAGATATTGCGAGTCTGTCATTAACTCAGCTGATGTTTGTTCCACGTAACCAGCACTGTCATCAAATCAGTGAGATCTTTGTTCCATGTAAACAGTCCTGTCATCAAATCAGTGAGATCTTTGTTCCATGTAACCAGCCCTGTCATCAAATCAGTGAGATCTTTGTTCCATGTTACCAGCCCTGTCATCAAATCAGTGAGATCTTTGTTCCACGTAACCAGCCCTGTCATCAAATCAGTGGGATCTTTGTTCCATGTAACCAGCCCTGTCATCAAATCAGTGGGATCTTTGTTCCATGTAACCATCCCTGTCATCAAATCTGTGGGATCTTTGTTCCATGTAAACAGTCCTGTCATCAAATCAGTGAGATCTTTGTTCCACGTAACCAGCCCTGTCATCAAATCAGTGGGATCTTTGTTCCATGTAACCAGCCCTGTCATCAAATCAGTGGGATTTTTGTTCCATGTAACCATCCCTGTCATCAAATCTGTGGGATCTTTGTTCCAGGTAACCAGTCATGTCACCAAATCAGTGGGATCTTTGTTCCATGTAACCAGCCATGTCACCAAATCAGTGGGATCTTTGTTCCATGTAACCAGCCCTGTCATCAAATCAGTGAGATCTTTGTTCTATGTAACCAGCCCTGTCATCAAATCAGTGGGATCTTTGTTCCACGTAACCAGCCCTGTCATCAAATCAGTGAGATCTTTGTTCCATGTAAACAGTCCTGTCATCAAATCAGTGAGATCTTTGTTCCATGTAACCAGCCCTGTCATCAAATCAGTGAGATCTTTGTTCCATGTAACCAGCCCTGTCATCAAATCAGTGAGATCTTTGTTCCATGTAACCAGCCTTGTCATCAAATCAGTGAGATCTTTGTTCCATGTAACCAGCCCTGTCATCAAATCAGTGGGATCTTTGTTTCATGTAACCAGCCCTGTCATCAAATCTGTGGGATCTTTGTTCCATGTAACCAGCCATGTCATCAAATCAGTGAGATCTTTGTTCCATGTAACCAGCCCTGTCATCAAATCAGTGAGATCTTTGTTCCATGTAACCAGCCATGTCACCAAATCAGTGAGATCTTTGTTCCATGTAACCAGCCATGTCACCAAATCAGTGAGATCTTTGTTCCATGTAACCAGCCCTGTCATCAAATCAGTGAGATCTTTGTTCTATGTAACCAGCCCTGTCATCAAATCTGTGGGATCTTTGTTCCATGTAACCAGCCATGTCACCAAATCAGTGGGATTTTTGTTTCATGTAACCATCCATGTCATCAAATCAGTGAGATCTTTGTTCCATGTAACCAGCCATGTCACCAAATTAGTGGGATTTTTGTTTCATGTAACCAGCCCTGTCATCAAATCAGTGGGATCTTTGTTCCATGTAACCAGCCATGTCACCAAATCAGTGGGATTTTTGTTTCATGTAATCAGCCCTGTCATCAAATCAGTGAGATCTTTGTTCCATGTAACCAGCCCTGTCATCAAATCAGTGAGATCTTTGTTCCATGTAACCAGCCCTGTCATCAAATCAGTGGGATCTTTGTTCCATGTAACTAGCCCTGTCATCAAATCAGTGGGATCTTTGTTCCATGTAGCTAGCCCTGTCATCAAATCAGTGGGATCTTTGTTCTATGTAACCAGCCCTGTCATCAAATCAGTGGGATCTTTGTTCCACGTAACCAGCCCTGTCATCAAATCAGTGAGATCTTTGTTCCATGTAACCAGCCCTGTCATCAAATCTGTGAGATCTTTGTTCCATGTAACCAGCCCTGTCATCAAATCAGTGAGATCTTTGTTCCATGTAACCAGCCCTGTCATCAAATCAGTGGGATCTTTGTTCCACGTAACCAGCCCTGTCATCAAATCAGTGAGATCTTTGTTCTATGTAACCAGCCCTGTCATCAAATCAGTGAGATCTTTGTTCCATGTAACCAGCCCTGTCATCAAATCAGTGAGATCTTTGTTCCATGTAACCAGCCCTGTCATCAAATCAGTGGGATCTTTGTTCCATGTAGCTAGCCCTGTCATCAAATCAGTGGGATCTTTGTTCTATGTAACCAGCCCTGTCATCAAATCAGTGGGATCTTTGTTCCACGTAACCAGCCCTGTCATCAAATCAGTGAGATCTTTGTTCCATGTAACCAGCCCTGTCATCAAATCTGTGAGATCTTTGTTCCATGTAACCAGCCCTGTCATCAAATCAGTGAGATCTTTGTTCCATGTAACCAGCCCTGTCATCAAATCAGTGAGATCTTTGTTCCATGTAACCAGCCCTGTCATCAAATCAGTGAGATCTTTGTTCCATGTAACCAGCCCTGTCATCAAATCAGTGAGATCTTTGTTCCATGTAACCAGCCCTGTCATCAAATCAGTGGGATCTTTGTTCCATGTAACTAGCCCTGTCATCAAATCAGTGGGATCTTTGTTCCATGTAGCTAGCCCTGTCATCAAATCAGTGGGATCTTTGTTCTATGTAACCAGCCCTGTCATCAAATCAGTGGGATCTTTGTTCCACGTAACCAGCCCTGTCATCAAATCTGTGAGATCTTTGTTCCATGTAACCAGCCCTGTCATCAAATCAGTGGGATCTTTGTTCCATGTAGCTAGCCCTGTCATCAAATCAGTGGGATCTTTGTTCTATGTAACCAGCCCTGTCATCAAATCAGTGGGATCTTTGTTCCACGTAACCAGCCCTGTCATCAAATCAGTGAGATCTTTGTTCCATGTAACCAGCCCTGTCATCAAATCTGTGAGATCTTTGTTCCATGTAACCAGCCCTGTCATCAAATCAGTGAGATCTTTGTTCCATGTAACCAGCCCTGTCATCAAATCAGTGAGATCTTTGTTCCATGTAACCAGCTCTGATGTCGCCATATCTCTCTATCCTGACGCTTGACATAGATATTCTATAGCTGCCAGATTTCCTAGCCACTTCCTGTCATAATGGCATGCCACAAACACTCAACAACTGCATCCGCAACAAGACACGGAACCATCCATTAAGACTCTAAGGTCATGAAAGGTTCTGTTCATTTACAGTATTACATCCTTTGTAGGTACACATGAATAAATCATTCCACTGCCAACTATTGATTCTAAGGCCTGCGGACAGAAAATAAAACCAGAAAACCCTCCAAATAGTTTTCAACTATAGTAGCTATAGACGTATAACCTCACTCTACCCACAATCGCCCCTACTCGCAAGGCTGAAGACGTCACGATAGTTGGAGACTTCAGGGAATTCCCCCTCGGTCTTCATGCTTAGGTAAATTTATAATTGTAGATGGTCCTTCCGAGTGGAATTATTTCATTGGTTAGGGCCGTTATGTCCGTCATTAAAACCATCCAATTATTGGTCAGTATTAATGTCATCCAAATGATTTTACACATCTTTCATTGACCAAGTAAAAGCATTCGACTAAATAAACAGAACAACAACTATTGGAGATACTAACAATATACGGAGTAAGCCAACATCTAACCAACCAAATTAAAAGTCTCTACATCAACAGCCGCTGCAGGGTCAGAACAGCAGCAGGCTACACATACCACTTCGAAGTTAGATCAAGAGTAAGAAAGAGATGCGTACTATATCCCCTCCTCTCTTGTTTATTACAATGTGCTACATATTCAATTTAACCAATCCATGAAAGAGGGGAGATCAACGAGCTTCTAATTGCCGACGATCAGGCATTAATACATGGGAAAAATAGAAGACCTATAAGAACACTTAAATAGACACGTGAGTACAGACACAAAATACAACATGAAATCAAGATCAACAAAACAGAAGTCAAGAATATCGCAAAAGAGAAACAGAACATCAACCTAACTGTAGAAGGCAGACAACTAAAACAAGTAGAGGAATTCAAATACCAAGGTAGTTCAGTGACAAACGACAATTCACAAGCAGCAGAGATAGAACCACGATGCAACAAAGCTTGTCAAATCATCAGACAGCTATCACCACTATTGTCCAACAAGGAAACAACTCTACAGGCAAAATGGGCACTCTACAATACAATCTTCATCCCAACGTTGTGCTACCAATGCCAGCCCTGGACCTTAGTTGCAAGAACAATAAGAAAATAACCTCTACTGAGATGAAATGTGTTAGACGAATGACAAGAAACATCCTGAGAGATAAGATCAGAAATGAAGAACTGAGAAAAAAGCTTGTAATAATCCCCACCATAGAATATATAAAGAAACAACAGATAAAACAGGTTTTTGCCACATGATAAGGCAGAAAGATCAAAACACAACACAACGAGTCTTCAATAAACGTTTAAAGAACACCAGACCCAAGGGCTGAGCATGAAAAATTATGGATTGGTGGTATATTAGAAATACTAGGAAGCATAACAGCAGAGGCGAACAGAAGAGCATAAGACAGCAAATTTTATCTCCCCTTCCTATGAGGAAGGAAAGAGGAAGAAATGATATGTCTTTCTTATGGGGTCCATCAAATTCCGCCATCCAGTATTTTCAGCTCATTACGTGTCTGCCTCTGATCACCTTCAATTCTGAGTGTATGAGTGGAGTTATAGTTCTTGCAACATTCCAATTGATTGTCTTGGTCATGCTTGTGACGCAATCTCTAGCTCCGTAAATCCGGAAGGTTAAAGTTGAACCACTTTTGTGCATAGCGTTGTCCACACGCCTTCGTTTTCAACAATTTCTAAACTTTTAACCGCGAGAGTGAGCATACCCAAACTATAATTAAACACTGACAGCACCAAATATTGCATGTCATCATCATCATGTGCTATACAGATTGGCGAAGTGGCTCTTGTCCTACCACAATGTTCTGTCCTCAGTGCATCATATACAATTTGTTGCTGATGGTTAACCGACCACGGATTTGTCAGTTGTCTTGTCTTTGGCTCCCTGCATGGTCTCTCTTGTCTGGCAACATTCATTTTGATAATAGAAATGTAGATTCATATTTTCTTTTGCCTTGATCTGTCGTCATGCTACTTTTGAGCATTTATAATTTCTTCCTGGTCCATTGCTTGTCTATTTATTTTCCAAAACAGCCAACACGGGAAGTCTGTGTAATCGAGTGTGAGAGTGCAAGTATTGAAATAACTAGCAGTTAAACTATTTGGTGTCAACTAGAAAACATGAAACAGCTACAATTTACAAGAAATAAAACTTACCAGCCCAGGTGTATCATCATAAAGCTAAAGGCCAGCAACAACAGTAGTGACCAGGCAGTTTTTACTAAATCATTTTCTGAGTTTTTTATGAAAGGTATACCGGTCATTGTACATCTTCCTGTATACTTCTTAACGATGTGATGTAAAGTCCCCTTTTCACACTCCATGAACACGACCTCTCCTGTCGTGTTGGACCCATTTTTATAGCTCTCTTTGAAACCAGGAAATGTCTTCATAGACAAAAACAGTAAATTATCTAATAGATACTAAAAAAAGTATTTTTTTTCGATCAATTCATTCACCGATTGATGCGCACCACTTACTCGTAAATCACTTCACTTACTCGTAAATCACTTCACTTACACGTAAATCACATCACTTACACGTAAATCACTTCACTTACACGTAAATCATGTAACCACTTTATCATATTAGTCTAGTCCACAAACAATAACTTTACATAAACCATCCTAGACTCTTGCCAACAGTCTTATTTCAACATCAGCAAGATAAGAATAATAGTTCCCAGAGAGTTCCTGAACATCTCAGTGTGTTATTGTTCCCTCCAACTTTGTCTCAGTTCTTCGTTTACAACGTATTCATGTAGATGTGGCATGCTAAGATTGTGCATTAGTGGGTGCCTAGTCCATCTACGATTGTGTATTGGTGGGTGCCTAGTCCATCTACGATTGTGCATTAGTGGGTGCCTAGTCCATCTACGATTGTGCATTAGTGGGTGCCTAGTCCATCTACGATTGTAAACTTGTATCTAGGTCAAATATAATCTAATTGTGACAATCATTTCTGACATACTTCATGTGTTCGTTTGCATATATATATCATAGATTTCTTCATGAGCTAACAATGGAAATTACCAGAAAGAGATCAAAAGAAGATTAGCAATAGCAACACAAACATGAAACGCAATGAAAAACGTGTGGCACAACACCAACAAGGTAGTAACATTAAAATTACTAAGAATATGCATATTTCTGTTAGCAATAAACACTTGTGAATTATAAATAATTTCGCAAACAGCAAGAAAGAAAATCGATTCATTCGAACAAAAAATGATACAGAAAAATCGTATGATGCGTTGGACAATGAAAAAGAGCAATGAAGACATTAACAGATTTAAACATGAAAAAGGAACTGGTTTATAAAAACCATTCTACAGAGGAAATTAAATTGATATGGCCAGCTCAAAAGATACAGCGGACTGGAAAGAACGCTACTGGGAGGCATGGTTCCTGGGTGACGCATCACTGATTGACCAATAAGAAGGTGGTATCAAGACAAGGATACATTTAACATGACAATAGAAGAAGTAGGAATTCTTGCTAGAAATGTAGGGTCTTTCAAACGGCTGTGGTGAATGCAACGTTATGCAAAGGACATTCAACTTAAAGAATGATTCTTCTTTGACAGTTATTCCCATACATTTGTAGCTACCAATGACAAAAGTGATCTTGCGAGTTTTACAAGAAAATAGAATGTGTTAATATATAATACAGCTTTAGACGTGTCTTTTTTTGACATGATTACCATTCAATAGAATGGTCTTTGGTCGTTTTCGCCTAATGGAGTTTTGTTTGACAAAAGCATTGTTTCTCCACTTCTTTTCGAAATTCACAAGATGCTCCAGATCTGGCACAGAGGGTGACATAATTCTGTTTTTGCCAGGCTGTCATTGGTCAGCATCTCTTTGTTATAGACTCATGATGTTATTTATATTGTCTATTACTTGTTAAACGTCACAGCACATCACATTACATTGTTTTTACAACAGGTAATATGTAATTCATGACAGAGTCTTCTTGAACAATAATGATAATCAGTTTATTGATTCTTCTTACAAATGATCGCTAGTGGCGAATGCACTATAGAAAATTAAGATTGCTTAATTTGGAATATCTCGGAGGCAGTCGCCGATCGTTATGAGAATATTCCAGTGCATCAATGGCATAAACTTAATCAACGTTGTCTACTTACGAACTTGATGAAATGTGAAACACAATTCTTGTAACACTTAAAAAGACGTGCACAGTACTAATGTTCCTATTTCGCTCCAACTTCTAATTAATAACTTTTCAACTACCATTTGAAGATTCCCGACTTTTAACTACTGGCTTCACTTTCTAATCTTATCTTCTTAACTGTTCTGACTATCTAAATATCTCTAAACTGCTTAACTGCTTCTTGTCTAACTTATTTACTTCATCCTGAGCTATCTTGCCTAACTAACTGCCTTTGACAGTTCGACCGAAGCCGGACTAAGCTGACTTAGTCTACATTCTGAGCTCTTCTCTTCTGCTTGTCTAGTTTTCATCTTGCTGTTAAACTGTCGTGTAGGAGTTTATATACTCCCACCCTCCTTTTCCACCTGAAAACCAGTGACCAATAAGATCGTCGCAAACTTGACCACTTGCGACTCTTTGGTCACCTGCAGTTTTCGTGTCCAGCTACTTGACCGAGATCTGAACTCTCGTGTCTTTCAACTTTCAAGATTTTTAAAATAAAAACTTATTTTCGTGAGCCATCTTCCCATGACCTAATTCATCCTGGTAGCTGGATGACCACTTCTTTATCATCCGGGCCAAAGTCATGGGGTCAACGCATGCTCTAGTCATGCCTCTTTGTTGAGAGCCCACATCGTGGAGATTTGACAATAACACCACGAGGTCGATGCATGATATCTGTGTGATGGTCACTTACAATAACAACTTGTTGTGAATTGGATTTCCCGAGTGGATATCGTGGAGATTTTCCATTGGCTTTCATGTCCAGGCTAATTCTGGACTCTCTCTAACTTAGTTCGGTGGGTATCATTGTCCGAGGACCCTATCCCTACAGACACTGCGCTATCTTCTAATTTCCATTTCTGTTGTATGGAAAATTCCATGTAGCTAAACATTGCGTCGTCCAACAATTCTGGACCCTACCTCTTTCCGTCCTACTTGTGTACTAACCCTACATGAACTTATACTCCTAATTTCTGACTAACTTGTCATTCTGGAAAATTACCACACTTAAATTCCGCTGGTCGCTACTATATGATACTGCTATAGTCTATTGAGAAGCGGGTAACAACTCAGTTACTAGTTCTCATGCTCTCACTAATTCAACTCTATTACATCTTTCATCTAGATTACACTGCATGGCGATTCTTACGTTTCAATCTTGACCTGTTGTGAGCACCTGACTTACCCAGCAGAAGCATGCGCCTCTTCTCACTCTGTCCATTTATTTCTTGGTTGCATACTGGACAACTCCTGGTTGCATACTGGACAACTCCTGGTTGCATACTGGACAACTCCTGGTTGCATACTGGACAACTCCTGGTTGCATACTGGACATCTCTTGGTTGATACATTTGTAAATAGCCATGGACTAAAATATTCTGAGAACTTTTGACAGGCAGGTTGTATATATTAATGATTGCCTAACGACGGTCCCGGCGCCTCCTTCCTTGTTCTCCGGTAACCAGAAATTAAAACAACATTGAAAGCTTCCATATAAAATTAGTTTTGTTTGTGGGCGAGGTACTTTGTGCACAAACGTTGTTTGCATTGACACAACTGTTCTGCCTTTAGTTGACTTCACTCGCTATCTTCGTTACGACTGCAATCTGCTGTTACTAGGTTTTTATGTATGTGTTTTCTGCGATTGACATGATGTCAGTGGAACTGTGAGATGAACTGGCTTTGCTTACTTTACAATCAATACCTGTAGGATAATCTCAACTGACTTTATTCAATTCTGTATTGGTCAACACTATGTATTGATGTAGTAGGCATTCTATATCTATCTGCTAATACGAGATCAGCACGGTATTCCACTATACTGACTAATTAGTAGCTTGACTAATGGTCTGTCCTCAAATGCACTCAAAGGCTAGTTCACGGCCGAACTTCCTCTAACGACCCACTTGCAGCACTTCATGGGCGTACTACAGCTTGAAACAATGAGTGAATACTCGGTGTTTGTTACCAACCAGATACCTTAGATAGATATTATTATGATGACACGTATATTCGACGAGTAAAGCAGGACACCGACGGCACCAATATTTGAGATGAGATTAAAATTTGGCATGGCAAATAGGTAACCTTGAATGGTCATGTGATGGTTTATTACAAAAATTGATAATTAAAGTCAGAAATATCACACACTTTTCCATTAACATAAAACATCACGCACTTGTCCATTAACACACTCTGTCACTTAAGTGACTCTCTAGGTTTTTCTATTGTAAGCTCTTAGCTCGACCATCCACATCAGACTATTTCTACATAAGTTACTCTCTAGGTTTTTCTATTGTAAGCTCTTAGCTCAACCATCCACATCAGACTATTTCTACATAAGTTACTCTCTAGGTTTTTCTATTGTAAGCTCTTAGCTCAACCATCCACATCAGACTATTTCTACATAAGTTACTCTCTAGGTTTTTCTATTGTAAGCTCTTAGCTCAACCATCCACATCAGACTATTTCTACATAAGTTACTCTCTAGGTTTTTCTATTGTAAGCTCTTAGCTCAACCATCCACATCAGACTATTTCTACATAAGTGACTCCCAAGGGGTTTCTATCATAACCTTTCAGCTCAGGCTGCTCACAACAGTTCTACTCGCTTCCCTGATCTACAAACTGCGCCAACCACAAATCTTCCTTTCTTTATTTCTTTAATCACATATCATTCACATAAAACACTATTTGTACGCGTAACACACAATTCATGCATAGTCTATGTGATGGCCTATTTTAAATTCATTTAAAGTAGGACTACTCCAGTTCTCTTTCTGACTAATCTTATAATTTGATTCATTCTTTTTGACCATCTTCCTATCTTTAGCTCTATATCACGATGGTCTTTACAATCAGTGGCGTTTGACTTCTTTGGAGTGGCTACAAGAATAGATTTGAGCAAACCTTCAGGTATGCGCCAACAGTATATTTTTAATTGATTTTGTTACCACCTGTACTCCCAGCTTTATTTAATGTATCTATCTCTTCGATTGGTATATAATCAAGATCTGGATGTGACGTCAGGAGATTTTGAATGGGAGGAGACCGAAGTGCCTGACCATCATACCTTTGATGAGTCCGGTTTACTGGTAATGTCTCTTGTTCCTCTGACACCAACTTAGTTTTTGAGAACCGACTCATAGCCCGCTTTGGCACTCTCCAATCGAGAAGGTTAAACTCTTTGCACTGCTTTCATTAATCACTGGCCTCCTGTTTCATCATTTCCTGTGACCTATCTTCATTCCTCGCTACGCTACCTATGTTTTCTCTTCTGCTCTTCTTCCAACTTGCCACACCTGTTTTCTCTCTTTTTCTTTCTCGCCTTTTCTATTTTCATCCCACACTAAAGGACCCCTCCGTCCGTCCTTCTTCATGAGGCCCTTTATAAATATTCCCTGTTTGGCTCCTTTTCAGTCAACGATATCCTTCCTGACCTATTGTCTAGTTATCATATGATCAACGGGCACCTACATCCTGGCCACGGTTCCCGCTCCACCATTTTTATTTTGAGATATATATTTAACTTGTGTATTTACATTTATCTCTTCAGATTAGTATCGTGTTTTTCTTGGTACCTAATGAGGACTTGACAAACATCGTAGATTGTCGTGTCCCTCTGTTAGTTAATCTTTATAGCGTTTTGTGTTCATTTTACATGTCTTATTGACAGTAAAGTAAAGTAAAGTAAAGTGCTCCTTCACACCAGGTGGCGTATAGGAAATATGGTGTTAGTGACCATCATTTGTACATGTCTTCAGGGCATAATTTATTGGATAATGTGGCTGGTAATAGCTCGTGCCGCTTTACTTTCTCAGAAAAAAAATCCGGTACCCATTTAAGGCTGGGTAAACCCTTAAGCCGTCGGTCAGGATCGACTAAAGAAAATTCCTGACCAGAAATAATCATTTGAATGCACACTACAGATACATGCCACCAGTCCTGAACCTAATTTTACTAGATGAGTATCTTTTGCTCACCACACCAACCGGATGTCTCTATTTGTACAAAGTTAGATTATCGAATTTACATAAAAATCGAAATTACTTTTTACAAAATTAGTTCTCCTGCCCTCCTTAATTGGCAGACAATGAGCGCATTCGATATCTATCTATCTATCTATCTATCTATCTATCTATCTATCTATCTATCTATCTATCTATCTATCTATCTATCTATCTATCTATCTATCTATCTATCTATCTATCTATCTATCTATCTATCTATCTATCTATCTATCTATCTATCTATCTATCTATCTATCTATCTATCTATCTATCTATCTATCTATCTATCTATCTATCTATCTATCTATCTATCTATCTATCTATCTATCTATCTATCTATCTATCTATCTATCTATCTATCTATCTATCTATCTATCTATCTATCTATCTATCTATCTATCTATCTATCTATCTATCTATCTATCTATCTATCTATCTATCTATCTATCTATCTATCTATCTATCTATCTATCTATCTATCTATCTATCTATCTATCTATCTATCTATCTATCTATCTATCTATCTATCTATCTATCTATCTATCTGTCTATCTATCTGTCTATCTGTCTGTCTGTCTGTCTGTCTGTCTGTCTGTCTGTCTGTCTGTCTGTCTGTCTGTCTGTCTGTCTGTCTGTCTGTCTGTCTGTCTGTCTGTCTGTCTGTCTGTCTATCTATCTATCTATTGTTCTTTCGAGCCCAAGACTGCACATAGGGCAGAATCACAATCTCAAAAACAGAAACCTTGCGTGCCAAAATGGCACATATTGCAGAGATCACTGCTTCTAAAATCTATGGTTATGTTTCCATAACAATACATTTTTACAATGACAGCTTGTCAAGCCATCGATCGATCTCCTTAGTCGCCTCTTACGACATGCCTGGAAGGTCACAGTGTCGCTATGCTTTACTTTCCTCATAATGAGGCCCCGGTAACACACATGATATCCTTAACATTAAATAATTTTAAGTAATTTTTTTTAATAAAAATAAATAATCAAATAAAAAAACGTTAGAAGAAATCATAATTTTGTGACAACGGAAAAGACCTGATATTTTTTTATTGAAATGAGATCAAAACCAACATTTTAAACAAAACTATATGATTCGAGACCAAAAAAAAAAATATGATCCCGTAATGAACGACACGTATAGACAGCCTGATCTTAATTTTGTCTATCCTCTAAAACTGTCACTAGCGATTGATGGACTTGACAACAATTGAAAAATACAAACTGATGAAAGTAATAAGGACATTAGACTTGAAGATTAAAACATCTAAATATATAAACATACCTCATCGCCCATTATGACAAACTGGTATTTACAGTGGAAAATGTGCTTGTAAAAAAACGAAATACTTAAAAATTCAAAACTTGTGGTAGTCACAACAAACAGCTCTGCAGGTGATAACACTAGTTTTTTTTCAGTTCAGGTGATGTTAAAGAAGACATAAACATAGCTGCTTACTATTATAGCTTTTACACAGGCGGTGTATTTGCACATCTCACATACTACGTAGATGTGCTTTATTATGTGCTTTAATATTAAAGATTGTGGGTCGATAACGACACTTCGACAGTCAACATTTTTTATGATGATAACTGAAGTAAGATTTGTAGCAAAGTTGTCTTCTTAGTATGTCTGTAAGTTCAAATGTTACCTCTTCTCCATTCGTAAATAACCACCGTCGTAATTATGCACAACCATCTAACCACATCCATTAATAAAAAAAAAGATACAGACCTTCATTAATGGATGCTTACGTCGAATAAAAGTATGGAAATGGCAGGACAAAATCACTAACATAGAATCATGGAAATGTACCAGTCAAATACCAGTGGATAAAGAGATACAGCATGGCGCTGGATAGGAAACACACTGCGGAAGTCAGCTGAGAGTATTACACAACAGGTCCTTTTTTGGAATCCCCAGGGAAAAGACAAAAGAGGAAGACCAAGAAATCCTTGGAGAAGTCAGACAGATGCAGAGGTGAAGTTGATGGGGAAGGCATGGAATGATCTTAAAAGATTGACAAGAAACAGAACGGCTTGGAAAATGTTTGTTGAAAAATATGCTCCACAGGGAGCTGAAAGGTAGAAGAGAGAGAGAGAGAGAGAGAGAGAGAGAGAGAGAGAGACCAAACCTACTAGCAATCAATCTACATCAATTTACTTACAATTTTCCAACTTTTCTAAATACCTACCAACTTTTAATTCTTAATTGTTACCTATTTGCTACTGTTCTATTAACAAAAAAAAAGTAAAGTGCCCCCGTCACGCCAAGTGGCGTAAAGAGAATATGGTGTTAGTGACCATATATTTTACAGAGCTTCGGCACATGATTTTTGGGGTAATGTGGTCGGTATTACGCCCGTGCCGCTTCACTTTCCCATAAAAAAATTCGGTACCCATTAAAGGCTGGGTGAACCCGGAAGCCGTCGGTTCAGATCGAACCCTACCCCTTGTCCTTTGTAGTCCAGTTCACTAACCACTGAGCTATCGCGGCTCCAAATGTTCAGACTAGCTCTACATAACATCTAAGAACTCTTAAAGTTTATAATGTTTGATTACAAAGCTAAACCGGGGGGCGGGGGGGGGGTGATAAGTCACATTCTTCAACTCACAAGTAACAACTGACCAGTGTCCTCGATATCACAGATACCAGCGTCCTCGATATCACATATACCAGCGTCCTCGATATCACATATACCAGCGTCCTCGATATCACATATACCAGTGTCCTCGATATCACATATACCAGTGTCCTCGATATCACATATACCAGCGTCCTCGATATCACATATACCAGTGTCCTCGATATCACATATACCAGTGTCCTCGATATCACATATACCAGCGTCCTCGATATCACTTATACCAGTGTCCTCGATATCACTGATACCAGTGTCCTCGATATCACATATACCAGTGTCCTCGATATCACAGATACCAGTGTCCTCGATATCACTGATACCAGCGTCCTCTATATCACTGATACCAGCGTCCTCGATATCACAGATACCAGTGTCCTCGATATCACAGATACCAGTGTCCTCGATATCACATATACCAGCGTCCTCGATATCACAGACACCAGTGTCCTCGATATCACAGATACCAGTGTCCTCGATGTCACTGATACCAGTGTCCTCGATATCACTGATACCAGCGTCCTCGATATCACATATACCAGTGTCCACGATATCACAGATACCAGTGTCCTCGATATCACTGATACCAGCGTCCTCGATATCACATATACCAGTGTCCTCGATATCACAGATACCAGTGTCCTCGATATCGCTGATACCAGTGTCCTCGATATCACTGATACCAGCGTCCTTGATATCACAGATACCAGTGTCCTCGATATCACTGATACCAGCGTCATCGATATCACTGATACCTGTGTCCTCGATATCACAGATACCAGCGTCCTTGATATCACAGATACCAGTGTCCTTGATATCACAGATACCAGTGTCCTCGATATCACATATACCAGTGTCCTCGATATCACAGATACCAGCGTCCTTGATATCACAGATACAAGTGTCCTCGATATCACATATACCAGCGTCCTCGATATCACAGATACCAGCGTCCTTGATATCACAGATACCAGCGTCCTTGATATCACAGATACCAGTGTCCTCGATATCACATATACCAGCGTCCTCGATATCACAGTTACCAGCGTCCTTGATATCACAGATACAAGTGTCCTCGATATGACAGATACAAGTGTCCTCGATATCACAGATACCAGCGTCCTTGATATCACAGATACCATTGTCCTCGATATCACATATACCAGTGTCCTCGATATCACAGATACCAGTGTCCTCGATATCACAGATACCAGTGTCCTCGATATCACTGATACCAGCGTCCTCGATATCACTGATACCAGCGTCCTCGATATCACATATACCAGTGTCCACGATATCACAGATACCAGTGTCCTCGATATCACTGATACCAGCGTCCTCGATATCACATATACCAGTGTCCTCGATATCACAGATACCAGTGTCCTCGATATCGCTGATACCAGTGTCCTCGATATCACTGATACCAGCGTCCTTGATATCACAGATACCAGTGTCATCGATATCACTGATACCAGCGTCATCGATATCACTGATACCTGTGTCCTCGATATCACAGATACCAGCGTCCTTGATATCACAGATACCAGTGTCCTTGATATCACAGATACCAGTGTCCTCGATATCACATATACCAGTGTCCTCGATATCACAGATACCAGCGTCCTTGATATCACAGATACAAGTGTCCTCGATATCACATATACCAGCGTCCTCGATATCACAGATACCAGCGTCCTTGATATCACAGATACCAGCGTCCTTGATATCACAGATACCAGTGTCCTCGATATCACATATACCAGCGTCCTCGATATCACAGATACCAGCGTCCTTGATATCACAGATACAAGTGTCCTCGATATGACAGATACAAGTGTCCTCGATATCACAGATACCAGCGTCCTTGATATCACAGATACCATTGTCCTCGATATCACATATACCAGTGTCCTCGATATCACAGATACCAGTGTCCTCGATATCACAGATACCAGTGTCCTCGATATCACTGATACCAGCGTCCTCGATATCACAGATACCAGTGTCCTCGATATCACAGATACCAGTCTCCTCGATATTACATATACCAGCGTCCTCGATATCACAGATACCAGTGTCCTCAATATGACTGATACCAGCGTCCTCGATATCACATGTACCAGCGTCCCCGATATCACAGATACCAGCGTCCTCGATATCACAGATACCAGTGTCCTCGATATCACAGATACCAGCGTCCTCGATATCACAGATACCAGCGTCCTCGATATCACAGATACCAGTGTCCTCGATATGACAGATACCAGCGTCCTCGATATCACAGATACCAGCGTCCTCGATATCACAGATTCCAGCGTCCTCGATATCACATATACCAGCGTCCTCGATATCACAGATACCAGCGTCCTCGATATCACAGATACCAGTGTCCTCGATATGACAGATACCAGCGTCCTCGATATCACAGATACCAGTGTCCTCGATATCACAGATACCAGTGTCCTCGATATCACATATACCAGCGCCCTCGATATGACAGATACCAGTGTCCTCGATATCACAGATACCAGTGTCCTCGATATCACATATACCAGTGTCCTCGATATGACAGATACCAGTGTCCTCGATATGACAGATACAAGTGTCCTCGATAAGACAGATACCAGTGTCCTCGATATGACAGATACCAGTGTCCTCGATATGACAGATACAAGTGTCCTCGATATCACAGATACAAGTGTCCTCGATATGACAGATACAAGTGTCCTCGATATCACAGATACAAGTGTCCTCGATATGACAGATACAAGTGTCCTCGATATCACAGATACAGTGTCCTCGATATCACTGATACAAGTGTCCTCGATATCACAGATACAAGTGTCCTCAATATGACTGATACCAGTGCCCTCGATGTCACATATGCCAGTGTCCTCGATATCACAGATATAAGTGTCCTCGATATGACAGATACAAGTGTCCTCGATATCACAGATACCAGTGTCCTCGATATCACAGATACAAGTGTCCTCGATATCACAGATACCAGTATCCTCGATGTCACAGATACCAGTGTCCTCGATATCACATATACCAGCGTCCTGATATGATAGATAAAAGTGTCCTCAATATCACTGATACCAGTGCCCTCGATATCACATATACCAGCGTCCTCGATATCACTGATACCAGCGTCCTCGATATCACTTATACCAGCGTCCTCGATATCACTGATACCAGCGTCCTCGATATCACTGATACCAGCGTCCTCGATATCACAGATAAAAGTGTCCTCAGTATGACAGATAAAAGTGTCCTCATATGACTGATACCAGTGCCCTCGATATCACATATGCCAGTGTCTTCAATATCACAGATACCAGTGTCCTCGATATCACATATACCAGCGTCGTCGATATGACTGATAACAGTGCCCTCGTTATCACAGGTACTAGTGTCCTTTCGATATCACATATACCAGCGTCCTCGATATGACAGATAAAAGTGTCCTCAATATGACAGATAAAAGTGTCCTCAATATGACAGATACCAGCGTCCTCGATATCACATATACCAGTGTCCACGATATCACAGATACCAGTGTCCTCGATATCACTGATACCAGCGTCCTCGATATCACATATACCAGTGTCCTCGATATCACAGATACCAGTGTCCTCGATATCGCTGATACCAGTGTCCTCGATATCACTGATACCAGCGTCCTTGATATCACAGATACCAGTGTCATCGATATCACTGATACCAGCGTCATCGATATCACTGATACCTGTGTCCTCGATATCACAGATACCAGCGTCCTTGATATCACAGATACCAGTGTCCTTGATATCACAGATACCAGTGTCCTCGATATCACATATACCAGTGTCCTCGATATCACAGATACCAGCGTCCTTGATATCACAGATACAAGTGTCCTCGATATCACATATACCAGCGTCCTCGATATCACAGATACCAGCGTCCTTGATATCACAGATACCAGCGTCCTTGATATCACAGATACCAGTGTCCTCGATATCACATATACCAGCGTCCTCGATATCACAGATACCAGCGTCCTTGATATCACAGATACAAGTGTCCTCGATATGACAGATACAAGTGTCCTCGATATCACAGATACCAGCGTCCTTGATATCACAGATACCATTGTCCTCGATATCACATATACCAGTGTCCTCGATATCACAGATACCAGTGTCCTCGATATCACAGATACCAGTGTCCTCGATATCACTGATACCAGCGTCCTCGATATCACAGATACCAGTGTCCTCGATATCACAGATACCAGTCTCCTCGATATTACATATACCAGCGTCCTCGATATCACAGATACCAGTGTCCTCAATATGACTGATACCAGCGTCCTCGATATCACATGTACCAGCGTCCCCGATATCACAGATACCAGCGTCCTCGATATCACAGATACCAGTGTCCTCGATATCACAGATACCAGCGTCCTCGATATCACAGATACCAGCGTCCTCGATATCACAGATACCAGTGTCCTCGATATGACAGATACCAGCGTCCTCGATATCACAGATACCAGCGTCCTCGATATCACAGATTCCAGCGTCCTCGATATCACATATACCAGCGTCCTCGATATCACAGATACCAGCGTCCTCGATATCACAGATACCAGTGTCCTCGATATGACAGATACCAGCGTCCTCGATATCACAGATACCAGTGTCCTCGATATCACAGATACCAGTGTCCTCGATATCACATATACCAGCGCCCTCGATATGACAGATACCAGTGTCCTCGATATCACAGATACCAGTGTCCTCGATATCACATATACCAGTGTCCTCGATATGACAGATACCAGTGTCCTCGATATGACAGATACAAGTGTCCTCGATAAGACAGATACCAGTGTCCTCGATATGACAGATACCAGTGTCCTCGATATGACAGATACAAGTGTCCTCGATATCACAGATACAAGTGTCCTCGATATGACAGATACAAGTGTCCTCGATATCACAGATACAAGTGTCCTCGATATGACAGATACAAGTGTCCTCGATATCACAGATACAAGTGTCCTCGATATCACTGATACAAGTGTCCTCGATATCACAGATACAAGTGTCCTCAATATGACTGATACCAGTGCCCTCGATGTCACATATGCCAGTGTCCTCGATATCACAGATATAAGTGTCCTCGATATGACAGATACAAGTGTCCTCGATATCACAGATACCAGTGTCCTCGATATCACAGATACAAGTGTCCTCGATATCACAGATACCAGTATCCTCGATGTCACAGATACCAGTGTCCTCGATATCACATATACCAGCGTCCTGGATATGATAGATAAAAGTGTCCTCAATATCACTGATACCAGTGCCCTCGATATCACATATACCAGCGTCCTCGATATCACTGATACCAGCGTCCTCGATATCACTTATACCAGCGTCCTCGATATCACTGATACCAGCGTCCTCGATATCACTGATACCAGCGTCCTCGATATCACAGATAAAAGTGTCCTCAGTATGACAGATAAAAGTGTCCTCAATATGACTGATACCAGTGCCCTCGATATCACATATGCCAGTGTCTTCAATATCACAGATACCAGTGTCCTCGATATCACATATACCAGCGTCGTCGATATGACTGATAACAGTGCCCTCGTTATCACAGGTACTAGTGTCCTTTCGATATCACATATACCAGCGTCCTCGATATGACAGATAAAAGTGTCCTCAATATGACAGATAAAAGTGTCCTCAATATGACAGATACCAGTGTCCTCAATATGACAGATACCAGTGCACCTCAATATCACAGATACTTCCAAGCTTGAATGCTCTAACTTCATTATCTTGACACGATTAACAGTTTTGTTTCCTATTCTTTACTGTAAAAAAAAACAGTGAAAACAAGAACAAATGGCAAGTGATAGAACTCAAAGTTGTGGATAAAACACGAAGACTAAAATAGGCCATTTCCATGAACAAAACATAAGTCTCAGTCCTAATGGCCTTGAACGAGGGACGAATGACTAGTTGCTATAGTAACAGTTGACGTTGACTTTATAAAATAATATTAATCATATTTTTTTAGACCTAAGAAGGACTTCTCCATGATTCTTTGGAACTCATGAACTATGATGAGTCCTTACTGTGTTATAATATATATCAATGTATACAATTTAAATACAACACTGACAAACATACACGGACAGTTACACCATAAGCAAAGATTGAGTGAAAGATTAATTGTTTGTACATATAGAATAACAACAAAAACAACATGATTTGTTTGTGTATTTAATACTGTTTTCCTCCATAATGGTGTACACAATAAAACAAAATGAATAAAGAAAACAAACAAACAGCATTTGCTATGAAATATTTAGCAGCAATTGTTAATTATTTTCGAATGTAGCCTATGCCTAAGTTATACCATGAACAACCTTTTAAATAAATCTTCCCCAAAATCTACAATATGAAACTGTGTATCAGCACAATTATAGAAGGCTAGTAATACAAAGCCACTGTATGTGCCTGGGGTCAATAACAGCATCAGATGGTGGATGCAGTGCAGAAATGAGAAGTAGAATAACACGAGTAAAGATAGAATTCTATCGAATGAAAAACATTTATATATAACAAATCATTGTCAATTAATGCTAGAAAGCGCGTTGAAAGTGCGACATCGAACCTGGTCTATTATATGTAAGTGAGTCATGGACAATAGGTAAGACAACACAAAGAACAATAGAGGCAATTGAGATGTCGTTTATCAGAAGAACGCTACGAATTCTATAGATAGCAAACATTACAAAAGAAGAATGCTTAGAATGAGCTGCAGAGACCAGAAATATAATAACAATCATAAGGAAGAGATAACCTACATTTATTGGACATGCCATGCGAAAAGAAGGCGTTGAGAATACTATAACACCAGGCAAGAGAATAGAAAAAAGAGCAGAGGAAAACCAAGAGAACAAAAATATTGAACATCTTAACCAAGTCTCATAACAAAAGATCACCGACTAAAATGATGACATGCATGAAGGAGCTAGTGATGTTGAGAGAGGACATCACCTACATCAACCGGCATGGCAACTGATGATCATTATTATTATAGACTACTTTAGATTGTAATGCCTTGACATCTTGAGTAAGTCGACAAAGTAATTGTTTAGTATCTATGGCGGGAAGAACCATGAAAATAGACACACAATCATGGACCTTTCAATGTAATGTGATACGAAAATTATCCAGTATGGCACCCTCGTTATCAAGTAAATAGACCTATGTTGCTCACAAAATTACCACGGTTAAAAATAAAGTCATAAGTGATTGCATATAATTCAAAATATTATCAGATAATATAATTTCCATGCACTATTTAGTACCGATCATGCTAGTTGTAATTTGTAGCTCCTGTTGCATCATTGTATTCGTACCAACCTCAGTCTATTCATTATTTATCTTTTACCACCTCTCTCTCACTCACTCTCTTTCTCTCTCTCTCTCTCTCTCTCTTTCTCTCTCTCTCTCTCTCATTCTCTACCTTTCTCTCTCGTACCTTTAATTCATTTCATTTTGTCATTTTTAGTGATTAATTGAATTGATTTATTGTAATTGACTTGTATTGACACATTTGTTTCTGACTGACTGACTGACTCACTCACTGACTGACTGACTCACTCACTCACCCACTCACTCACTGACTCACTCACTCATTCACTCACACACACACACATTCACTCATAGTTTACTCATTTCTATCATATTAATTACCGTTATCTGTATCTTAAATACACTTTCTGAATTTACGTCTGTAGTTATCTCCGTTCTCTTTATGTCTCTCTCTCTCGCCATCCATCTATCCAGCTATTTATACATCTATACATCTTCCCGTCTGTTGTCCATCCGTCCGTATTATATCTGTCTGTCTGTCTGCATGTCTATCAAAAGATGGAAAACGGTCACACTATATGCAAGTGGTTAAAGAGACTGTCTGTTTGCCTGTCTGTCTGCATATCTGTTAAAAGATGGAAAACGGTCACACTATATGCAAGTGGTTAAAGAGACTGTCTGTCTCCCTGTCTGTCTGCATATCTGTTAAAAGATGACAAAGGTCACAATATATGCAAGTGGTTAAAGAGACTGTCTATCTCCCTGTCTGTCTGCATGTCTGTTAAACGATGACAAAGGTCACAATATATGCAACTAGTAAAACAGACCAGTTTGTCTGTTTCTTTCTTTTCGTCTGTACTATCTAGTAGGGGTGATATTTATTTAATTTTCTTTCAGAATAGAATGTTCTAAAAGCATACATTAACAACTCAATGACAAGGTGAAGGATCTCGCACAGACCCAGGAGTGACAACCCGATCCACAACCCGACAGTTCCACCAATGTCTGAGAAAAACTGGATGAACTGTGGATAATAAAATCAACACGAAAAATAGAAAACAAAGGGTCAACCTTTATTGAGTTTAACGTAATTGTAGTTGTAGTAGTAGTAGTAGTAGTAGTAGTAGTAGTAGTAGTAGTAGTAGTAGTAGTAGAGTGGGCAGTAGTAGAAGCTGTAACAGTTATTGCAGTAGTAGTGGCAGTAGTAGTTGTAGTAGTAGTTGTTGTAGTAGTAGTTGTAGTAGTAGTTGTAGCTGTTGTTGTAGTAGTAGTTGTAGTAGTAGCTGTAGTAGTAGTTGTAGTAGTAGCTGTAGTCGTGGGTTGTAGTAGTAGTTGTAGTAGTAGTTATAGTAGTAGCAGTAGTAGTAGCAGTAGCGGCGATACTAAAAAAAAAAGGAAGAAAAAAAGTGTTATGGTGACAGCTTTACGTGGTAATTGACGAAACAAAAGTCGACGTTTCGGCCAAGTAGGCCTTCATCTGGACGAACAACAAACACAAAAATTATATATAACGATATATAACAAATCTAACTGTAGTGGCAGTAGTAGTAGCTGTAGTAGTAGTTGTAGTAGTAGTGACAGTAGTAGTTGTAGTTGTAGTAATAGTAGTAGTGGCAGTAGTAGTAGCTGTAGTAGTAGTTAAGGTAGTAGTGGCAGTGGCAGTGGCAGTAGTAATTGTAGTAGATGTAGCAGTAGTAATAGCAGTATTAGCAATAGTAGTGGCAGTTGTAGTAGCTGTAGTTGTAGTAGCAGTAGTTGTAGTAGTAGTAGCAATAGTTGTAGTGGTAGTTGTAGTAGTAGTTGTCGTAGTAGTAATTGTAGTAGTAGTGGTAGTTGTAGTAGTAGTAGTAGTAGTAGTAGTAGTAGTAGTAGTGTTAGTTGTTGTTGTTGTTGTTTTTGTAATTGTAGTAGTGGTATTAGTAGTAACTGTAGTAGTAATTGCAGTAGTAGTTGCAGTAATAGTAGTAGTAGTTGTAATAGTAGCAATTGTGGTAGTAGTAGTTGTAGCAGTAGGTGTAGTTGAAGTTGTTGTTGTAGTAGTATTGGCAGTAGTAATTGTAGTGGAAGTAGTATTAATAGCAGTAGAAGTACTATTCATAGTAGTAGTAGAAGTTGTAGTAGTATTTGTAGCAGTAGTAGTAGTAGTTGTAGCAGTATTTATAGCAGTAGCAGTTGTAGCTTAAGTAGTAATAGTAATCATACCTTGTACCGATTACGTTAATTTATGATGCAGCTTTTATCTCCTTGTCATCGTCATCAAGTACCGTGCCTGCTGGCGTAGGCGATCATTTTTTTCCACAACTTTCGATCTCAACAGCTATTTATCATTTCTGTTGTTGATCTTCTGCCAGGTCATTCTTTTAAGCTGTCTGCTATCTTTTCTCTTTGCTTCCCCATATCGCTTTATCTCTCAATTTTCCCAGTTGTCACAATATTTTCCAGCTGCCCCCTTCTCATTACAAGATCAAAAAATGATGATTGTTTCTTCATAATATTGGATATTAGCTCTTTTTTTGCTTTGGTCTCTTTAAGAACGTGTTCATTACTCTTCTTAGCTGCCCAATGTATTCTCAACATTCTTCCGTAAAACATTTCCACAGCCTGCATTGAATTTCTTGTCTGTTGTTCTATTGTCCATGATTCACATCCATATGTTAAGACTGGCTCTACATAACATTTAATAACTCTTGTTTATAACACAATAAGCAATCGGAGTACATGGTGTACTTTTGAGTTTTGTGAAGAAGGTCAGAATGGAATGAGTTGACCACGTATCTCAAACATCTCGAACATCTCACCCAGCAAAGAGCAGCTATCAAGGAGCTGTGAACGGAGAGAAAAGGAGAGGTAGGCGCAGCAATAGATGAGCAGATAACATCAAAGGATTAACGAGCCTCGACTTTTCTGAATCCAAAACAATGACAGATGATAGAGATGATGATAGAGATTATGGTAGAGACGATGATAGAAATGATGATATACTTGGAGAAGGTTGACAAAGTCTATCAGTGGTGCACAACGATGTACGGTAGTACGGGGTAAAAAAGAAGGGCCTTTAACTAGAATGCCATATATTTATATACTTAAATAATATCAAGGGTATTTTAAATTGTCCCTGACCTGGATTGAAAAAGTTCAGCTAAACCATTGTTAGCACTGATAACGATAATAACAGGAAATATGTTTACAGAGCTTTGCCACATAAGGCAGTCGACGTCGAATCCTCCCATGATCATATTATCTTCTACACCAGCACGTTAGTATAGCTATGACTCTTGGCTTTGCTAAATAGGTGCAGGATAAAGGGAATTAACTCTTCAGTTTAAGATCAACATATATGTCGCTGCATGTGTACGCTTGTAGTGTCCCCTTATCAAACAGATATTTGCAGTCACACCATATTTATTCTTTAATTTGGTGAATGCTTTCACACATTTTATTGAGGTCAACAAATTATGCATAAGGTTAAAATAATGACACAAGATAATTCATTATTTTAAGTTACATATTTCTAAAATAAAAATGTACGGCTTTAAAGATAAATATGTGGACATTATCAAGACATTCTGGAGGGAGTCACGATGCTGCGGAAGAACGGAATCTGACAATACTGACTGTTTCACGGTGGAAATAGGAGTGAGTCGACGCTGCGACATATCACCATTGTTATTCAGAATCGACTGGGTGATTGGCAAATGCACAAAAGACGCACATCTGGACATTAAATTAGTCAACAATGAAAGTCTTCAATATCTCGACTTCGCAGACGACACAGCACTTCTTAGCTCAACGCATGTAGACGCCCTGGAAAAGATAACTCACCTCCATCAACAAGTGGGTCTCCAAATCAACACTTCACAAACAAAAATTATCGACACCGCCGACATGGCGGAACACATCAAACTGAACAAGCAAATTATTCAAAAAGTCAGACATTTCATCTACCTTAGTACCAGATGTCAACAACAGACGAATCAACAACTGAAATATGACACGAATCGCTTTGGCGTCAACAAGACTTCAACAAGACAAGACCTCAAAGATTTAGTAATAAGACAAAAGTCGAAATCTGTCATTCCTGCGTGATTCCAGTACTAACATACAAGTAGGAGAGCTGGGAAGCAACAACAGCTCTAGATCAAAGACTAAACGAGGAGAGCTGGGAAGCAACAACAGCTCTAGATCAAAGACTAAACAAGGAGAGCTGGGAAGCAACAACAGCTCTAGATCAAAGACTAAACAAGGAGAGCTGGGAAGCAACAACAGCTCTAGATCAAAGACTAAACAAGGAGAGCTGGGAAGCAACAACAGCTCTAGATCAAAGACTAAACAAGGAGAGCTGGGAAGCAACAACAGCTCTAGATCAAAGACTAAACGAGGAGAGCTGGGAAGCAACAACAGCTCTAGATCAAAGACTAAACAAGGAGAGCTGGGAAGCAACAACAGCTCTAGATCAAAGATTAAACGAGGAGAGCTGGGAAGCAACAACAGCTCTAGATCAAAGACTAAACAAGGAGAGCTGGGAAGCAACAACAGCTCTAGATCAAAGATTAAACGAGGAGAGCTGGGAAGCAACAACAGCTCTAGATCAAAGACTAAACGAGAAGAGCTGGGAAGCAACAACAGCTCTAGATCAAAGACTAAACAAGGAGAGCTGGGAAGCAACAACAGCTCTCGATCAAAGACTAAACAAGGAGAGCTGGGAAGCAACAACAGCTCTAGATCAAAGACTAAACGAGGAGAGCTGGGAAGCAACAACAGCTCTAGATCAAAGACTAAACGAGGAGAGCTGGGAAGCAACAACAGCTCTAGATCAAAGACTAAACGAGAAGAGCTGGGAAGCAACAACAGCTCTAGATCAAAGACTAAACGAGGAGAGCTGGGAAGCAACAACAGCTCTAGATCAAAGACTAAACGCTTTGGAGAACAAATGCCTTTGAAAACTAAGAAACATCCGTTCGCCAGACTTCAAGCCAATGACAGAAATAAGACACGAAACTAAAAAGGTCTATGTATTTAATTACGTTAGAAAGCCACGCTGGAAATACCTTGGCAAAATTCTAAGAAAGGACGTTAGAAGGCCACCTCATCAGGTCCTCATATGGAGACCTTGGGTCTGTGTAGTTCTTGCAACGTTTATTGAAGACCCATTATGTTGTGTTTTAATCTTTCTGCCTTGTTACGTGGCTAAAACATTTTATCTATTGTTTCTTTATATATTCTATGGCGGGGGCTATCCCTAGCTTTTTTCTCAGTTCTTCATTTCTGATCGTATCTCTCAGGCTGTTTCCTGTCATTCGTCGAAAACATTTAATCTCAGTAGAGGTTATTTTTCTTATTGGTCTTGCACTTAGTGTCCAGGACAAACATTGGCAGCTCTACGTTGAGATGAAGATTGTATTGTAGAGCGCAGCTATAGGTCTCAGAAACAACCAGGAATTAAAACAGGTTGCAGCTGACGGTCAGACACGGGAAACTATGACTTCTTCCCTGTGCGACGTATTCGGTCCAAAATGATAATCAATTAATGAATATAAGTATTTCCGAACGATCGAATTAATTCAGGACTTAGAGTGTTTATTCTCCACAGGGGCAACAAATGAGGACTAACAAACAAAATATAGGCGGCTCAAGTTGTTTACCTCGTAATCTTCTGTCTCTGAGAACTGCTCATGGTTCAAGTCTTCGAAATAAACGTTGACCATCAGGAACTCTTCCCTGTTTGTGAAACAAACGAGTTCATAGTTAACACAATATTATACAGGTCTAGCAAATGTTTATGTGAGATCATATCCGTCTTGTTGATATACCAATGATATCGCGTTTGTCGAATTAACCATAACGATATATTTTTATTTAAAACCTGCAGTTTCGTTCACATTCACTATATTGATGTGATCACCTATGGCAAGTCAAAAATATCTCTTCGTTGTTAACTCATTAATATGGACTACTTTGCGAAGTCAACCGAATGTTTCACTTTAAGGATCTTGCACTGTGTTTCGTGCGTTTTAGGCTGAATTCACTAGAGTAATTTATGGGCGCAGCCATTTGTTGTGTTTGAAACGTCATCATGATGGCTGATCGTTTATCCCTAGACCGGCCGTACGCTAATAAAAGGCGACATGATGGCGTTTTGTGCATGACTTTCCAGCAGCGAGGTGACTCCCGGAGTTTCATGTTAGACAGGAGGGATGTTGTCTAGATTCAAGAGGGCTACTGTGAGATAGAGGGTAGACATGTGAACTGGTTTATAATTTCACAAATTCACATTGCAGGGAGATCTTGAGGTCTGTTTGATGTGCGACGGGGATAATCCGACGACTAACTGTGTTTCATATGTTCAGATTTGGAATCAAAGACGATGTCCTAACATCATCAAGCGCTATACATTAAAAGAAATATGACTATCATAATTTTCAGGACGACGTGAACTTCCGGTCAATATGGTTGATATGTGGCAGGAACCATTAAAGGCTATGTCTGAAATGAGTTACTTGTTGCAGTTTCCTCATATCACAAGTCCGGCTTATTGCAGGAGCTACTGAGTTAAGTGTTCTGTGCACAGCGTGAGCTGTGCGTTTCATCCGTTTTAATCGTGTTTCACTATTCCGATTGTTTACGATGAATGATGATATCGTATGACATGGAACAGACGATTGTGTTCACCTTCTGTGCTGTTTCGCCTTATGTCTTTTGGCGTGTGCTGAGACTGCTATGATGGTGACAACAGCTACTATTCTTTGTTTGAGAGATGAGATAGTAATTCGGTTGATTCCACTGGCACGAGCTGTTGGTCAATTATGTATTTTAATTCGTTTGAAGTGATACCGGGACCTTCCATAACCATAAATAACTTTCTAAATAACGATAACCTTGTGTGTGCTATACAGTTCGTATATTTTTCCATCACGTCACGTGGTGATTTATATGGAATATGATGTTAATGCCAAAATTTCTATAAAATATCTTTGGCACATTATATTTTGGTTAAAATGCAATAATACGTTGGTACCATCTTTTTGTTCTCCCAGAGAGGACGGATAAACGTGGAAGACATCGATCACATTCGAACCCACCATCTTGTCATTACTGACCCAGTTCAATAACCACTGATTAACGGTGACATCGTTTCAAAACGTAAGTGAAATGAATTTATCTTAAAAGACAATAACCTGTTTGAATTCTCAAGTAATGCGATACAAATGTGAGTGTCTGTTAATATCTTTAGCACGTCACATCATTTTCTGCAATCTGCCTGGAGAATAAATGACCTCTCTAATGGACGGCACAGCATTGGGTACTGGTTACAGATTATGTCCACATGTACAAAGTTGTGTACGAAGATGGTGGTAACAGATTATGTCCACATGTACAAAGTTGTGTACAGAGATGGTGGTAACAGATTATGTCCACATGTACAAAGCTGTGTACGAAGATGGTGGTAACAGATTATGTCCACATGTACAAAGTTGTGTACAGAGATGGTGGTAACAGATTATGTCCACATGTACAAAGCTGTGTACGAAGATGGTGGTAACAGATTATGTCCACATGTACAAAGTTGTGTACAGAGATGGTGGTAACAGATTATATCCACATGTACAAAGTTGTGTACAGAGATGGTGGTAACAGATTATGTCCACATGTACAAAGTTGTGTACAGAGATGGTGGTAACAGATTATGTCCACATGTACAAAGTTGTGTACGGAGATAGTGGTAACAGATTATGTCCACATGTACAAAGTTGTGTACAGAGATGGTGGTAACAGATTATGTCCACATGTACAAAGTTGTGTACAGAGATGGTGGTAACAGATTATGTCCACATGTACAAAGTTGTGTACGGAGATGGTGGTAACAGATTATATCCACATGTACAAAGTTGTGTACGGAGATGATGGTAACAGATTATGTCCACATGTACAAAGTTGTGTACGGAGATGCGGGTAACAGATTATGTCCACATGTACAAAGTTGTGTACGGAGATGGTGGTAACAGATTATGTCCACATGTACAAAGTTGTGTATGAAGATGGTGGTAACAGATTATGTCCGTCCACATGTACAAAGTTGTGTACGGAGATGGTGGTAACAGATTATGTCCACATGTACAAAGTTGTGTACGGAGATGGTGGACTCGATAACTTGCCGGACACTGAACCAAGAGAACAAACCACGTAGGGTCAAATCGATTATTTAAATGAGGAGTGGGGTAGGGGGGTGAAATAAAAACTGTGACCAAACATCTCGCGGCGACAGCACTGAACAAATACTTTTATTCTCCGGTCCTACAATTCCTCCCGGCAGACCCCAGTCATGAGAACACTCCGTAAAGATAATTTATTTTTTTTACATTGTTGTGTTGTACATAGTTGTGTTGTGCATTGTTGTGTTGTACATAGTTGTGTTGTACATTGTTGTGTTGTACATAGTTGTGTTGTACATTGTTGTGTTGTACATTGTTGTCTTGTACATAGTTGTGTTGTACATAGTTGTGTTGTACATTGTTGTGTTGTACATAGTTGTGTTGTACATAGTTGTGGAGTGCATTGTTGTGTTGTTCACAGTTGTGTTGTACATAGTTGTGTTGTACATAGTTGTGTTGTACATAGTTGTGTTGTACATAGTTGTGTTGTACATTTTTGTGTTGTTCACAGTTGTGTTGTACATAGTTGTGTTGTACATAGTTGTGTTGTACACAGTTGTGATGTTCAGTTGTGTTGTACACAATTGTGTTGTACATAGTTGTGTTGTACATTCTTGTGTTGTACATAGTTGTGATGTTCACAGTTGTGTTGTACACAGTTGTGATGTTCACAGTTGTGTTGTACATTGTTGTGTTGTACATAGTTGTGATGTTCACAGTTGTGTTGTACACAGTTGTATTGTACATAGTTGTGTTGTACACAGTTGTGTTGTTCACAGCCAGAGTTGATACACGTGTTTATTTACTATAAACTGTTCTAAGCGTGATTGAAATTCGCGTTTTAATTGAAGAAACGAGTGTCTCTTTTATACATGATGGCCATTAACAAAAATTAAAGAACGTAATTGAGTGTTCTTATGATAAGACTTTGTAATTAAACTCTTCCTCTTCTACCTTTTTAGCTCCCAGTGGAGCATAGGTCTTCAACAAACATTTTCCAAATCGTTCTGTTTTTTGCCATTCTTTTAAGATCATTCCATGTTATCCCCATCATCTTCATCTCTGCTTCTATCTGTCTTCTCCTCGAATTCCTTGGTCTTCCTCTTTGTGTTTTCCCCTGGGGATTCCAAAAAAGGGCCTGTTGTTTAATTTTCTCAGTTATCTTCCGCAGTGTGTGTCCTATCCAGCGCCATCGTCTTCGCTGTATCTCTTTATCCACTGGTATTTGACTGGTACATTTCCATAATTCTATGTTAGTAATTTTGTCCTGCCATTTCCATCCTTTTAATCTGCGTGAGCATCCATTAATGAAAGTCTGTATCTTCAAGATTGCCAATTTTGTTGTTCTCCATGTTTCGCAGCCGTATAGCAAGACCGACTTAATTTTTGAGTTGAAAATTTTTATTTTTGCATTTAACCTAATTTCTTTGGATTTCCATATGTTTCCCAGTGCAATGAAAGCTCCTCTTGCTTTTGATATCCTTATTTTGGTATCATTTTCTGTTCCTCCGTCTTTATCTATATTACTGCCCAGATATATGTAAGATTGTACGTCTAGTAGAGGTATTTCTCCTAATTTTATTTGGCTATTGTCAACTGCATTAATTCTCATAATGTTGGTCTTATTGTAATTAAACTATTCAGTGATAACTTTTTGCCTAATTTCTGATGTGCAGTAAATTAATGTTCGTACATTCTATTTGTAACTTAATTTCATTTAACACTGTGTTTTGTGATTTTTTTTTTTTACTTCATTGATGACAAGAGCACACATGAAGAGTAATATTGCTAAGATGGTAACGCTCTAATGCTATAAAGCAATATGCGGAAAGAAGTTAGGAGAACGAGTAAGCATGAACAAGCCCTATAAAGAATAAGTAAGGGACCATTTGAGATAATACAGTCGCAGATAGCACAACGCTGCACTGATACTTAAACAATAAAATTAAAGTGCCCGTTTAAGAATAGCCCATAAAATGAAAAATCTGTATACAGAGACCATCTTTGACTATAGCAGTATGAAAACAAAGAATTCTTCAGTGTTATATACATATATAAAAAGGCAACGTACAAGACTTGAATCGGCGTCTTAGCACGTGAGGTGAGTTGTCACCCATATGTGCTCGGCCGCTTATCCAGAAGTGTTCCGAGACTTCTTAATAGTGTGGCTTCAAGCATCGAAAGTCACGATGCGTGGCGGCATTCCTCAACTTCCCAGAGTACTACCCTGGTACCATTTCTGCCAGCGGCTCGGTCGACCGCGGTGTGTATATGTACATGGATGATTTGTAAACAAACAAGAAGGTATTTGGAAGACACACAAATATTGAGAATATCATGGAAGAACAATAAAGAAAACATGAGTGAGGTCGGAACACACAGAAATCTCTAATTGTATCATGACAAGAAAATCCTCTTTCTGTCGGTCTAGGATGCTTATAGAAATACTGGAAGATGATTTGATAACAGCAAAACTGAAGAGGGAAAAGGGACAGAGGAAAGTAAGGAGAGAAGACAGTAGACACTTTAACATTGTATTATACAAAGAAATCAGCAGCGAAATTAATCAGAAGCATTGGCGTGAGAAAAAGATAGAAGGATGTAATCGTTAATGCCTGCGGTCATTGTACCTGATGATGATGATGACCAGTTGAAGGCGCTGCTAGCCTGGAAGACGCTGATCGTGCTCGAAATAAAACGCCTGTCCCCAGTAGACCAGTTTAATAACCACTGCTTGACAATAGACCAAAATAGAAATTAGAACGCCTGTCCCCAGTAGACCAGTTTAATAACCACACTTTGACAATAGACCAAAATAGAAATTAGAACTCCTGTCCCCAGTAGACCAGTTTACTAACCACTGTTTGACAATAGACTAAAATAGAAATTAGAACTCTAGTCCTCAGTAGACCAGTTTACTAACCATTGCTTGACAATAGACCAAAATAGAAATTAGAACTCTTGTCCTCAGTAGACCAGTTTACTAACCACTGCTTGACAATAGACCAAAATAGAAATTAGAACTCCTGTCCCCAGTAGACCAGTTTACTAACCATTGCTTGACAATAGACCAAAATAGAAATTAGAACTCTTGTCCTCAGTAGACCAGTTTACTAACCATTGCTTGACAATAGACCAAAATAGAAATTAGAACTCTTGTCCTCAGTAGACCAGTTTACTAACCATTGTTTGACAATAGACCAAAATAGAAATTAGAACTCTTGTCCTCAGTAGACCAGTTTACTAACCATTGCTTGACAATAGACCAAAATAGAAATTAGAACTCTTGTCCTCAGTAGACCAGTTTACTAACCATTGCTTGACAATAGACCAAAATAGAAATTAGAACTCTTGTCCTCAGTAGACCAGTTTACTGACCACTGCATTATTTATTACAGCCCCAGCTCGCAATGCTGAAAACGTCACTCTAGTTGGTCGTTTCCCAGGAATTCTCTCTGAACCCGAAGGCCCAACTAGATCTATTGTTAGTTGTGGCTTGACAATGTCCCAAAACGGAAATTAGAGCTCTTTACCTCATTAGATCCCTTTCGGAAAACCCAACAAACTAGCGTGACGTTTGCATCTGTAGGAGCTATAGACGGCTGACATTCCGGTTTATTCTTCTCCTCGCAGGCCTTAGTAAATCTATAGTTAGCTGTGGCATAACAGCAGCCTAAAACAGACACGACACGATTCAACAACATCAATGACTCACTTGAGCTGATCGTCTGTTTTATTTTTCAACTCATCACACGCATGGGGTGACTGTAAACAAACGCTGGCCAGTAGAAGCTTCTAGAAACAAACAGAAATGAAGTCTCGTGTCAGATTGTATCAGTTGTCTTTGGTTGTCACAGGACCAACATTCTCAAATGTGAAAATAATATAAATAATTTACCAAAATGTATCCTTAATGAGGTATAAATAATTTACCTATAAGTATCTAGAATGGTATGAATAAATTACTCATCATCATCATGTGCCATATCGGTTGTCGTAAGCGATCATGTCTTTCCACAATCTTCTATCTACAGTGCATCGTATCAGTTCTGTTGTTGACTGCTCGCCATGCCATGACACCAAGCTATCCAGTATTTTCTCTCTTTGTCGTCCGCGATCTCTCTTTCCTTCTATTTTGCCTGTTGTAACCAAGTATTCCAACTTTCCTCTTCTCGTGATGTGCCCGAAAAATGTTGATTGTTTCTTTCTGATGTTTTTTAGGAGCTCCCTTTTTGTGTTGGCCTCTTTGAGATTTTCTTCATTGGTCTTTTTAGCTGTCCAGGGAACTTTCAATATTCTTCTGAGAAATCCCATCTCTTTGGCCTGTAACCGTCTTTTCATTAGGTATCTCAAATGATATAAATGATTACTCACAGTTATCCCAAATGATATAAACGATTGCTCACAATTATCCCAAATGATATAAATAAATTATTCAGAAGTGTCCCAAACAATAGAACAACTAATCTTCATTTGATCAATACTGCCAACACATTTACCACGTATAACAGGGAATTATGTACCAGAGCTTCACAATCACCCCTCCACAGAACAAAGGAAAGGTCACAAAGCACTGTTTCCATTGTTTTAATAGCTTAATTAAGATGGGCTACTATCTCAGCCATTGTTATAAATAGAACAATTGCGCGTATCTGTGAAAATTCACCTTTGTCTTCTTTAATCACATAAGTTAAGTGTGACAATGATAACATTGCTTTATATATTCCTTTTTTTCTAGACTTTATTTTTACCCTCTTTTATTTCGATACAAATGGCGGCGATTTTCTATTGTCTCTGAGCTTTTAACCCAAAAACAATTGTAATTTTAACCTCATTATTGTATTGTTTAACTTAATGAATTAAATAACCTCATATTCAAGATCTGAAGGAGTGTAATAAAAAAAAAACTAAGCAAAACTGATAAAATTATAAAGAAGAAATGTGAAAGGATTTTTTAACGAGTTTAAATAATTAGGTGTCATATGAATAAACACAACAATAAATAGACATACCGACATTGGAATACTTGGCCATTTCTGCATAGAGATTGTCTTCTCAAACTTGATCTCACTGAAGATGTTATTGTGTAACCAGGGAGGCAGTTTCATAAATAAAATAAATGTATTGTTAGTTTAGGTTGCGTTAGAGTTAGGGTCTCATTCTGTTGTTTCTTGACAACTTGAAGCAAATTATATGCCTAATCTGAATATTGATATGGGAACCATGGACTTGTCTGTCTGCCTGCGTGACTGTCTGTTTATTTATCTATCTGTTTGTCTGTCTGTCCGTACGTGAGTCTGTCTGTCTATTTATCTATCGATCGATCCATCCATCCATCCAACCATCCGAAAAATGAACCCATCCATCCTTCCTTTCTGTCCTGTCATCTCCTGTCCTGTCATTTCTTGTCCTGCACTGCCTGTCTGCCTACCTGTCTATCAATCTCTAGCTTCTAAACATTTGCAGTCTGTGAGGTCACACGCTGTGATCCCCCATTAACGTGCGCTTGGTCAGGACAGCATACTCACACCCCTATCAACAGAATGAACACATTCAAATATCTCATCACTAATCTAATAAACCGTCACAAAGCTTTCAAAACACATAATGAGATTCCGACAATGCCCGTTCCCATTAACCCAATCATATTTAACTGGCCCTACATGACCCCTGGCAGACCCCAGTAATGGAATAGTGCCATTAAAGCAAATATTTACCTGCAAGGATTGACGCAGAGACACGCGGTCGTTGCACTGTATGATTTATTACTTTTTACTTTCTCAATGCATTCAATTTCTATAGGATGGGAAAATAAAAACATAAAAATACTAACCTTTTTCTCAGAGAAAAATAAACCTTTCAGAGAATGTATCAAGACAAAATTACAATTCCAAGACGTTTAAAAATACGAAAGAGTAATTCAATATGAAACAAAAAATGATTTCGAAACTATGATTCTTGTGGCTGTCATGTTTTCTTCTTATTTTCTGTCTTTCAAAAGCAGGAATTAAATTGCTTTGTCTTTACAGACATTCTTCAGTTTCCGAGGTTGATGAGTTAATACAGAGACTGGAGTTATCTGCATGTGGCTAGTCATTAGTTCATCATAAGCAGCACCTAATTTGTCTGTTAAATGATTTTACTTGCAGTATTACGTTATGATGTTGGCAATAAATCTGTCTTTTTTTTTTATTTAACATCTGTATTAAGCCATCGTTACCCCATTAAGTGTTCATGATATTCACACCATTCTTCTATAAAACCTCATTTATTTGGGCTTTATATTTTGGCAGGCTCTACATAGTAGTGACGAACGATTTTATAATATCTTCATTTACAACAAAAAATTGTTACATAATATATTTCATTCTTTGTCTAAGATGCTACATACTCTTCACCCCTTCTCTCATGTAAACACATACTATAAGCTTCGTTCCGAAGTCACATGAAGTTAACTTCGATCCCAGGTATATTAACTCGTTTAACAATTTTTTTAAAATACTTACATTTACTTTAACTAAATTGTTATTGTTAAAATCATGATTATTTTTACGCTCAATTAACCCATATGTTCCCATAATGTTCCCATGATTTATGTATCCCATAAACCCCGGCGAGAATCTCGAGAGAATCCGGGAAGACCCCTGGCCCACGTGCACGAGCCTGGGATCCTCGGACATGCCAGGTTTTTGCTGACACTTTTCTCATGGAACTTGCCAGTTTGTTGGCCCAATCCGTTTTATTTTCAATGGCAAGGGTTCTTTAACGTGCGCGAGTGTACATGAGACCTCCTGTTTATTGACGTTATCCGAGAGGGCTAGACATCGGATCTCCACTTATCAAGAGATCAGAGTAGGCAAACGTCACGAATAAACCATGGATCGATTTGTTGTGTTTTTGTAAAAACACCGCCCCCCCCCCCCGCGCCCCCCGTAGTGGGCTATGAACCCCGGGTTCTTCCTGTCCTGAGGCTGACGTCATACTTCTAGACTACCCAGCCACTCCCCCCCCCCCCCATACCCAAATCCCCCTCTTTACTTGAACTGAGTGTTTAGAAGAAATATTTGTTTTTGTTGCCACAATATATTTGTCTGGAATTCTCCTCGTTATGCTGAACATGGATGATGTATGATATGTCGGGCCGAAAATATTGCAGATGTCGTGGCTTTGTCGTAAATTAGCGACGTAACGCATCCACGAACGCTTAATGACCGAACGTTAAGAAGAGAGAAGAATTTCACTCACATTGTCACGAACCATTATGTTCCGCATAATCAAAGTCTTCTTTTTGTCTCCTATCTATCCGTTCAATGCTTCAGATGCCTGCACAACATTACTGTTTTGTGAACTCGAAGGTAACACCAAACAAAAGGGCAGATAAAATACATCATTTTTGTCAATTTTGTTCAATATCTGAAACTATTCATTAAATCTTTCTTTCGTGGAAACTGCTTGAGAAGTATCGATTATAGATATCCTTCACAGTTTTACTCAATGTTTTTGGTATTATATATTCCCTCGGAATATACAGTATCTGTTTGATCTGCTGAAAACGTTTTTGAAGTAAATGAACATTTAAAACAAACTGTTTTTACTGTTGACGTTATTATCATTCTTAGGGTGAACATGGAGCCGCGATAGCTCAGTGGTTAGTGAACTGGACTACCACGGAGAAGGGGTAGGGTTCGATCCCAACCGACGGCTTCCGGGTTCACCAAGCCTTAAATGGGTACCGGATTTTTTTCTGGGAAAGTAAAGCAGCACGGGCGTAATACTGACCACATTACCCCAAAAATCATGTGCTGAAGGTCTGTAAAATATAGGGTCACTAACACCATATTTCCCTATAGGCCACTTGGCGTGACGGGGGTACTTTACTTTACTAGGGTGAACATATGATCAAGGTAATGATTCACTATGTTGATTTAATAATAAAACTATAACTGATAATAAACGGGGCAAATCTGAAACAAGTACACTGCGTCAAATAATTGGGAACAATTATAACATCAGATGGAAGATGCAACACAGAAATAAAAAGTAATATAGCTCAGACCAAACTAGCACGTAAGAAAATAAAAAACATCTCATGCAATACGCTCATGCAATAATATATGTCAATAGAGGTGAGAAAGAGAGCTTATCGATGCTATATAGAGCCAATTCTGACCTATGGAAGCGAATCATGCAGAATAAACAAAATCTATGAAATTTCCTTTAGATGCCTCAGAAATGGGATTTCTGAGAAGAATGCTGATACTTTCCTGGACAGCTAGAAAAGACAAACGAGGACATTCTCAAAGAGACCAACACAAAAAGAGAGCTCCGGAAAACATCAGAATGAAACAATCAACATACTTTCGGGCACATCAGGAGAAGAGAAACGTTGGAATGCTTGATTAAAACTGACAAAATACAGGGAAAGAGAGATCGCCGACGACAAAGTGAAAAGATACTAGATAGCTTAGTGTAATGGAACGGAAAATAGTCAACAGAATTCATACGATGCACTGTGGATCGAGAAATGTGTACAAACATAATCGGCTTCTCCAATCTATATGACACATGATGATGATAATTGATGAGGTGAACAATGACACTCAATGAAAAAGCTGAATCTAACTGGCTAGCGAAGCAGAACTATGCAATGCTCTTTGATTCATACTCACTTTCTTCAGATTCGCACGGGGGCGTGTTGTTGGACAATCTCATGATTTTGTTGACATCCTGACGCAAGACATCGTAACAGCCGCAAGTTTTAATGACTTGGTCCTGCTTACACCTGTTCACGCACAGCTGCTCAAATATAATTTTAAAATAGAAACGTCATTATGGTTAGTTGCTGTATTAGGCTCTCTTGAATGTCTAGCAATAAATGTTTTTGATATTCAAAGTCATATTCATACATCTGTCTCTCTCTCTCTCTCTCTCTCTCTCTCTCTCTCTCTCTCTCTCTCTCTCTGCGATCAAGGCTCAGAGTAGGATTCCAGACTCTCTCATGAAGTCAGCTGTCTGTTTAAGTGAGTCGATTATCCTATATACCATAATTAGAGTCTGTTAGATCCATTCTGATTGAATACCTGTTGAAATGTTACACTGTGCATTGCGCCAGTGGCCCAGTGCATCCGATTTCTGCCAGCATTTTATTCAGGTTTGCTTTCCTTAGCCTTTGATTTTCCCCAATCTTCCTGCAAGGCAGCAGATTGTCTTTTCTGTAGGGGGATTCTGCCCTTAGATGGTCGGCTCTCCCAGGTTTACGAGCACCATCTGCCCGAGCTTGATGCAGTTATTAGTTGGTCATTAGACCATCACCATCACACATAAAAAAACAGACTATAAGGTCTTTCAGCAATGCAAATTGTGAAGTCCCTCCTAACCAACACGAACTTCCGGGAGTCTCACCGATGCTGACAAGTCATGTACGAAACCCCACTCCGTCTTTCACTGATTAGAGTACGACCGTCCTAGGGATAAACAACTAACGTGATGACGTAGCTCACACAACAATGGCTGCACTCACAATATCCTAGTTACTATAGTAAATGCAGCCAACAGCACAATTTTCATAAATTAAATGCTTCTATCCAAAATAATAGTTATAAAAATAATAATTCATTCAATTTAATGTGAATGAGTAATAAACATATTTTTAGATGAATGATTCTAGCATTAGTCACTAGCAAAATGTGTTCTAACATCTAGAAAAAGTTTATTGTTTAACAGCCCCCTTTTCTTCTATCTTTCAACTCCCTATACAGCAAAGGTCTTCAACAAACACTTTCAGCTCCCTATACAGCATAGGTCTTCAACAAACACTTTCAGCTCCCTATACAGCATAGGTCTTCAACAAACACTTTCAGCTCCCTATACAGCATAGGTCTTCAACAAACACTTTCAGCTCCCTATACAGCATAGGTCTTCAACAAACACTTTCAGCTCCCTATACAGCATAGGTCTTCAACAAACACTTTCAGCTCCCTATACAGCATAGGTCTTCAACAAACACTTTCAGCTCCCTGTACAGCATAGGTCTTCAACAAACACTTTCAGCTCCATGTGGAGCATAGGTCTTCAACAAATACTTTCAGCTCCCTGTGCAGCATAGGTCTTCAGCAAACACTTTCAGCTCCCTGTGCAGCATAGGTCTTCGACAAACACATTCAGCTCCATTTGAAGCATATGTCTTCAACAAACACTTTCAGCTCTCTGTGGAGCTTATGCTTCATTGCAGTTGAAAATGTGTACTTTTGTATCTAACCTAATTTTTTTTTTTTTATTTATTGATTAACAATGACCAAATAAAACAATGCTTGTGGCGATCGATGATGTCAATTACATTGGGTCGCATCTTTCATAGCAAAGATTATACAAGTTAGGTACACATTTATGCACTACACATGTCAGGACAACTGTGTGCGCATTTATATCAATGGTAAAGTCCTAGTTTAGGGACATCAATTAAAGTGATACCCCCCTAGTTGACGTTACAACAAAACAACAGTGGTTTTCAAATACAAAAAAATGACCTCTCTGTTTATCTATGTTCATAACTTTATAAATGTATTTTATGTTTGGGTTTATGTTAGGGCCTGGAATAGGTTCAGGAAACAGAACTTTACTCTCGTGTTGTTTCTCTTTTCTCTACAATTAGGGCTCTTCTTTAGACAGATTAGAGAACCATCGAATAAAATTTCATTCAGGAGGAAGTCATTCTTCCGCACTAAAATAATGTATGTCCCTAAACTAGGAGTTTACTATATATATATATATATATATATATATATATATATATATATATATATATATATATACTCTAAAATTGATAGAGATACATGTACGCATTCGTACATAGGTGTACAATTCTAGTAGAACAGTATTTTCAAATAGTTTGTTGGGCAATTGATTTCCGACGAAAGCATGAGTGATACGTGAATATTTGCTATTACTATTACTATTATGTAATATATTTGTATATGACATGATTCACATCTGGAATCCTCTACCGGGACTTGTCAGAACCTATATTAGGAAGAAACAATCATAACTTTTGGCCATGTAAGGAGAAGAGAACAGCTGGAATATATTGTAACAACTGGGAAAATTGAGGGACGAAGAGATAGAGGGAAGCAAAGAGAAAAGATACCAGACAGCTTAAGAGAGTGGCTTGGCAGAAGGTCAACAACAGAAATGACAAATAACTATCGAGATCGAAAGTTGTGGAGAGACATGATCACCTACATCAGGAGACCGGGTACTTGATGATGATGATGATGATGAACAGTGTATCTGGACAAATGAACTCTTGTGATATGTATTCTGTGTGTATGACATAGTCTTGATATCAGACAGAGAATGAGCTACAAGAAGAGATAGACATAATAGTAAAAGAAAGCAGCAAGAAAAGTCTATGTCTGAAGAGTAAGAAAACAGAAGGAATGGTCATATCGAAGACAAACTAATAATAGCCATCATGCAGGATAAAAATTGAAAAAGATAAATCTGAAACAAGTGCAACGTGTCAAATATTTTGGCACAATAATAACATCAGAAATAAAAAGCAGAATAGCTCTAATCAAAATAGCATTTAAGAAAATGAAAATGAAAAGCGCCTTTTGCTACAAGTATATGTCAATAGAAGTGAGAAAGAGAGCTCGTCGGTGCTATATAGAGCCAATTCGGACCTATGGAAATGAATCATGGACAATGACACAAACAAACAAATGACTAGAGGCCACAGAGATGGGATTTCTCAGAAGAATGTTGAAAGTTCCCTCTAATACTAAAAGGAACAGGAAGGAAGTTCTCAAAGAGGCCAACACAAAAAGGCAGCTCCTAAGAAACATCAGAAAGAAACAATAAAGATTTTTCGAGCACATCATGAGAAGAGAAAAGTTGGAATAATTGGTTACAACTGACAAAATACAGGAAAAGTGAAATATGGACGGCAAAGAGAGAAGATACTGATAGCTTAGTGTCATGGCATGGAAAAAAAAGTCATCAACAGAATTGATAAAATGCATTATGAATAGAAAATTGTGGACCGAAAACATTCATACACAATCATACATACACACATAAACATACTTACATACATACACAGGCTTACATTCATACACACTTACATACATACAGGCTCATATATACATGTACACATACACACATATAGGTACACACACAAAAAACATACATACATACACACTCATCTATACATACACACTCATACATATACACACACACATAAATAAACATACATATATGGACATAAATATACATACATACACATCCATACATGCAAACGCACATACACACACATACATAAAGATACATACGTACATAAGTAAATACATACATACACGAATATAGACACTGATAAAGTCACCCAGATCTAGAGGCGACATTAACAAACTTACATTTCTGCTTGGACTAAATGTATGTGTTTCCTTAAATTCTTCAACAGGAAAACATTCTCCAAAAGGGTAACCGAGACGTGATATTTCAACCTGGTACATCAAGTGGGGAGAAGACATTCATTGATCGTCATAATGTGTCATTTTTAATGTAAAATTATTTTTCAAAGAGAACCCACTGTTTCAAGAAAAAGTGTTGTCCTATAACCATAATACTTGTTTATAGATTAGTGTATATTGACATATATAGCTACAATAGCTGTTTATAGATTAGTGTATATTGACATATATAGCTACAATAGTTGTTTATAGATTAGTGTATATTGACATATATAGCTACAATAGCTGTTTATAGATTAGTGTATATTGACATATATAGCTAAATTAGTTGTCTATAGATTAGTGTATATTGACATATATAGCTAAATTAGTTGTCTATAGATTAGTGTATATTTACATATATAGCTAAATTAGTTGTCTATAGATTAGTGTATATTTACATATATAGCTAAATTAGTTGTCTATAGATTAGTGTATATTTACATATATAGCTAAATTAGTTGTCTATAGATTAGTGTATATTTACATATATAGCTAAATTAGTTGTCTATAGATTAGTGTATATTTACATATATAGCTAAATTAGTTGTCTATAGATTAGTGTATATTTACATATATAACTACAATAGGTGTCTATAGATTAGTGTATATATTTACATATATAACTACAATAGTTGTCTATAGATTAGTGTATATTTACATATATAACTACAATAGTTGTCTATAGATTAGTGTATATTTACATATATAACTACAATAGTTGTCTATATATTAGTGTATATATTTACATATATAACTACAATAGTTGTCTATATATTAGTGTATATATTTACATATATAACTACAATAGTTGTCTATAGATTAGTGTATATATTTACATATATAACTACAATAGTTGTCTATATATTAGTGTATATTGACGTATATAACTACAATAGTTGTCTATATATTAGTGTATATTGACATATATAACTGCAATAGTTGTCTATAGATTAGTGTATATTGACATATATAACTGCAATAGTTGTCTATAGATTAGTCTATATTGACATATATAACTGCAATAGTTGTCTATAGATTAGTCTATATTGACATATATAACTGCAATAGTTGTTTATAGATTAGTCTATATTGACATATATAACTGCAATAGTTGTCTATAGATTAGTGTATATATTGGCATATATAACTGCAATAGTTGTCTATAGATTAGTGTATATTGACATATATAACTGCAATAGTTGTCTATAGATTAGTCTATATTGACATATATAACTACAATAGTTGTCTATAGATTAGTCTATATTGACATATATACTACACAATTAGAGTGCATTTCCTAAATGATCTCCTTTTGTTAGAAGTTGAATTCTGTGGCAGCTATTCTGAATATTGGCGAGCTGCGATAGCTCAGTAGTTAGTGAACTGGACTACAAAGGACAAGGGGTAGGGTTCGATCCCAACCGACGGCTTCCGGGTTCACCCAGCCTTATATGGGTACAGGATTTTTTTCTGGGAAAGTAAAGCAGCACGGGCGTAATACCGACCACATTACCCCAACAATCATGTGCTGAAGGTCTGTAAAATATAGGGTCACTAACACCATATTTCCCTATACGCCAATGGCGTGACGGGGGTACTTTACTTTTATTCTGAATATTTGTTTCTGCTGTACACTTGGAGTCCAATGACTGCTGCACACAATACCCGATGGTTTTAGATATCTTGCATGCACCTTCCACCTCTCTCCTTCTCTCATTCTCTCTCTCTCTCTCATTCTCTCTCTCTCTCTTTTCTTGCCTATAGATGTACCTCTCATTATTGTCTCTATTTCTGACGTCATACACAGTTAAGTTGTTTTCAGTCTTCAAAAAATGCATGCATAAAGAGTCATGTTGTATTCTGTACTTGTCACAACTATGTCTCTCATATTAAAGGAAATTACAAACAACAAGAGTCAGGCAACAGCTAGAGTCGATACACATATCTGTAGTGTTATCTTCTTGCTTGTCCCTGGTCGCGTTGGTGGAACAAAAGAACAGATTGACCGACTCGGCAAATTTAGCAGATTGGCAGCCCTTGGATAGGGCAGATATCGTTAACAATCTAAGAGATGTCGGTAGAGTGAAGACTTTTAAAGATGTGAAATTATAACTCTATCTAGAGTGACAGAAAAATTAAGAGGGGGGGGGGGGGAGAGTGGGCGCTTAATGGTACTGCGAGAAAAGAAAGATAGAATGGACGACAGAAAGGAACTATCAGCCTCTAAATGGACGACAGAAAGGAACTATCAGCCTCTAAATGGACGACAGAAAGGAACTATCAGCCTCTAAATGGACGACAGAAAGGAACTATCAGCCTCTAAATGGACGACAGAAAGGAACTATCAGCCTCTAAATGGACGACAGAAAGGAACTATCAGCCTCTAAATGGACGACAGAAAGGAACTATCAGCCTCTAAATGGACGACAGAAAGGAACTATCAGCCTCTAAATGGACGACAGAAAGGAACTATCAGCCTCTAAATGGACGACAGAAAGGAACTATCAGCCTCTAAATGGACGACAGAAAGGAACTATCAGCCTCTAAATGGACGACAGAAAGGAACTATCAGCCTCTAAATGGACGACAGAAAGGAACTATCAGCCTCTAAATGGACGACAGAAAGGAACTATCAGCCTCTAAATGGACGACAGAAAGGAACTATCAGCTTCTAAATGGATGACAGAAAGGAACTATCAGCCTCTAAATGGACGACAGAAAGGAACTATCAGCCTCTAAATGGACGACAGAAAGGAACTATCAGCCTCTAAATGGACGACAGAAAGGAACTATCAGCCTCTAAATGGACGACAGAAAGGAACTATCAGCCTCTAAATGGACGACAGAAAGGAACTATCAGCCTCTAAATGGACGACAGAAAGGAACTATCAGCCTCTAAATGGACGACAGAAAGGAACTATCAGCCTCTAAATGGACGACAGAAAGGAACTATCAGCCTCTAAATGGACGACAGAAAGGAACTATCAGCCTCTAAATGGACGACAGAAAGGAACTATCAGCCTCTAAATGGACGACAGAAAGGAACTATCAGCCTCTAAATGGACGACAGAAAGGAACTATCAGCCTCTAAATGGACGACAGAAAGGAACTATCAGCCTCTAAATGGACGACAGAAAGGAACTATCAGCCTCTAAATGGACGACAGAAAGGAACTATCAGCCTCTAAATGGACGACAGAAAGGAACTATCAGCTTCTAAATGGATGACAGAAAGGAACTATCAGCCTCTAAATGGACGACAGAAAGGAACTATCAGCCTCTAAATGGACGACAGAAAGGAACTATCAGCCTCTAAATGGACGACAGAAAGGAACTATCAGCCTCTAAATGGACGACAGAAAGGAACTATCAGCCTCTAAATGGACGACAGAAAGGAACTATCAGCCTCTAAATGGACGACAGAAAGGAACTATCAGCCTCTAAATGGACGACAGAAAGGAACTATCAGCCTCTAAATGGACGACAGAAAGGAACTATCAGCCTCTAAATGGACGACAGAAAGTAACTATCAGCCTCCAAACACCAGGCGCAGTTAATCGTTACGTACTGATGAACATTTTGAGAAGACTGGAGCTCCGATGAATGTGTCCGCAGTCTAGTAATGATAATCCATCATAATAAAAAAACATATTTCTCTACATTAGAAATATTTTACACTATTGCTAACAAACACACATTAGAAAACCAATATAGTACACTAAAAATATCATATCTTGATGTGTTGAAGTAAAAATACTATAAACTATAATACTTGCAATAAACATATAATAATCATCATCATCGTCATCAAGTACCGGGTCTGCTGGCGTAGGTGATCATGTCTCTCCACAACTTTCGATCTCAACAGTTATTTATCATTTCTGGTGTTGACCTTCTGCCAAGCCATTCTCTTAAGCTGTCTGGTATTTTGTCCAGTACCTCCAGAATAGATTATTTTATGTTTATCAGAATACATCTTCCCTGATCCGGTGTATCTCATTTCGCAAAGTCCCAGTAATTGTAAACCCATTCTTTTCATTTCTTTTATGTTATAAACGTTTGCTAAAATATAATATTATAAATTATTTGTTACTATTAAAATCATATAAACTATTGACCTGACGAATGCCGACCATGGTATTTGTTCCGGCTGCTAGAACAATACCATCTTTCTCTGGGAACGGAATCGTGTCTCTCTCATGTACAACGAGTTGCGCCCCCTTTCCTTGGACGATAGCACTGATGTATTCATCTGTCTCTAGTCGGAGAACCATTGTCAGGCCTAGCGACGAGAATGAAGGAAAGAAACACAACTGGTATGGGTACAACTTTATGTATGTGAGGGACAAAACAATCACTAGACAGATTGTGAGCAGTAGTTGAACTGATGTTGTTAGGTCATCATCTCTGTACAACTGATGAATCCATGGGTGCTACCTTATCTATCTATCTATCCATCCATCCATCGACCCATCCATCCATCCATCCATCCATCCATCCATCCATCCATCCATCCTATCTATCTATCTATCTATCTATCTATCTATCTATCTATCTATCTATCTATCTATCTATCTATCTATCTATCTATCTATCTATCTATCTATCTATCTATCTATCTATCTATCTATCTATCTATCTATCTATCTATCTATCTATCTATCTATCTATCTATCTATCTATCTATCTATCTATCTATCTATCTATCTATCTATCTATCTATCTATCTATCTATCTATCTATCTATCTATCTATCTATCTATCTATCTATCTATCTATCTATCTATCTATCTATCTATCTATCTATCTATCTATCTATCTATCTATCTATCTATCTATCTATCTATCTATCTATCTATCTATCTATCTATCTATCTATCTATCTATCTACCTATCTATATGTCTATCTGTCTGTCTGTCTGTCCGCCTGTCCGTCTGTCTATCTGTTTATCTATTGACCTATCGCGCCGTAGCCGGCCCATTGGGCATAGACCCAGATACTCAAGCGATGTGCAAGCGACTCTATCTCAATGAGTGAGCCGATTCCTGTTGCTTTTGCCTCTGATCAATGTTCTTCTCTGTGTCTCTCTGGGTTGGCCTCTTTTCCTCTGACATGTTGTTTCCCACAAGAGAGCTTGCTTTGTTATTCGGTTATTTCAGAGATAAGATGTCTGAGAAAAGCTAGTCAACACAGAGATGAGATGTCTGAGAAAAGCTAGTCACCACAGGGATGAGATGTCTGAGAAAAGCTAGTCACCACAGAGATGAGATGTCTGAGAAAAGCTGGTCACCATAGAGATGAGATGTCTGAGATGAGCTAGTCACCATAGAGATGAGATCTCTGAGATGAGCTAGTCACCACAGAGATGAGATGTGTGAGATGAGCTAGTCACCACAGAGATGAGATGTCTGAGATGAGCTAGTCACCATAGAGATGAGATCTCTGAGATGAGCTAGTCACCACAGAGATGAGATGTGTGAGATGAGCTAGTCACCACAGAGATAAGATGTCTGAGATGAGCTAGTCACCACAGAGATGAGATGTCTGAGAAAAGCTAGTCACCACAGAGATGAGATGTCTGAGAAAAGCTGGTCACCATAGAGATGAGATGTCTGAGATGAGCTAGTCACCATAGAGATGAGATCTCTGAGATGAGCTAGTCACCACAGAGATGAGATGTGTGAGATGAGCTAGTCACCACAGAGATGAGATGTCTGAGATGAGCTAGTCACCATATAGATGAGATCTCTGAGATGAGCTAGTCACCACAGAGATGAGATGTGTGAGATGAGCTAGTCACCACAGAGATAAGATGTCTGAGATGAGCTAGTCACCACAGAGATAAGACGTCTGAGATGAGCTAGTCACCACAGAGATAAGATGTCTGAGATGAGCTAGTCACCACAGAGATGAGATGTCTGAGATGAGCTAGTCACCACAGAGATAAGATGTCTGAGATGAGCTAGTCACCACAGAGATAAGATGTCTGAGATGAGCTAGTCACCACAGAGATAAGATGTCTGAGATGAGCTAGTCACCACAGAGATGAGATGTCTGAGAAAAGCTAGTCACCACAGAGATGAGATGTCTGAGAAAAGCTAGTCACCACAGAGATGAGATGTCTGAGAAAAGCTAGTCACCAGAGAGATGAGATGTCTGAGAAAAGCTAGTCACCACAGAGATGAGATGTCTGAGATGAGCTAGTCACCACAGAGATGAGATGTCTGAGATGAGCTAGTCACCACAGAGATGAGGTGTCTGAGATGAGCTAGTCACCACAGAGATGAGGTGTCTGAGATGAGCTAGTCACCACAGAGATGAGATGTCTGAGATGAGCTAGTCACCACAGAGATGAGATGTCTGAGATGAGCTAGTCACCACAGAGATGAGGTGTCTGAGATGAGCTAGTCACCACAGAGATGAGATGTCTGAGATGAGCTAGTCACCACAGAGATGAGATGTCTGAGATGAGCTAGTCACCACAGAGATGAGGTGTCTGAGATGAGCTAGTCACCACAGAGATGAGATGTCTGAGATGAGCTAGTCACCACAGAGATGAGATGTCTGAGAAAAGCTAGTCACCACAGAGATGAGATGTCTGAGATGAGCTAGTCACCACAGAGATAAGATGTCTGAGAAAAGCTAGTCACCACAGAGATGAGATGTCTGAGAAAAGTGCTTGGAGTGACCGTAAGAGGCAGACTCAGAAAAGACATCATAAGAGAATGAATGAGTGAGCATTGAACAAATCCTTAACTACATACAGAAACAATAATTGAATCGGTTTGCCCATCTAGAAAGAATGCCACGCAATCCTTCACCAGACAAAGAAAATGTTAAAAATGTTGATATTAAGTTCATTTCAAAGTAACAATAATACAACTTTGTTGCTAATACTTTAAATGACGCAATGATAACAATATCACAATCATCCTCCTTTTTCTGAGACTAAACTCCCTATTAATGTTCTCTCTATCAAGCTTGATTGTGATGGTTATTGTGAAAGTGAAATGAGGAAATGAGTATAACGATAGGTTAATGATGACTGTAATGATGGTAACAACCGTTGGTAGGGCCGCTGTCTGAACTGATATAATCGTCACATTGAAGTGTGTAGCAGTTTCCAAACGAGACAGTCGCACTTTGATTGAAACAACTGAAACAGAAAATACAACAATTATTTGTTTCATTTATCATAACGAAAGTAGTCATTATTGACAATAATTTCTTCGGAGTGAAGAACTAACACAGCACCAGTTCTAATAAATGCAACCCAATTCTCTCAACGGCGAAGACTAACGTTATTTTTTTTTTAAGAAAATTGAAATGAGCATTCTCTATTTATTTGTGATATCAACTAAATCAATTGCAGGAATTTAAAAGTTTAGGCAGTCTAGCGACAAACGATGATTCACATGCAGCAGAGACAGACTAAAGATGCAGCAAAGCTTGTCGAATCATCTATACAACTAGGTAGCTATGTAACAAGGAAATGAAACTAGAGGTAACACGGGCACTCTACAATACAATCTTTATCCCAATGCTGTGTTACCAATGCCACATGTGGACACTAGACTTACAAACAATTAAAAATAAAACTCTGCTCTCGACGAAACGTGTTAGACATTTGACCAGAAACAACCAAAGATATGTGTACGGAGTGCAGCCATGATGATGACACGCTAATAAGTTCAGTAACTCAATAACCAAAGAAATAAGTAGAGAAATGAAAAACTGAGAAAAAAGTGTTAAATAATTCCCGACATTGAATATATAACGAAACAGCAGGTAAAACGTTTTGGCCACATGTAATCCAGAAAGAACACAACACAACACAACACAACACAACATAACATAACGATCATTTTATAAACGTTGCAAAAACAATAAACTCAAGGGCCGACTATGAAAAATGTTGATTGATGTGATATTAGAAACACTAGGAAACATAACAGCAGTGGAGGCCGCCAGATGGGTAAAAGACTGCAAATTATATATCCCCTCGACTCTGAAAGACAAATGAGGTAGGAAAGAACAAGAAGACGATTCTATATTTATGGGCCAGAAAGAACGTAGCGTCTTATTTGTAGACTGATAACGACAAATGTGTTCACACGTCTATGAAAATGAAAAAAAGAAAGTACGAGCCTACTTCACCAGGCATAATCTTCACTATATAGGAAATATTGTCTTCACTAGGAAATATTGCCTTCACTAGGAAATATTGTCTTCACTAGGAAATATTGTCTTCACTAGGACATATTGTCTTCACTAGGAAATATTGTCTTCACTAGGACATATTGTCTTCACTAGGACATATTGTCTTCACTAGGAAATATTGCCTTCACTAGGAAATATTGTCTTCACTAGGAAATATTGTCTTCACTAGGAAATATTGTCTTCACTAGGAAATATTGCCTTCACTAGGAAATATTGTCTTCACTAGGAAATGTAGTCTTCACTAGGAAATATAGTCTTCACTGGGAAATATTGTCTTCACTGGGAAATATTGCCTTCACTAGGAAATATTGTCTTCACTAGGAAATATTGCCTTCACTAGGAAATATTGTCTTCACTGGGAAATATAGTCTTCACTAGGAAATATTGCCTTCACTGGGAAATATTGTCTTCACTAGCAAATATTGTCTTCACTAGGAAATATTGTCTTCACTGGGAAATATTGCCTTCACTAGGAAATATTGCCTTCACTAGGAAATATTGTCTTCACTGGGAAATATTGTCTTCACTGGGAAATATAGTCTTCACTAGGAAATATAGTCTTCACTAGGAAATATTGTCTTCACTAGGAAATATTGTCTTCACTGGGAAATATTGTCTTCACTACGAAATATTGTCTTCACTGGGAAATATTGTCTTCACTAGAAAATTTTGTTCTTCACTGGGAAATATAGTCTTCACTGGGAAATATAGTCTTCACTAGGAAATATTGTCTTCACTATGAAACATTGTCTTCACAATCGAACCTATTGTAAGTTAAAAAGTGGGTGGCTACTGTTTCTTTATTATTAGGAATATTCCACAACCCATCCTGTATGATATTTGCCGCCCATTGTCCGAACTTTATAACGTATTCTTGCATCGTTGCATTTTGTATAAAGTCCTATAAACGTTTGAGAGTTGTTTATTTTCGAATTTCATAAGATGATGTACTCCACTTCTTCTTTAGCCAAATATTGCAAGAATAGCGGCAACAATGTTACTCTTTTTGATATTTCGGGGAAACAGAAGGGAGGAGTTAGGTGTTACCCTCATAGTCAGAAAATACCCAATTCGACCCATACCTCGTAGTCAGAAAATACCCAATTCGACCCATACCTCTTCTTCTATTCTTCTTCTATCTTTCTACTGCTGCCGTTGACGTCGAGGGGAGAAACAATCTGCGATTCTTTGCTCTTCTGTTGGCCTCTTCTGATATTATCCCTCCTAGTGACTCTTGTATTCCCTTTATCCATCTCTTTCTCGGTCTTCCTCTTAATCTGGCGTTTTCGTAGCGTTTGTTTATGGCCGTCTGAGTCATTGTTAGTTCTTTTTGTCTTGTTATGTGGCCGAACCAATTTATCTGTTTTTTCTTTATGTATTCGATGGTTGGTTCAATTTCGAGTTTCTTCCTCAGGTCAGTGTTTCTTACTCTGTTCCTTAAGCTGTTTCCTGTCATTCTTCTGGCACATTTCATTTCGGTGGTCGTTATCTTTCTTATTGTTCTAGAGTTCAGCGTCCAATTCTGGCACTGATAGCACAGAGTTGGTAGAAAAATTGATTTGTATATTGCCCTTTTTGCTTCCGTAGTTATTGCTTTGTTTTTCAATAGTGTTGATACTTGGCCTATAACTTGACATGCTTTGTTACACCTTATATCTATCTCTGTCTCTTGGTTATTGTCTTTTGTTAACGTGCTACCCAGATATTTAAAACTGTCTACTTGCTTCAGAGTTGTAATATCTATTATGATGTTTAGTTTTTCTTTCTTTCTCGCTATTGCCATTACTTCGGTTTTGCCTATGTTGATCTTCATGTTGTATTGTTTACAAGTGTTGTTAGCCTGTTGATATGTTCTTGTAGTTCCTCAATTGTTTCCTATACCTCGTAGTCAGAAAATACCCAATTCGACCCATATTTTGAGTTGTTGCTGATTTTGATCTTTGGTGTCAAATCAGATCAGATGGAACACCTGGTGCATTGGAAGAGGGACTAAAACAGAAGATCTCGCGTTTAGGTTGAGCATGTGAAATAAACAATGCCAGTTGATATGTAACTGAATTGACACGGTCGAACTTATTCACTCAGTGGGAATATATTTACGTTGATCAAATCATATTTCACGCAAAAGTTGGTCTTAGTTTCTTGCTTAATTTGACAGAACACGGTCTCTAGAAGTCAAACCTTTGTGGTCCAAGCTGAGGTGTTTCAAGCAAACATAAATGCGTGTATTGATCGTTCTCTTTAGTCAAGGACAGATATTTACCAATGCGTCGGCAAACTTGGATTCTTTGCAAATTATCCTTCTTTCATATAAGGGATTACGAGTGCAATCCTGAAGCCTATCAAATTCTCCCTTTCTCAATTTTATATCAACATCACAATTTAAGCGAGAGAGAGAAAAAGAGAGAGAGAGAGAGAGAGAGAGAGAAAGAGAGAATGAGAGACAGAATGAGAGACAGAATGATAGAGAATTAGAAAGAGTGAGAGTGAAAACATGAATAAAGTATAGTCACACATTTTGTAATTAGAACTCATAAAAATGTTCTCTTGTATATTCAAGGGCGTGTAAGATGCAGTATACGCATAATAAATCAGTTTGAAATGCACTTGTACAATTTATATGAAAATGAACTCAGGAACGACACTATGTTTTTGTCTTGAGATACAATTTCAACACGAAAGAGGCATTTATTTACTGCAAATCAATTTAACTACAGCTACTAACTACTGTTTATCTACAACTACTTGAGTTGTTTAAAATAATGTGTTACTGGTGTGCACGGGACGTAAATCAATGTATGGTGTAACAAAAAAAAAAGGACATTTTTAATAACTGGACATGTTTTAGATGTGATGTCATGAGCCAGAAAATAAACGAAACCATTCTCTCCTATTATTCGTGAACTCTGTCAATTTTCAAACTTAATGTTAAATTTCATGGACAGAAAACGTTGTCCGTTGTTCATCTTTAACACACGTGTATCACCCTACATTAGCACTATTTCATCTTTAACATACGTGTATAACCCTACATTAGCACTATTTCCTCTTTAACATACGTGTATCACCCTACTTTAGCACTATTTCATCTTTAACATGCGTGTATCACCCTACATTAGCACTATTTCATCTTTAACATACGTGTATCACCCTACATTAGCATTATTTAATCTTTAACATACGTGTATAACCCTACATTGGCACTATTTCATATATTCATTGTATTAATTCAACTACTCCAAGTAGCACTCACCTTCTGTTACAGTTGAACCCATTGTAGTAACACATCAGGAGCATCTCGTCTAGTTGGTGTCCCACATCTCGGCGAGTGTCTCTGGAATTACATATTCACCGCAGTTAATGCCAGCTTAAATGTTATACCTGGTCAACGGAGTACAATTACTGCGACAGCACACTGCCATACAAACACACACACACATCCAATTATTGGAGGTGGGAAATAAAACAAGCACAAAACATGCCATAAATACAACTCCAGTGCTCTAGACCTCCTGCTTGGTGGAGCTAATTCCTCACGTTGAGGTGTGTACCTCGTTTAGGATGTGTTGCATGATGATAGCATACAGATGTTCTTCATCATCATCATCAAGTTCCAAGCCTGCAGGCGTAGGTGATCATGTCTTTCCACAACTTTCTATCTCGACAGTTATTTATCATTTCTGTTGTTGACCTTCTGCCAAGCCATTCCCTTGGGTCCCAGCTGTCTATTATCTTTTCTCTTTGCTTCCCTCTATCTCTTCGTCCCTCAATTTTCCCAGATGTTATAATATATTCCGGCTGTTCTCTTCTCATTAGATGGCCAAAAAATTATGATTGTTTCTTCCTAATATTGGAAATTAGCTCTCCTTTTGCTTTGGCCTGTTTCAGAACGTTTTCATTACTCTTCTTAGCTGTCCATGGTATTCTCAACATTCTTCTGTAAAACCACATTTCTACAGCCTCCAGTGATTTTCATGTCTGTTGTTCATGATTCACATCCATATGTTAAAACTGGTTCAACATAACATTTAAGAACTCGTTTTCTTGTTTGTGTTGTAAAAAATGGATTGCTTAGTATCTTCTTCATTTTTTTGAAAGCTGCTTTTGCCTGAGCCATTCTGCATCTCACCCCTCTTGTACACCTACCATCTCACCCCTCTTGTACACCTACCATCTCACCCCTCTTGTACACCTACCATCTCACCCCTCTTGTACACCTACCATCTCACCCCCCTTGTACACCTACCATCTCACCCCTCTTGTACACCTACCATCTCACCCCTCTTGTACACCTACCATCTCACCCCTCTTGTACACCTACCATCTCACCCCTCTTGTACACCTACCATCTCACCCCTCTTGTACACCTCCCATCTCACCCCTCTTGTACACCTACCATCTCACCCCTCTTGTACACCTACCATCTCACCCCTCTTGTACACCTACCATCTCACCCCTCTTGTACACCTACCATCTCACCCCTCTTGTACACCTACCATCTGAGGTTAGCAGATGTTCTTACTTTTAGAAATCGATTGGTGTCTTTATCATCGTTATCATCATGATCATGTGCCTGCTAACATCTATCTCTATAATTTTATATTTCTTCTTCTTCTTTCTTTCATTATTTGCCTTTCAGCGTCGAGGGGAGATATAATATGCGGTCTTTTGCTTTTCTGTTCACCTCTGCTGTTGTTATGTTTCCTAGTGCTTCTGATATTCCATCAAACCATCTTTTTCGTGGTCGACCCTTGGGTCTGGTATTCCCACAACGTTTATTGAAGGCTCGTTGTTTTGTGTTTTGATCTTTCTGCCTTGTCACGTGGCCAAACCATGTATATTTCTGCTGTTATCAATTTTGAAGCTGAACTCCTACCATGAACATCCGCTGGTATCAGGCTGATAACCCAATACAGAGACAACACAAATTATAACGATAACATAGTCATGACTTGACTAAGCTAAGTGCTATATTGTGTATGTATTCGCCTGCCCGCTGTGGCGGTTTTACCGAAAACACCACAATACCTGTGACGTATCGAGCTAGGCGAGCTATAGCCGGCTGACCTCATTTTACCCACAACCACCCCTGCTCAAATGCTGAAAACGTAACAACTATTGGTCAGTGCTCAGTGAGATATCGTTGACAACGCTTCTATTTATTTCTAGATAACCATAATGTCATTCAAATCACAGACTCTCGTTAATGATTTCACCGCTCCTCGGCCATCCAGAATCTCCACGCCTGAGACGCCTATCCATGGTCGCACCCTAATTCTGAATGCAAGGGAAGCAATCTTCTAGATAGCTGATCTCATTCGATATTCTCAACATTTTTAAAGGATCCATCTTTATATTTGTTGCTGGAACATGTTCCAGTAAAGTTGTAGCGGTATTGTTGACTATCTAGCATATTATCGCCAGGTAGTTAGATTTGTGTACATATTCTTATATATATTTTTGTGTTGTTGTTTGTTGTTCCAGCTGAAGGCCTATGTGGTCGAAACGTCGACTTTTGTTTTGTTAATTACCATGTAAAGCTGTTATAATACTACGTTTTTCTTCCTTTAAAAAAAAAATGCAGTAAAGTTGCAGGTCACGACCAACAAATGTTATAAATAATTACATTATCGCGAGTTTACATTCTCATGTTATGGTTATTGTTAGTGGTGATGTAACATCAGAGCTTTCGAGGACTGGTAAGTTTGCTCGTTTAATGCGAGAGCTTGAGTTTCAGATAAACGTTTATTTAGAAGAGATCACTGTATTGTGTAAGCAAATCCCTTGGTTTCCAATTTACTTGTCTTTGTCCGTTGTCCATGATTCACTTACTAATGTAAAGATTTGCTTTAGATAACACTGACAGACATATTTTATTTTCTTACCTCTTATGTTAAAGATGAACATCGCAATATCGTTTACATGATCTGTTGAATGCTGTCTCTGACTGAGTTATTCTCACTTGTGTTGTACACAGTTAATTTCCTTTCAAGCTGAACTTTTATAACGTATGATATTTTTGTCGTTGTATTCCGCGGTATTTCCATGCTTCTACTTTTTCCAATTTGTAAAATATTTTCAAAATATTCTTTTTTCGTAACATGACCAAGAAGGGAAGCTACTTTGTTCTAATGGATATTACAAATTCATCATTTTCTTTGACCCCATTCATTGCGTCTTTATTTACGTCTTTATAACTCCTTTTACCGGTCTACTGCACTCTCAGAATTATTATGTAGATTAATGTTTATTTTCTCCAATGATTTTCATGTTAATACATTGCTCATGTGTCAAGTACATACGACATGACAGGACTTATATAACCTTGAAGGCCTATTTTTTTAAATATTAGCTGTTTTATTAATATTTTAATTAGTCTATTCATTAGTGTCAAAATGTGTTTCATTTAGTGCAATGATGTTTGTGTTATTCTCTATTTTCTTTTGGTTCACTAAGATTCAGTAAATGATACAAAGAAAAAAAAACACGATATTACGTCTAGTTCCATTGAGTTTTGTACGATTGTCTCTCATAACTTTGCCTGTACGTCTGACCAATCAGACAGTGGGAAGTGTTTTGTTAGAATTTACTCCCTTATTACTTTGCAGCACCTGAACACTATTACGTAACATTAGTATATAGTTGAAAGCTCCAGTTCAAACAAGGAGCAGACAGATTCAATGTAAAAGAGAATACACTGCGAAAGAAAAGAAGAAAAAAAAGACATTTCTATGGGCGCTGTTGAAAAATCCATAGTCAACTATAACAGATGGAGGCTACTATAGTATACCGTCGTGATGTAAATAAGAAATGGCAACTTTCGAGGCAGTGCTCATATCAAATTCAGAAAACAAAAGGCGCAACGAGGGAGGGGGGGGGGGGGAGACAAGGCCAGGCACCATGAATACAATTCAGATGAAGTGGTATGTTTACAGCAATCGGAAAAAAATGATAATTAATCAACAACAGAAAAAAACAAAGAACAATATATGACCCGAAGCAGGATCGAACCCGTACTTCTTGGCACAGCGCCTTGCCACGAAAAGCCAAACGTTAGGGAACACTGCCAACTCGAATAACTAAAAAATTAGCCATCATTGGCGATGTCTAACACGCAGGTGTTCTGATGACTATAGCATAGGGCTGCGATCACAGCTCGGGAATAAATTGTATATCTGTATTTGTCCTATTAATACAAGTATCTTCCGGATAGGGTAGGGCTGGATACTGTCCTGGCAAGGCGCTGTGCCAATGAGTACGGGTTAGATCCTGTTTCGGACCATATATTGTTCTTTGTGTTTTTTTCTGTTCTTGATTATTTGTAAGGTGACCAGACGTCCCGATTTTTCAGGGACAGTCCCAATTTTTTACTGTTTTATCAACCTTTGTACCGGATTTGTTACTGTCCCGAATTTGTCCCGATTTTGGCAGATTTTTTAGCTTTTGTCCCGGATTAGTTAAAATACATTAGGGGCACAAACGTTTACCGATTTTGCCAATATGGTAAACGTCTCTTCGACTTAAAAAAAGACATTATTAAATAAGAAAATATTTAAAAAGTTGAACTGGCTGTTCATTTGGCGAAACAGTAACAGTAAAATGCGCTCCAAGTTTTAAATCTGAAACAATGATCAGAAAATTACATCAACTCTGCTTCACCTTCCATTTAATTGAGTATCACTAATGTTTTGTTTTTTTATCTCCTGATATCATTTTGTAAGCCTATATTGTCAAATTTATGTCAAATTAGTCCATCCCGGATTAGGCTTTCAAAAATATGGTCACCTTATTATTTGTCATTTTTTCCGAGTGCTGTAAACATACCTCTTCCTCTAAATTGATTCCCTGATTATCGCCTTGGAAGTTTCCCTCTATAATCATCATCATCATCATCAAGTGCCGTCTCCGCAACGAATGTTGGCTACCATGAATCGCCAATCCACTCTGTTTCTTGCTTTGATGGTACAGGTTGTCATAGATTGACTTGTCCATCTTTTGATGTTACTCGCCCATGTTAGTCTTGGTCTGCCTCTGCCTCTTTTACCTTGTATTATCCCTTTCAATGTTACTTTTAGTAGGCTGTTGTGCCTTTTAACGTTCCCCAAAAATGTCATTTGTCTTGTCTTAATTGAATTTAGTAGTTCTCTTTTTATTTTTAGTTGTTTTAAAACTTAATCGTTTGTTTTCTTTTCTTTCCATCAAATTCTACATATTCTTCTATAAATCCACATTTCAAAGGCTTCAATTTTCTGTTCTGTTTCTTGTCTAATGTCCATGTTTCTGCACCATACAGGTATAATGAGAAGATGTAACAATTTGCTATTCTTAGTTTCATCCCTACTGTTATTTGTTTTGTTGTTAGTATATTTTCATGGTATTAAAATTACTTTTCGCCATACCTATTCTTTTGTTTATTTCAATTTTACATTTTCCATCATTGGTTATAGTATGTCTAAGGTAGTTGTAGCTCTGAACTATCTCCAGATGTATTCCTTCAAATGTGATATTTACATGTAGGTCTTGAGAGTTTTCTTTGTTTATGATCATAGTTTTAGTCTTTTTGATATACATATCTAGTCCATATTTTTTGCTTGTTATGTTTATCACATTAAGCAATTGTCGGTCTTTAGGATTTTCTGCTAGTAGAAAAGTATAATCAGCATATCTTAGGTTATTGATTATCTTTCCATTAATGTTTAGGCCTGGTATCTCTGAGATGTTTTTAAAGATTTACTCAGTGTATAGATTGAACAAACTTGGTGATATGATGCATCCTTGTCTTACTCCTCTTTTTATGTCCATGAGTGTAGAGTTCTATTTGTTATATTTTATTATTGCTGTTTGCTCCCAGTACAAATTACATATTAGGCGTATATCTGTGTCGTTAGATTTATATCCTTTAGGCAGTCTATAAGTTGGTTATGGTGTATTCTATTGAAAGCTTTGGTGTAGTCTATGAAGCAGGCATATATTGGTTTGTTTACTTCTATGTACTTTTCAATCAATGTTCTCATGCTAAATATGACTTCATATATTCATTTATTATTATTTGTCTCCACCACGAATACTTCTTGTTCGTCCTGCGGATGGATATGTCTGTCCAATATTGGCATCTTCAGCCACGAGAGAAGCTGTTCAACAAAGCAGCATCTCGCATAAGATAATACTATTTTTACTAAACTACAGACGTATCATGATTTCTTGCTACCAACTGTCTATAAATGCGCCAAAGGTAATATGTAACAACGGAAAAATAACTTATTTCCATATTAAACGAGTGACTCGATATAGTTCCATATATATATGGAAAAACAACTTACTATCATTTTACACAAGTTATATAACAATTAAAAACAACGTATTTACACCTTATATATGGAATTTTAAAAACAGTGTATCTGTTCAATACAAACTAAATACCTTTACAATCATTCTAATATTGTCATAGTCACGTATACCCACATACTCTTTCAATAAAGCAAACATTCTCTGGAAGTCTTTTTTGATATGAAAAAATAAAGATTGTTGTTCATCTTCCTCGCTGCTGTTGAAAACCCTGTCGTCGGTCTGTAGCAATAAACGAAAGAGAAACATAAATAGAATTACTCATAATTGTATAAATTTTATTTTAGTTTTACCATTTGTAACAATAAACAAAAGGGAAACATAGTGAAGGGAGGTCAAAAAGTAATGCACACCAATTTTTTTCTCGGAAACTATTCGGGCAAAATGTGTGAAATTTTCACAGATTGTAGCTGAACATCCCCTTTACACTACCTATTTTTCAACATAATCTCCGTCCAAGCGTATTGCCTTACGCCAACGCGAAACTAGGTCATGAATGCCTCGTTTGTACCAAGTTTTGTCCTGCTCGCGTAGCCATTTTTTAACTGCACGGATCACATCCTCATCATTGTCAAAGTGTTTCCCACGCAGGAATTTTTGAGTGGTCCAAACAGATGGAAATCTGAGGGAGCCAGATCAGGGCTGTAAGGAGGATGGGGCAGTACAGTCCAACCAAATTTGTTGATTGCTTCCCGTGTTACCAGACTTGTGTGAGGGCGTGCATTGTCATGTTGAAGCAACAAATCTGCAGATGGCTTATTAGGCCGAACTCTGTGGAACCGATTTTGAGTTTTGTCAGTGTATTGATGTAAGCTGTCGAGTTGATTGTCTCACCTCTTGTCATTACATCAACAAGAATCACACCATCAATGTCCCAGAAGACAGTGATCATCACCTTTCCGGCTGATGGAGATGCTTTGAATTTTTTTCTTTTTGGTGACTGCGGATGATGCCATTCCATTGACTGCATTTTTGTTTCAGGCTCATAATAATGTGCCCACGTTTCGTCACCGGTAACAATTTTTGACAAAAACATTTCTCCTTCAACACCGAAACGCTCCAACAATTCAGAACAGAATGTTTTCCTTTGAACTCTGTGATCATTTGTTAGGCACCGAGGAACCCATCGAGCGCAAATCTTTGAATATCCGAGAGTTTTAAAAATTGCGATTGCACTTCCCTTGCTGACTGTAAGCTGCAATGCCAATTGCTGACTAGTGATACGCCTATCCTTACGAATAATGGCATCAGCCCGGTTTAACATGTCTGTGCTGGTAGCCGAGGCAACACGTCCAGAACGCGGTAAATCATGCAGCTCCACTCGTACACTTTCTGCAGCTTTAATTCTCTGAACCCAGCGACTAACTGTGCTCCTATCGACTGCAGAACATTTGTACACTGCACACAGTCGTTTATGAATGTTTGCCACAGTTTCTTTTTCCGCAACCAGAAATTCTATGACAATTCGCTGTTTGTAACGGACATTGTTGACAAGCTCCATTTTAACGGTTCATAGATTGCGTAATATTTTGCAGAATGCTGTGCAATTTGGTGCACATAATTGGAACATGTCATTTTCCAAGTGTGCAAAATTTCATATTCCTACCTTTATTATTAGCCGAGAAAAAAATTGGTGTGCATTACTTTTTGACCTCCCTACGTAGATAGAATGACTCATAATGTTATATATATATATATTATTTTCATTTTACCATTTGGTAAGACAGCACGTTCAGCTTTATACAAATGCATGTAAACATCATAGGGTTAAATGATTTAAAAAGTCGATGCTCTCACTGTAACAACCGAACACCCCCCCCCCCCCCAATAAAACAAGCAGCTTGTAATAGCTATCACATTCACATACTTTTGAAAGCAAAGTCTTTTTTTTCCTTTTGCCAGCTTTCACTTCTAGTGAAGTCTATTAGAGTCTAGGAACTGAATTGTTGCGTGTGTTAATTCGTTTGTCTCTGGCAGCCGTGTACACATGGATCCCTCGTCGCACAGGCAGATAACTCCCATTTTGGAGGTACTCATATTTTTCCATTGATAAATAATTGACGTTTTAAGCCGGGCCTCGCTGCTGAGACCAGGCATGGTTGCCGAAGAGAGAAATCACATATAAAAATCCCAATTGGTGTTCACTTACAATGACCTGTGTTTTGGAACTTCTAGTTATTTGTGCTTGTGCGCACATTTTCACTTTGGTGCGCGACTACGTACCCGTGTGTGTACGGTAGTGTTCATTTTCCGTTGATCACAGCACAGTCTGCAGGGAAGACCTTTTATTCTTATTTCATATTTATTTCTCATTCTAGTTCTAAATTATTATTTTAATGATTTTATTTAGTAATTTTATTATATTTTAAATTATATATATTTTGGGGGGGTTTTAAATACATATCTGTGAGTATGTTGTATGTTTGTTGAAGACCTATTGAGTCGAAACGTTGTTCAAATTTGTGTCGTCCATGTACAACGTAACATACCGTTTTTCCTATTTTTTCATTTCTTCAGAGGGATAAAGGCCGTTTGGTCAAAGCAGTCGCCACGACATGGGAGGCTGAGTATGTTTATTTCCCCTCTAGCCATGAATCTACGGGATTGATGAGATCTGTAATTCTTCAGTGTATATTACACATCTGCTTATTTACACCTAAAAGTGACATTTTTGTTCTAATATTAGAAATGTTGCATCATTTTTGGATGAAAATGTTCGATATAATATGTGCTAATGTTAATGTTGTAAATTAAACAATCAAAGTGTGAGGTGCTTAATGTCGTTGTAATTTGGCTTGAAATTTGTCAAATGTCGTGCATACAACAACTGGGCTATTTCACAAAATGATTTCCTTAATCCGTGCAAAAATTCCAGTAACCTTTCCAGGCATTGGCTGTGCCACGTCATTTCAATGTATTTCAACCGATTATTGTCATGAAGTGTTATAATTGTTTAAGATATGAATTATTTCTTCCAAATTAGTGTGCATCTAACAGGCGATGAACGGTGTGTCTTTAAACAAATTTGCCTTGTATTTATATCGAACATAGCTTAGTATAACTGTTTTGTTTTTTCTGTCGGTGCGCTCCTTCAATTGCAGAGCAATATAGGGGCCGTGCGCTTTCTTTGGAATAAATGAACTTTCGTATTGCCCGATTCACAGTCCTCCTCTCAAACAGTGCAACATGATTAAAGGAGACACATGAGTGTGAAAGAAAAACACAGTGAAGATAAAAACCTCTATCTAAACATTCATAAAACTAAGATAATGTCCTTTGATAAAACAAAAAGCCCACTCTAAATCATCATCAAACAGTGAAAAACTTGAAATTGTAACAAACTATGAATATCTGAGATCTGTGGTAGCCAACAATGGAGACTGCCTGAAAGAGATCAAAAGAAACTTAGCAATAGCAACACAACAATTAAACGCAATGAAGAACATGTGGCAAAACACCAGTAAGACAGTAACATTAAAATCACCGTGTATCTTCCCATAGCAACATAATGTTATGGATTATGGACAATCTCGTAAACAGCAAGGAAGAAAATCGATTCACTCGAAACAAAAGTGCTACAGGAAAAAAAACAAAAAACATTAAGATACCATGTGTAATGAAAAAGAGCAATGCAGACATACTAAAAGATTTAAATATTAAACAGAACTGGCTTATAAACACCAATCTACAAAGGAAATTAAAATATTATAGCCACGCCAAAAGACGCAGCGGGATTGAAAGAACAATAATGGAAGGCATGGTTCCTGGTTGACGCATCAGTGACAGACCGATAGGAAAGCGATTTAAAGAAATCAAAGAAGCTTAGGACATGACAATAGAAGTAGGGTAGACCAGTGAACTGGTTTATCATTTCACAAATTCACACTACGGGGGAATCTTTCGGTATGTTGTTCTATGTGCGACTGGAATAATTCGACGACTAACTGTGTTTCATATGTTCGGATACGGAGTCAAAAACGATGTCCTAACATCATCAAGCGCTATATATTGAAAAAGAAATACGACGATCATAATTTTCAAGAGGACGTGAACTTCCGGTCAATATGGTGGATAGGCGACAGGAACCGTTATAGGCTATGTCTGAAAAGTGTTCCTTGTTGCAGTTTCCTCATATTTCAAGTCCGGCTTGTTGCAGGAGCTACTGAGTTAAATGCTCTGTGCACACTGTGAGCTGTACGTTTCATCCGTTTTGATCGTGTTTCGATATTCCGATGATATCGTATGGCGGGGAACAGCTGGCTGTGTTCACTTTCTGTGCGATTTCGCCTTATGATTGTTGGCTTGTGCTGAGACTGCTACGATGAGGACTACAGCTACCTTTCTTAGTTTGTGAGATGAGATATTAATTCGGATGATTCCACTGACACGGGCGGTTGAGCAATTACGGAATTTAATTCGTTTAGAGTGATACCGGGCCTTCCACAACCATAATCATAATAGAAAAAGTGGGAGATCTGGCTAGTGATAAACATTCTTTCAGACAAGCTTTGGTGAATGCAACGTTCTGCATAGGAAACGAGATTTGATGATTGTCTGACAGACGTTGACAGCTTTCTCCTTGATTAATGCAGAAAACACAGCTTGAGCAGCAGGCAACATAAGCTCTGCACCTTTTGTGCGCGGTTTTTCAGAAACTTCGATTGAAGCTCTAACCGCATTTTCGTTGTTACAACCAGTTGCAGTCTTTCTTTCTAACCATTTCCTTTTTCCTCTAAGCTTCCACTTTTGGAAAGAACAAGTATTTTTTTGCTGCACGTTTTTTTTTTTTTTTGGTGTTCGGTATCGATGTTTTCTTTCTGATTGTTTAAATGTTTTTAAAATATTGTATGACCTTGTTGGACATTACAATGCAACACAACAAATATGTGGTTCTGGTCCTGGAGAATTGTACATTGAACACGACAGAATGATATTCCATGATAGGATGACATAACTTAAACTTTTCAATATGACTGGACGAAGCTTCATTTTGCTTTGTACAGGATGCTTCCCTCACAACGATATACTTTGAGGTTGAGACAACATGTATTGTTGCGCCATTCACTTTTATAATATTGATTGGTCGCTTTACCTGACACTAACCAAAAGATTCAATTTAACAATAATCCAAGAAGAAACACGTTCACGAAATTCCTGCCTTCCTTCCTTCCTACTTTCTTTTATTATTTCTTTCTTTCTTTCTTTTACTCTACCTTCTATTTTTCTTTCTCAATTTGTTTCTTTTTCACTTTCTTTCTGTCTCACGTTTTTTTCTTTCTCACCTCTTTCTTTACCTCTTTTTTCTTTACATCTTTCTTTCTTCCTTTCTTTCTTCGTTTCGTACGTTATTTCTCTCTTTTGTCCATACATTCCTTTTTCTTTCTTTCTGTCTCACATTCTATCTTACACTCCTTCTCTATTTCTTTATTTCTTTCACACTTCCTCTTTTTTTCTTTCTTTCTTTCATTTTTTCCTTTTTCTTTTGGCCTTTCTTACTTTTTCACTTTCTCCTTTCCGGATTTTTTAAATACTATCTTACTTTCTCATTTTTTTTTTTATCTATCTTGCTTATTTTCTTCTGTATTAAATGGAAACGATAATAACACTTCTTCAAACCTTGACGGACTCAGAGCAACGCATTTCCCCCTTTATTTTCCCTGCAACTTTAATATTGCCATACCTATATCATCTGTTTCTTAACATTTATTTTTTTATTTGAACTGATTTATTTGTACGAGAGACCGTTTGCCGTTCAAGTTTCTTCTTCTTCTCCGTTTCAGCTCCCTGTGGAGCATAGGTCTTCAACAAACACTTTCCAAGCTGTTCTGTTTCTTGCCATACTTTTAAGATCATTCCATGTCTTCCCCATCACCTTCGTCTCTGCTTCCATAGGTCTTCTTCAAGAAATTCTTGATCATCCTCTTTGTCTTTTTCCTTGTGGGTTCAAAAAAATGGAATGTTGTGTAATACTCTCAGTTGGCTTCCGCAGTATGTGGCCTTTCCAGCGCCATCGTCTTCGCTGTATCTCTTTATCCACTGGTATTTGATTGGTACATTTATATAATTCTATGTTAGTGAATTTGTCCTGCCATTTCCATCCTTTTATCCTGCGTAAGCATCCATTAATGAAGGTCTGTATCTTCATGATTGTCATCTTTGTTGTTCTCCATGTTTCACAGCCATATAGTAAAGTAAAGGTAAAGTACGAGACTTGAACCGGCGTCTTAGCACGCGAGTTTCCACCCATATGTGCTCGGCCGTCTATCCAGAAATGTTCGGAAATCTCTGGATAGTGTCGCTTCACTCATCGAAACTCACGATGCGAGGCGACATTCCTCACCTTCACAGGGTAATACCCTGGTAGCCATTGCTGCCAACGGCTGGGTCGACCGTGGGGAGGTTTTTTTTTTTTTCCATCCACGAGCACAACTCACACTAGTCCCAGCGGGACTCGAACACGGGTTGTCCGAACGTCGGTAGTCCAGCGGGTCGTTTTCTCAACTAGACTATCGCGGCCCCAGCCATATAATAATACTGAATTAACGCTGGAGTTGAATATTTTAATTTCTGTATTTTACCTATTTTACATATTTTACCTATTTTACCTATTTTAGCTATTTTACATATTTTAGCTATTTTAGCTATTTTACATATTTTACCTATTTTACATATTTTAGCTATTTTACCTATTTTACCTATTTTACATATTTTACATATTTTAGCTATTTTATCTATTTTACCTATTTTACCTATTTTACCTATTTTACATATTTTAGCTATTTTATCTATTTTACCTATTTTACATATTTTACCTATTTTACATATTTTAGCTATTTTATCTATTTTACCTATTTTACCTATTTTACATATTTTACCTATTTTACCTATTTTACCTATTTTACATATTTTAGCTATTTTACATATTTTACCTATTTTACATATTTTAGCTATTTTATCTATTTTACCTATTTTACCTATTTTACATATTTTAGCTATTTTATCTATTTTACCTATTTTATCTATTTGATCTATTTAGTGTTTTAAACCGTTCAAGTTTGCTTCTCAGTAAAAATCAAGACTCGCGAACTCAGTAGGTTGGTTACATATTCAAAACGTCATTATATCGCAAAATCATACAAATATCGTAAACTCGAGATTAGTACATCTGCAAAGTCAAAACTGCCATGTCTGTGAGGCTATTTTTGTACAAAACCTACAACAATTTCAGCAGATGATAACATCATCTCATCAATACATACATTATTTCCTTCACTGTACATTGATGAAAAAGCAGAGAAAAATATGCTGTCGAATATGGTTGATGTCTCTCCTGAGATATGGCCACTGAAATAGAGATTCCACATTTAATATTAGGAAAAAGATAATCTTCTTCTTTATAATGTGTCATAAGCAAATACCACAATAACACAACCTACTTCTTCAATTGTCTTTATAAGCAAAAATCACGATCACACAATTTCCATTTTCAAAGTCCATTAAAAATAAATAAATACCACAATAACACAATCTTCTTTTTTCAGTTGTCTTTATAATCAAATACCACGATAACACAATCTCCATTTTCAAGGTCCTTTATGATCAAGTGCCACGAACAAATAATCTTCTTCTTCATGGTCACTGATAAGTAAATACCACAGTAACACAATCTTATTCTTTAGTTGTCTATATAAGTAAATACCATAATAATGCAACCTATTCTTCAGTTGTCTTTATAAGTAAATACCACAATAACACAATCGTATTCTTCAGATGTCTTTATAAGTAAATACCACAATAACACAATCGTATTCTTCAGATGTCTTTATAAGTAAATACCACAATAACACAACTTTATTCTTCAGTTGTCTTTATAAGTAAATACCACAATAACACAACCTTATTCTTCAGTTGTCTTTATAAGTAAATACCACAATAATACAATCTTATTCTTCAGTTGTCTTTATAAGTAAATACCACAATAACACAACCTTATTCTTCAGTTGTCTTTATAAGTAAATACCACAATAATACAATCTTATTCTTCAGTTGTCTTTATAAGTAAATACCACAATAACACAATCTTATTCTTCATTTGTCTTTACAAGCAAAAACTTGATCCTGAAACATCCTGCGTCATGACGTTACATAGGGCTAGTAGTGTTTTCCGCCACCTACCTCTAGTCTGACGAGATGTTTGAACTTATTCAGAGAGTCTATGCCTGCCAATTTTGCTTCTCTTACGAGAGTTCTCTTTAGCGTCTCACTTGGTCTTCCTCTTTTTCTGTATCCTCATGTTTCCCATAGAAGACCTGTTTTGCAATTCTCTTGTTGTCGCTTATTAACACATGTCCGACATATGTTCGTCTTCTCTTCTAATTGTTAATGAGATCATTGGTTGCATGGCCATTACTCTTAACTGTCTATTAATCCTGAATTCATTCCATTGTGCATGGAGTATTTTTCTTAGTCATTTGTCTTCAAAAGATGTTTAGTTTTCTCTCAATTTTTTTTATTGTTATTTGTTCAGCTTTAACATGGGTAATTAGGGTTGATAATGCGTTTGAGCTGAGTGCAAATATTACATTAGAGTAATTTCCATCTTCAAGATCTTTTATAAGCAGATATTACATTAGAGTAATCTCCATCTTCAAGATCTTTTATAAGCAGATATTACATTAGAGTAATCTCCATCTTCAAGATCTTTTATAAGCAAATATTACATTAGAGTAATTTCCATCTTCAAGATCTTTTATAAGCAGATATTACATTAGAGTAATCTCCATCTTCAAGATCTTTTATAAGCAAATATTACATTAGAGTAATCTCCATCTTCAAGATCTTTTATAAGCAAATATTACATTAGAGTAATTTCTATCTTCAAGATCTTTTATAAGCAGATATTACATTAGAGTAATCTCCATCTTCAAGATCTTTTATAAGCAAATATTACATTAGAGTAATTTCCATCTTCAAGATCTTTTATAAGCAGATATTACATTAGAGTAATCTCCATCTTCAAGATCTTTTATAAGCAAATATTACATTAGAGTAATCTCCATCTTCAAGATCTTTTATAAGCAAATATTACATTAGAGTAATTTCCATCTTCAAGATCTTTTATAAGCAGATATTACATTAGAGTAATCTCCATCTTCAAGAACTTTTATAAGCAAATATTACATTAGAGTAATTTCCATCTTCAAGATCTTTTATAAGCAGATATTACATTAGAGTAATCTCCATCTTCAAGATCTTTTATAAGCAAATATTACATTAGAGTAATTTCCATCTTCAAGATCTTTTATAAGCAGATATTACATTAGAGTAATCTCCATCTTCAAGATATTTTATAAGCAAATACCACAAAAACACAATTATCTCTGCTTCCATATATATTCTCCAATAATATCTTATTCTGGATTTTTTTTTCTCGGAAAGTACAGCGGCACTGGTGTAATACCGACCACATTACCCCAAGATCATGTGCCGAAGGTCTATAAAAATTAAGGTCACTAACACCATTTTCCCTAAACGCCACGTCGCGTGACGGGGCTCTTTACTTTTTTACTTGACCACAAAACACAATCTTCTATTGCAGCTACATTCTTCGAGGTCCTTTATAAGCAAATACTACAGAAACACAGTCTTTTTCTGTTGTCTTTGTGAGTAAACACAAATAAAAATACAATCTCATTCTCTTTGTCTAGTAGTCTCATTAAAAATTAATATCAAAATATCGCAATCCATCTTCTGTTACTTAAAGTGTTGTAAACACACACCAACTTCATTCACATTTACATATAGAAACTTGACAACGTATTTTTTCTGCTCTTTTTTTCGTTTTACTATCACTAAAAGGAAGTTAAACTACACATACAGCTTTTCTTCGATTTTTCAAAATTGAAATTGGACAACAGACATACAATGTAACTAGCACTAAAGCTGAAATAATCTATGCATACATGTCACTAACACTAAAGCTAAAATAATGTATGCATAAATGTCACTAACACTAAAGCTAAAATAATGTATGCATACATGTCACTAACACTAAAGCTAAAATAATCTATGCATTCAATGTCACTAGCACTAAAGTTAAAATAACCTATGCAGTCAATGTCACTAGCACTAAAATTAAAATAATCTATGCATTCAATGTCACTAACACTATAGCTAAAATAATCCATACATTCAATATCACTAGCACTAAAGCTAAAATAATCTATGCATTCAATGTCACTAACACTATAGCTAAAATAATCCATTCATTCAATATCACCAGCACTAAAGCTAAAATAATCCGTGTTTTCAATGTCACTAGCACTAAAGCAGAAATAATCCTCAAATAAAATCAAGACCGAAACGATTTGTTTGAGGCATACACTGATTGTTCAGCCACAAAGGTCACTATTAAAGCTGGATATACATTCTGATACAGCATTCATGTGGAGCATAAAAAGAACTATGTGGTCAACAGGATAAAGTCTACAACAAATATGAAGTAGAAGCAAGAAGCCATAGAAACAGCACATGAATACTATATTTGATACCCTGTCATAAAAGAAATATAATCATATATTTACCAATCCCAATCAGCCCTGCAGGCGCTAGGAAGTAACATAACAAAATCAGAGCTCACACAGCTCACCATAAACATAGATAACCTTATTAGAACACACGACATAAGGCCTGTGATGCGATAGATCCTAAGACACTCCAACACATCAGGAAGTGATAAGGCAGACACATTAGCTAAGAGATGATCCAAATAGACAAATTAACACCAACATCTCATTAAACACAGTTAAACGAATTATAAACTCCAACAGCAGAGAAGATTAACCGACTGGATGTGCCAAAGAAATAACAGGGAGAGAACTATTAAAATACATGTCAAGGTCAAACCATAATTCATCATCATCATGTACCATGACGGTTGGCGTAGGGATCATGTCCTCCTACAATTTTCAGTCCACAGTGCACAGTATCCATTCTTTTATTGACTGTTTTCCAAGCCATGACACCAAACTATCTTGTTTCTTCTCTTTGTCATCCGCGATCACTCTTTCCTCGTATTTAGGCAGTTATAACCAAGTATTCCAACTTTCCTCTTCACATAGTGTGGAGACAAAATGTCGATCATTTCTTTCTGCTGTTTTTAAGAACTCCCTTTTTGTGTCGGCCTCTTTGAGAAGTTCGTTGGCGGTCTTCTGACTGTCCAGAGAACTCTCAACAACGACAAAATTAACAACCTTAAAGGAAGATATCCAACCAACATCGTCAGACTGAGAAATGACCATGTATCACTGAACAATCACAAAAATAGAATACAACGAAACCAAACTCCAGCATGTTTGCTCTGAGAAACCTCGCATTAAACAGTAGAACATCACCTGTTTGACTGTCCAAAACCCTCAGATATCAGAGAAACTCTACTTCCTCAAAGACCTGATATCTGATTTGCTGATACCTTGAATGGAACTACAAGAAAACTTTGAAATACCTGCAGTTATCATTGCATAACATTGGGTAGAATGGCGTCTGCTGCCAGGCCACTGGATCTATAACAACAACAACAACAGGCAAGGATCATTTCTCAATATGACAGAGCAAACTACCTGTGTTTCGTTTTGTTGTTAGTCAGCAACTCAATCAGATGTAGTTGAGTTATGTTGTCAATCTTGCCTCGTGCAAACATTTCAATCACGCTTTTGAATTTGTCCGTTGTTTTGTTTCTCTGTGTGAAGAAATATATAAATATATATGACCATTAATGTTAAACATGTGCTACACTATAGGATTTGTTGTTGTTGTTGTTGTTGTTGTTGTTGTTGTTGTTGTTGTTGTTGTTGATGTTGTTGTTGTTGCGTTCGCCAGCTTTCAACTCTGACGAAGTCCCTAGAGACTAAGAACTGAATTTTACGTGTTAATCCATTTTTCCCTGGCAGGCGTGTGATCAGGGATCCCCTCGCCGCACAGGCAATAGGATTTAAGTAGCTTAATTCCCTTTTCACTACACGTTAAATTACATCTGATTGTTTGCACAAATATATAAGCTACCTCATGTCAAACTACATTCAGTATTTATTCTTGAGGAAATGAATGCTGTTATGAATATATGATTGAAATCTAAACACTTGATTCGTTCTCCACATATTTAATCCATACAATCACATGTTGTACCAACGTTGTGCTACCAATGCCAGACCTGGACCCTAGATGCAAGAACAATAAGGAAAATAACCTCTACGGAGATGAAATGTGTTAGTCGAATGACAGGAAACAGTCTGAGAGATAAGATCAAAAATGAAGCGGGAAAAAAAAGTTAGGAATAACCCCCACCATAGAATATACAAAGAAACAACAGATAAAATGGTTTGACCACGTGACAAGGTAGAAAGATCAAAACACAACACAACGAGCCCTCTATAACTGTTGCGAAAACATCAGACCCAAGGGACGACCACGAAAACAGATGGATCGATGGAATATTAGAAGCACTAGGAAGCATAACAGCAGAGACAAACAAAAGAGCAAATGACCGCAAATTATATCTCCCCTCAACGCTGAAAGACAAACGAGGAAGGAATGAAGAGAGAGAAGAATAACATGTTATTCGTTCTTCGCATCTTGAATCCTTTCAGCTGTTTCATTCACAATTTATATTAACTCACTTCATTCATTCACAATTTATATTAACTCACTTCATTCATTCACAATTTATATTAACTCACTTCATTCATTCACAATTTATATTAACTCACTTCATTCATTCACAATTTATATTAACTCACTTCATTCATTCACAATTTATATTAACTCACTTCATTCATTCACAATTTATATTAACGCACTTCATTCATTCACAATTTATATTAACTCACTTCATTCATTCACAATTTATATTAACTCACTTCATTCATTCCTAATTCGACTTCACTGACCTAATTCACTGACATTGTAAATTAACTGACATAATTCATTTACCTTATCTTTAATCTAATTAAAGAGCACATCTGCCTCATCGACTTCAGGACTGAAAGCTATCTGCAACTCATAGCTGACTGTTAGCCCCAACCTAGGTGAAATAGATCTAAACAGAATCTACATCACCTTCTCTCAGTCCCGGTCTAGCCAAGTGTGATAAGAAGGGATCGCTAGGGAATGTAACCCAATACTCAAACATTTCATAGAGGAATTAAAAACGTAAACACTCCAGTGAAGAATAAAATGTATTAAACAAGAAAGTAATTAATTCGAGCGATGCTCTATTCAGAGAAAAGTGAATAACCAAGTGTGTAACAAACAATAAATAAGGTAATTTATTTGCTAGCATTTCTAATTATCTGTATCTAGCGGTAGAGAAAGAAACATAACAACTGATTTGTGTTAGATACCATAAGATGATCCATGGACACATGCCTGCTTGTAAAAACAAATAACATCAATTTTAATTAAGAAAATAGGAAAATACGGGAGAAAACAACAAAATATAATCTAAATACTTATTGTCTGTGGTTTTTCTTCTCGGCTGTCAGTTTCGACATTTCGCATTTCATAAGAAGCGATTGCACCTTTGTCATTTAAATGTGTAGATTTCTGAACAAATATTTTGTTGAACCCAGCTCTAGTTTTGTCTTATGAATTACTAGTGAAGAGTGTTTAAAACGAGCTGAGGAAACCAGAAATATCATCAAAATCATAAGGAATGGACAATCTACATTTATTGGACACGTGATGAGAAATGAAGGCATTGAGAATATTTTAACTTCATGCAGAATGAAAAGAAAGAAGAGCAGAAGATAAGAAAGAGAACAAAGTATTGGATAGCTTATCCAAATGGTATAAGGAACGATGACGGACTGAAATTAAGATATGCATGTAGAACCGATGTATGTGGAGTGTGATGATCGACTACGCCACCGGCATGGCACCTGATGATGATGATGGTCTAGTTTCCAAATTATCTCTTAAGTTTCGAAAATATTCCGATTGTTTATATTGATTTGTTTGGTTAGTGAGGTCTTGCAGTGACGTGATCAATCTGTTGAGAAGAAACTCCAATGAGTTTTGCTAACATTTCTTTGCCGGGGTAGCCAAAAAGTACAGGGTATAGGAAAAACAAACCGAAACAGCGAACATATATTGGTAGGTATAAAACAACAAAGATTATTTTCCATAAATAACACAGCGTTAGAGCTTCATAAACAAAGGAACATGTTTGTGTTTTACTGACAAATTATGGGTTATGATCTTTTAGGCGCCGCTAATGTGAACAAAATAAGTGAATTCAAGAAAAAAGTGATATATGAGATTTGTATTTAAGAAACATCTGCATCCATATGTATGTCCCTTTAGTCATGAGCCCTGGTCCCTGCCACCATATGTATGTCCCTTTAGTCATGAGACCTGGTCCCTGCCACCATATGTATGTCCCTTTAGTCATGAGCACTGGTCCCTGCCACCATATGTATGTCCCTTTAGTCATGAGCCCTGGTCCCTGCCACCATATGTATGTCCCTTTAGTCATGAGCACTGGTCCCTGCCACCATATGTATGTCACTTTAGTCATGAGCACTGGTCCCTGCCACCATATGTATGTCCCTTTAGTCATGAGCACTGGTCCCTGCCACCATATGTATGCCATTTTCACCCGCGGCTCACCCTCCCTTCCCCCCCCCAATCTCCCCACACCCGTTGAAACTGCCTTATAGTATTATTATTAATGATCATAACATTAAGATGTAGACAATCTGCTGCCTTACAGGAAGATTGGGGACAATCAAAGGCTAAGGAAAGCAAACCTGAATACAATGCTGGCAGAAATCGGATGCACTGGGCCATTGGCACAGAACACAGTTCTAACATGTACTCAGTCAGATTGGATCACTTAGACAGCTGCCTTCATGACTAGAAAGTTCGGAATCCTGCTGTGAATGAGCCATGATTGCAGAAGTAGAAGAATGTTGGCTTGAGACTATCATAATGTTCATCATCATCAAGTGCCGGGCCTACTGGCGTAGGTGGTCATGTCTCTCCACAACTTTCGATCTCGGCAGTTATTTATCAGTTCTGTTGTTGACCTTCTTCCAAGCCATTCTCTTAAGCTGTCTGTTATTTTTTCTCTTTGCTTCCCTCTATCTCTTCGTCCCTCAATTTTTCCACTTGTTACAATATATTCAAGTTGCTCTCTTCTCATTACATGGCCAAAAAATGATGATTGTTTCTTCCTAATATTGAAATTAGTTCTCTTTTTGCTTTGACCTCTCTCAGAACATCTTCATTACTCTTCTTAGCTGTCCATGGTACTCGCAACATTCGTCTGTAAAACTACATTTCTACAGACTCCAGTGATTTTCTTGTCTCTTGGCCTATTGTCCATGATTCGCATCCATATGTTAAGACTGGCTCTACATAACATTTAAGAACTCTTTTTCTTGTTTCTATTGTCAAAAATGGATTGCATAGTGTCATTTTGTCATAATATTCAGTTATTTATAAAATATGAATCTTAGGACTGTTCAAGTCAAACAAATTTAGACTATGCGATCGAGGGTAAATGCAAAAATATCATATGTATATGGTGTCCTCCACGCCTTTAATGACCTAAATGTATGCTTGTTTTGCTTAACGGTTGTCCACACCCACCTATGTCTGAACTATATGTGTGCACATCTACTAGCTAAGGAGCTGAAGCACATAAGATGACATGTGAGATGGCATGTGAGATGGCATCTGAGATGTCCAAAATAGTTGTTACGAAGTAACGTTAGCTGCCTAGAAGACTCGGGAACTAGACTTCCCACTAGAAGGGCGCTTACATGTATGTATGCCTTTATATAGAAGTTGAAAGACTAAGAGATAGAGGGAAGCAAAAAGAAAAGATACCAAACAGCTTAAGAGAATGACTTGGCAGAAGGTCAACAACAGAAATGATAAATAACTGTCGAGATCAACAGTTGTGGAGAGACATGATCACCTACGACTGGTAACTGATGCAGGTATTGTACTTGATGATGATGATGATGATGACTTAGCATCATCACCTAATGTTATTGATATCAAATGTAGCACAATCGTGTTCATTTTGAATGAAGCAACGAAAATGGCAGGGGAATTGTGAGTTTGTGCAACACGAAATTTCAACATTTTCCCTGGCTTGTGTGATGGAAAGGTCATCTCTTTCTTGTTCTAGTTCTTGAGCAACCTTCTAAGATTCATCTATTTATGTCTTGAGATACAAGGAATGTTCTTATACTTGTTCATGTGTGTGCATTTACGTATCCTTGCGTCCCAAAAAGTTTATATATATATATATATATATATATATATATATATATATATATATATATATATATATATATATACATGGGTGTGTGTAATTTCACATATATGCACACATAGTATGTGGTATTGCTTAACTACGATTTACTGACTTATTAAATGAGCGGCTATGATCGTGTAGACCAGTGTTTCTCAAACGGGGGTGATATTGCCCCTTGGGACCACGGGATGTTCCAGGGGAACACAGATACAGAAACATTAGGATAATTGGAGGGCCATGTCACTAAAATGGGAGCCATATATGGGGATGTAGACGTATGTAGAATACAACACTCAGATATACATCTCTCAGTGATTTGTTTCATTAACAGCCTGTCATGACAAAAGAAGCGCACTTCATAAGTATTTGGTGGACTTTTCATTTCGACCATCTATGATAAACACACACCCTTAGATCTCTTCAGCAGCATTGTTTTCCTTTCCTATTTCTCTTCTCCCCCACTCGACATATTTCCCTTTTTGGGGAATTTCTAATGTTCCTTTGTTATTGAGTTATTGAGTTATTTGCGGGACATCATCATTGCACTCCGAACATGTCCATAGGTGCTCAGATCCCCCCCTCAGCAATTCCCTCAGTGTCCAGCGACTGACGACTCCACTTCTATGTTGGTTGATAAGTCTTCTTACACGGCCACCAAGTTTCTCATTTCTGGCTGTGCCCATCTTAACTCCCATTTCCATTATCCGAAGAAGTGACGTTGATTTGTATTTGTCGAAGTCCTGTGCTCTTCCCACATCTCGGAGGGCATGATGATGTGCGCCCGATCCATCGGTTGCCCGTCCTCAACGACAGCGCAGCTAGCCTACCAGTCCGCTCTCTCATTTCCCCGTACTCCCGCATGTCCAGGGACATAGACAAAGGTGACCTTACGTATTTTGGATTTCTGCAACGACTCTACCCATTGCATGCGTACAAAGCCCGCCTCCACTTTTTTTTATCATGCTCATCGAATCACTCAGTATACATGCGTGGGTGTAGTCTTGTGACTCTAACCATTTGAATGCCTTGGTCACTGCCATCACCTCCATTGTCATGCTACTCGTGGTCATGACGTATGCACCACTGTCTTCCTTGGCTATTCTGCCAGCCGAGCGTAAAATATTCATCTATCTAACCATCCATCCATCCATCCATCCATCCATCCATCCATCCATCCATCCATCCATCCATCCATCTATCTATCTCTATCTATCTATCTATCTATCTATCTATCTATCTATCTATCTATCTATCTATCTATCTATTATCTATCTATCTATCTATCTATCTATTATCTATCTATCTATCTATCTATCAACCTACCTACCTACATACCTACATACCTACCTACCTACCTACTACCTATTATCTATCTATATATCTATCTATCTATCTATCTATCTATCTATCTATCTATCTATCTATCTATCTATCTATCTATCTATCTATCATATCTATCTATCTATCTATCTATCTATCTATCTATCTATCTATCTATCTATCTATCTATCTATCTATCTATCTATCTATATCTATCTATCTATCTATCTATCTATCTATCTATCTATCTATCTATCTATCTATCTATCTATCTATCTATCTATCTATCTATCTATCTATCTATCTATCTATCTATCTATATATCTATCTATCTATCTATCTATCTATCTATCTATCTATCTATCTATCTATCTATCTATCTATCTATCTATCTATTGACCTATCGAGCTGTAGCCGGCCCATAGGGCATAGACCAATATATTCTTTCTCTTATCTAAATTTTATTCTAGCAGTTTTCAATCCTTGTAAAGATAATTTATTAAATCACGCCATTTGTCTATGTTCTGTGCAAGCAACTCTACCTCATTGAGTTAGCCGATTCTACTGCTCTTGCCTCTCTGAACAATGTTCTTCTCAGTGTCTCTATGCGTCGGCCACTTTTCCGCTTACCTGTTGTTTCCCACATGAGGGCTTGCTTTGTTATTCGGTTATTATCTCTCCTCATCACATGTCCAACATTTGACCATCGTCTTTCTTGCTTACTGAAGATATTATTGGGATTTCTCAGAAGAATGTAAGTTCCATGAACAGCTAAAAAGACCAATGAGGAAGTTCTCAAAGAGGCCAACACAAAAAGGGAGCTCCTAAAAACATCTGAAAGAAATAATCAACATTTCTCGGGCACATCATGAGAAGAAGCAAGTTGGGAGACTTGGTTACAACTGGCAAAATAAAAGGAAAGAGAGATCTCGGACGACAAAGAGAGAAAATACTGGATAGCTTGGTGTCTTGGCATGGAAAACAGTTAACAACAGAACTGATACGATGCACTGTGGATAAAAGATTGTGGAAGGACATGATCGCCTACGCCACCCGGTAAGGCACATGATGATGATGATGATGAAGATATTAGTGGTTGATTGGCGATTTCCCTTATTTTCTCGCTTGTTTTGAATTTGTTCTACACTATACCAAGTATTTTCCTTAGACATTTATTTTCGAATGCATTCAGCTTTGTATCTATGCCTCTTGTTGTTTTCCAGCTCTTACATCCATTCGTAAGGGTAGATAGTAAGTTTGACTCCATTAATACGTCATGAAACAGTAGAACATCACCTTTCTGACTGGACAAAGCCAACTGACATCAGATCAACACTACGTCACAAATAAATGGAACACATTGCATGGAGCTACAAGGGAACTCAGGTATAGAAGCACATAAGCAATGCCCATGGCACTGGGCAGAAGGTCTTCAGATCGCAGGCTTCTGTTAACAATGAAGAGCAATTATGACAATTAAAATAACAGAACTATGTGTCTTTGAAAGATCGTTCCAAGAAGAGGGCTAGGGCTAGGGTTAGGGTTAGCTTAGGGTTAGGGTTAGCGTTAGGGTTAGGGTTAGCGTTAGGGATAGGGTTATGGATAGGGTTATGGTTTGGGTTAGAGTTAGGGCTAGAGCTAGGGCTGGGTTAGGGCTAGGGATAGGGCTAGGGATAGGGGTAGTGCTAGGATTAGGTTTAGGGATAGGTTTATTTTTAGGGTTAG
>JAVIAB010000139.1:92946754-93031754 GCA_032433765.1 Megaustenia siamemsis | reverse complement strand
CCCAGGTAGTTGTAGCTCTGGACTGTCTCCAGATGTATTCCTTCAAATGTGATATTTATTTGTAGGTCTTGAGGATTTTCTTTATTTATGATCATAGTTTTAGTCTTTTTGATATTCACATCTAGTCCATATTTTTTGCTTGTTATGTTTATCACATTAAGCAATTGTAGGTCTTTAGGATTTTCTACTAGTAGAACAGTATCATCAGCATATCTTAGGTTATTGATTATCTTTCTATTAATGTTTAGGCCTGGCGTCTCTGAGATGTTTTTAAAGATTTGCTCAGTGTATAGACTGAACAAGCTTTGGTGATAGGATGCATCCTTGTCTTACTCCTCTTTTTATATCCATGGGTGTAGAGTTCTCCTTGTTATATTTTTATTGCTGTTTGTTCCCAGTCATAATAATCATCGTGTGCCTTCTCTGCAACGAATGTTGTCTACCATGGATCGCCATTCCACTCTGTTTCTTGCTTTGATGGTGCAGACTGTCATAGATTGATTTGTCCATCTTTTGATGTTACTCGTCCATGTTAGTCTTGGTCTGCCTCTGCCTCTTTTACTTTGTATTTTTCCTTCCAATATTACTTTCAGTAGGCTGTTGTGTTTTTTAACATGCCCCAAAAATTTCATTTGTCTTGTCTTGATTGTATTTAGTACTTCTCTTTTTATTTTCAGTTGTTTTAAAACTTTATCGTTTGTTATCTTTTGTTTCCATCCAATTCTACCTATTCTTCTATAAATCCACATATCAAAGGCTTCAATTTTCTGTTCTGTTTTCTTGTCTAATGTCCATGTTTCTGCACCATACAGGAATATTGAGATGTAACATGTTGCCATTCTTAGTTTCAGCCCTGCTGATATTTGTTTTATTGTTAGTATATTTTTCATGGCATTAAAATTACTTTTTGCCATACCTATTCTTTTGTTTATTTCAGTTTTGCATTTTCCATCATTGGTTATAGTATGTCCCAGGTAGTTGTAACTCTGGACTGTCACCAGATGTATTCCCTCAACTGTGATATTTAATTGTAGGTCTTGAGAATTTTCTTTGTTTATGATCATAGTTTTAGTCTTTTGATATTCATTTCTAGTCCATACTTTGTTGCTTGTTATGTTCATTACATTAAGCAATTGTTGTAGGTCTTTAGGATTTTCTGCTAGTAGAACAGTATCATCAGCATATCTTAGGTTATTGATTATCTTTCCATTAACGTTTAGGCCTGGTATCTCTGAGATGTTTTTAAAGATTTGCTCAGTGTATAGATTGAACAAGCTTGGTGATAGGATGCATCCTTGTCTTACTCCTATTTTTATGTCCATGGGTGTAGAGTTCTCCTTGTTATACCTTATTATTGCTGTTTGCCCCCAGTACAAATTACATATTAGTCGTATGTCTGCGTCATCTAGATTTATATCCTTTAGGCAGTCTATGAGTTGGTTATGGTGTATTCTATCGAAAGCTTTGGTGTAGTCTATAAAGCAGGCATATATTGGTTTGTTTACTTCTGTGTACTTTTCAATCAATGTTCTCATGCTGAATATGGCTTCTTTTGTCCCATTGTTTTTCATGAATCCAAACTGTTGCTCATCTAATTCAGTATTGATTTTATTCTGAATCCTTCCCTGTATAACTTTTAGTAAAATGTTTGTTACCTGGCTCATTAGGGTTATTGTTCTGAAGTCACTGCATTCAACTGCACCATTCTTTTTAGGCAATGCAATGAAAGTTCACGTTTTTAGATCGTTTGTTATGAATCCTGTATGGTATATGTCATTGCATATGTCTGTGATCACTTCGACGCCAAACTCTTCTAGAGCCTGTATCATCTCTATCTGTATATTGTCAGGCCCTGCTGCTTTTCCCCTGTTTCATTGTTTTTAGAACTTTTTCTACTTCAGATTTTAGGATTTTATAGTTGTATGTACATTTTATGTCTGGCTTTTTGTCCCTTTCGTCATGAAATAATTCTGTTATATATTCTTGCCATCTATCTATTATATCTTTGTTGTCTGTTAGCATTATTCCCTCTTTGTTTACAATACATCCGTTTCCTGCAGCTTTTTTGTCTTTATTCGTCATTCTCTTTATTTCTGTGTGTATCTCTCTTAGGTTTTGTTTACTTTCCATAGTTTCGACTTCTAGACATCTTTGGTTGAGCCAGTCTTCTTTTGCCTTTTTGCACATTCTCCGTATTTCATTGTCTATATCCTTGTATCTGGCAGTGTTTTTCGCTTGTCTTCTTTCTTCCATTTTTGTCTAAGATTTTGTCAGTTATGCATTTTTGTTTTTTGTTACTTTCCTTTTTGGGCAAGGTGTTGCAGGATTCTTGCATGCTGTTTTTCATGCATTGCCATTTTGTTGTGACTTTTTTCTCAGGATTTTCTCTTCTGTACTGCTCAATTCCCTCTTCTAGTAGCTTCTGATATGTGTTCTTTACTTGTACAGTATAAGTTTCTTGTATATCTTTCTGGTTTAACGCTGTTATATCTATTGGTGTTGCTGAATTAGTTTTTGTTTGTTTCTCTTTAATTTGATTTTCATTTTTATCATTCCCAGTACAAATTACATATTCGTCGTATGTCTATACAAGCGCCACATAAAGAAAACAAGGATAACTATGGAATATGTTCGTGCCTCGCAAGATAATTTTGAAGCTATACCCGACAACTAACTTGATATAAAAGTTGGTTCAGAAATCCAGAAATGTAAATGACAAAGGTTTAATTCTTCTTCTACTTCAACCTTTCAGCTACCTGTTGAGCATAGGTTTTCAGCAAACACTTTCCATGCCGTTCTGTTTCTTGCAATTCTTTTAAGATCGTTCCATGTCTTCCCTATCATTTTTCACTATGCTTCCTGGATGGCGTTTAAGTGCTAATTACTTCATGCTACTGTTTAATAAAGGTTTAATTGCTTCTTACTAAATTTATGAACTGTGAGACAAAGAAGAAATAAAAACAGATAACAATAGGGGACTGCTTTGTGTTGCCATCTTCGTCTATTGTTTTTTCTACAATCATTTGTTAAGCATATATGTAAAAATGTGACTGTATTTGGTATAAATTGTATAGGCCCTATATGTATTTCTGTTGCATTATATTGTTTTTTTAGAGCTAACGTATCTCTCTGTTCATCTGTCTGTCTGTTTTTCTAAATGTATGTCTGTCTAATTGTCTGTTTTTATGTCTAATTATCTGTATATTTGTGCCTGTATGTCACAATTTCAGCTGACTGGTTCTTCAGTGAACGAAACCTTTTTGTTTCTCATTTTGATGAGTGGCCTGATGTCTTAATAACTAGGGAGCAAAGAAATAATAATAGACAATAATATATATATATATATTTATAATTGTTATTTTTAATAATGGTGAGATAATAAAAAAAAATATTGTATAAGGCACTATCTGTTTCTAAATAAAACTTTTTAAATAGTAACCTTTTCAGGAGAGGGGTTGGGGGAGGGGTGGAGGGTGGGGTTCCCCAGAAATTAAGCGAGGTCACATGTGAACCAAGCGAGAAAGGTAAGTTTGAGAACCACTGGTGCAGATAGTTATATACGAGTTTATGCACAGAAACAGTACAGTTAATGAAATATTTTCTTGTGAAATCGACACACAAGTTACACGTTCCTTTTCTACACAAAATCAAGAAACGAGGGCACGTCTGTCTTTTATCATCTGGGTCATATGTTTGTGTGAGGATGTATTCAACTACATTGTGTGGTATTTGTGACAAAAACAATGGGTGGTTTGTGTAAAATGGTATTGAGGTAATGTGTGGAGAGTGGGGTATGTGTGTTTGTGAAGAGATAGAGATAGAAAGTTAAAGCGAGAGAGAGAGGGAGGTGGAAAAAAATACGTGTAAAGTTAATGATTTAATGACAATATATATATATATATATATATTCCTGTGATATTATGAATTGCTATTGTATAGCAGGACTAATTCACATAATTTATAAATGAAACGACTGCTGTTCTATCTTGCTGTTTTACCACTCTTAACGACTGTCAATGGGGTTTGCAGCGCAGTAGCGTTGGTCGGCTGAATTCACTAACAAAGTTATAAAGCATTCTATTGCACCGTGTTTATTTTTCTATGAGCAAACTGGGCCCTCTGATACATCTATCTATCTATCTATCTATCTATCTATCTATCTATCTATCTATCTATCTATCTATCTATCTATCTATCTATCTATCTATCTATCTATCTATCTATCTATCTATCTATCTATCTATCTATCTATCTATCTATCTATCTATCTATCTATCTATCTATCTATCTATCTATCTATCTATCTATCTATCTATCTATCTATCTATCTATCTATCTATCTATCTATCTATCTATCTATCTATCTATCTATCTATCTATCTATCTATCTATCTATCTATCTATCTATCTATCTATCTATCTATCTATCTATCTATCTATCTATCTATCTATCTATCTATCTATCTATCTATCTATCTATCTATCTATCTATCTATCTATCTATCTATCTATCTATCTATCTATCTATCTATCTATCTATCTATCTATCTATCTATCTATCTATCTATCTATCTATCTATAATCTATCTCTATCTATCTCTATCTATCTATCTATCTATCTATCTATCTATCTATCTATCTATCTATCTAATCTATCTATCTATGTCTGTGTTCTATCTATATTACTAATCTATCTTTCTTATCTCTGTCTACTTGTCTAATTGTCTATAAGTCTGTGTGTCTATCTATCAATCATATCTTATCTATCTCTACCTATCTAATTGTCTGCAGGTCTGTCTGTCTTATTTTTCTACCAGACTAATTGTCTGTATGTCTGTGTGCTTATCTATCAATCTTTTCTTATCCCTCTACCTGTCTAATTGTCTATAAGTCTGTGTGTCTATATATCATTCCTATCTTATCTCTCTACCTGTCTAATTGTCTGCAGGTCTGTCTGTCTTATTTATCTACCAGACTAATTGTCTGTAGGTCTGTGTGCTTATCTATAAATCCTATCTTATCTCTCTACCTGTCTAATTGTCTATACGTCTGTGTGCTTATCTATAAATCCTATCTTATCTATCTACCTGTCTAATTGTCTATACGTCTGTGTGCTTATCTATCAATTCTGTCTGATCTCTCTATCTGTCTAATTGTCTATAAGTCTGTGTGCTTATCTATCAATCCTATCTTATCTCTCTACCTGTATAATTGTCTATAAGTCTGTGTGTCTATCTATCTATCCTATCTTATCTCTCTACCTGTGTAATTGTCTATAAGTCTGTGTGTCTATCTATCCCATCTTATCTCTCTACCTGTCTAATTGTCTATAAGTCTGTGTGTCTATCTATCCTATCTTATCTCTCTGTCTGTCTCTCTCTCTCTCTCTCTCTCTCTCTCTGCGATCAGGACTCAGTCAGAGTAGGATTCCAGACTCCCACATGAAGTCAGCTGTCAGGTTAAGTGTGTTGATCGCCCCCACAGACAGAACGTCACATTTAGAGTCCGCCAGATCCACTCTGACTGAACACCCGTTAATACGTTGCACTGTGTTCTGCGCCAGTGGCCCAGTGCATCCGATTTCAGCCAGCATTTTTTCAGGTTTGCTTTCCTTAGCCTTTGATTGTCCCCAATCTTCCTGCAAGGCAGCAGATTGTCTTTTCTGTAGGGGGATTCTGCCCTTAGATGGTCTACCCTCCCAGGTTTACGAGCACCATCTGCCCGAGTCACTAGAGGTGACTAACACAGACATGCACACACAAAGATATGAGATGTGAATAACACAGGCATGTACACAGCGATACGAGCCATGACTAACACCGACACACATCAAGATATATGGCACATGACTAACATAGACATGCACAAAAATATATGAGATATGACTGACTTAGACATGCACACACAAAGATATGACGCATACCTAACATAGACATACACACAAAGATATAAGATATGACTAACATAGGCATGCACACACAAAGATATGAGATGTGACTTACGTAGCCATGCACACACAAGAATATGAGATGTGACAGACACAGACATGTACGCACAAAGATATGAGATATGACTAACATAAACATGCAAACAAAGATATGAGATATCCCTAACCCAGACATGCACACACAAAGATATGACACATGACTAACACAGATACACACTAAGTTATGATATATTACTAAACTCAGACGCACATAAAGATAAGAGACATGATTAACACGGACACACCAAGATATGAGATATGACTAAGATGACACACATCTAGATATGAGCCATGGCTAGCACACACACACACACACAACATACACTTAAGCTAAGATTTGATCCATGGCTAGCACAGAAACACCCCAAGATATGAGCCATGACTAGCACAGAAAAGCATTAAGATATGAGTCATGTCTTCACGGAAAAACACCAAGAAATGAGCCAAGTCTAGCACATAAACACATTGAGGTATCCATATGCTTGGGTTAGTCTGCAGACTCTTCTTAACGTGTGAATCATTGACATACGAGACGCAGGCTTCGATTAACTGTCCGCAGGTTTCGTTCAAACAGTTGTCCGGAGATTTGAGAGCAGTCTGACACGTAGAACTTTCCCTTGCATGCACTGTTCCCGGCTGACTGTTCACAGGTGTCGTTGAAACACTTGTCTGGACATTTGAGAGTGCTGTCTGACCCGTAGTACGTTTCCTTGCACGTGCAGTATGCACTTTCCGGGTCACATATGATGTCACAGCCATCAGAACACGTCTGTTCGCACTGTAGCCCAAAATTACCATCGGGACAAGTGTCATTACAGGTATAGCCAGGATGTTTACATTGTAGTCATTTTCCAGATTTTTCCCACATAAAGGACAGACACTGAGACAAGACCTGGAGCAATCGTGTCCATAGACCCCATGTGAGCATTTGCCGTGACACGTACCAATGATGAAGTCGCAGCTTTTGCTACACCCACTATACACTGCACAAAACCCCCAGTACACGGACCTAAGAAGAGCAATGTGGTCCACGCCCACCTCCCTGGAGGAGAAATTATATGGGGCGATCGATTCGCTTAAACAGACAGCTGACTTCATGAGAGAGACTGGAATCCTACTCTGATCGAGTCTTGATCGCAGAGAGAGAAAGAGAGAGAGAGAGAGAGAGAGAGAGAGAGTTATGACAAAACTACAGGGATATGCCCAAACAATGACATTTATCAGCACGAATATTTTGGACCCCAGTGTCAGTACTTGGTTCTCGTGTACAAATACGCCTAAAAATTCTGAACCTGCTTTCCTGTTTAATTACAACGACACCACTTGTAACTCGGACGCAAATTCTACATCAGTTGAGGCAACTCTCAATCAATCTTTGCTGTTCTCATGGTTTAGGATTTATGCAAATGACTTAATAGTTCCGGACATTTTCACGACATTACTAAATGGTTCTGCCTCATGTAGCAATGATTCAAGGTTTGTAGTTAGTCAGCACGAGATTGATGTCTTTTGCTCTGGGGCTGATCTGATCAAACAAGTTATGGATTGCAGGGGCGATAGTTGCAAATATCTGCTCCATCCACATAGGCGGGGGTCGGAATGTGGCTCTCAGTCAGAACACAAACCAGGCCGACACGTTTAATTCTTGTTATACAGGAGACGAATGTGGACCAGAGGCCGCAGTAAATGACAAAAGAAGGACCAATCTCTATGACAATGACTGCACACACACAAAACTGAGAAGTGGAAACAGTCCTGTTTACTGGTATCTGAACTTTGCCACGCCCCAGTAGATTCACACCATTCGATTCTATCATCAAGCTAGCACTATGATTCGGGTAAAGAATGCCACTCTAAAGGCTTCCTCTGACAGTGGCGGTGTAGTGTTCCAGTCTAATGATATATCATATCCAAATGTTTATATGAACACTATTGTAGTCACCACACAAACGCCAATGGCACACATTAAGACTGAGTTCTCACCGATCATTTCGCAGGCCGGCAGTGAACCGACGGTGTGTGAGGCGCAAACATTTGCAGACACCTATTGTCTGGACGGGTATTCTGTCTGTCTAATTGTCTATAAGTCTGTGTGTCTATCTATCCTATCTTATCTCTCTACCTGTCTAATTGTCTATAAGTCTGTGTGTCTATCTATCCTATCTTATCTCTCTACATGTCTAATTGTCTATAAGTCTGTGTGTCTACCTATCCTATCTTATCTCTCTACCTGTCTAATTGTCTATAAGTCTGTGTATCTATCTATCTATCCTATCTTATCTCTCTACCTGTCTAATTGTCTATAAGTCTGTGTGTCTATCTATCCTGTCTTATCTCTCTACCTGTCTAATTGTCTATAAGTCTGTGTGTCTATCTATCTATCCTATCTTATCTCTCTACCTGTGTAATTGTCTATAAGTCTGTGTGTCTATCTATCCTGTCTTATCTCTCTACCTGTCTAATTGTCTGCAGGTCTGTCTGTTACTATTTGAACTGACTGGTTCGTCAGTGAACGAAACATTGTTGTTTCTAATGTTTACGAGAGGAATTAGAACGACAATAAATCCGTGGTGTTAACATAGCGTACCTGAGATGCACGGATTGAGTTCACATTGCAGATAGTGACAGCTGGGAATGGAAGCTCACTGAACGAATATACCACTTTGGCATGAGTTTTGTACTCAAAGAACGAGGCAAACAACCTGTTACGAGAACAGTGAATGAAGGTTAAACAAAATAACCGCTCAAGTTGCTTTAATGTAATCATTACAAGCTTTGTTGCAAGCTAGTTTTTACATAATTCATGAATAATCCGCTAGTTTGATTTGATGAGTGTCAATCAGGAATAATTAGCGAGTTGTATTAGACAATCAACACATTGCGGTGTTATTTGGAGAGTAACTGAGCATCATCATGTGCCATATCGGTTGGCGTAGGCGATCATGTCCTTCCACAATCATCTATCAACCGTGCATCGCGTCAGTTCTGTTGTTAACTGTTTACCATGTCATGACACTAAGCTATCCAGTATTTTCTCTCTTTGTCGTCCGCGATCTCTCTTTCCCTGTATTTTGCCAGCTGTAACCAAGTATTTCAACTTTCCTCTTCTCATGATATGCCCGAAAAATGTTGATTGTTTCTTTCTGATATTTTTAGGAGTTCCCTTTTTGTGTTGGCCTCTTTGAGACTTTCCTCATTGGTCTTTGTAGCTGCCCATGGAACTTTCAACATTCTCCTGGGAAATCCCATCTCTGTGGCCTCTAATCGTCTTTTCTTTTTTTTTTTTTTTACGGTCCATGATTCGCTTCCATAGGTCAGAATTGTATCTAGATAGCGCCGATGAAAGTAAAGAATCACCTAGTTGAGAAGTATTTCATGTAGAACTGAGCATCAATATGTAAGTATTGAGGGCAATTAATCGAGATTTCATATTCATACGTTAGTATACGGTATTTTTTTCTATATTATATTGACCACATTTGTAGCAATGAGTTTGTGTGAGTTGCAACCGTGTGGCCTAATGTATAACACCGTTTGTTGTTAGCCGCTATTACACGATCACCATTATGTTAAAGATCCATCTATTTCTGTTTTACGGATGCATAAATACCAGAACATCCGCTGTTACAGTTTTGCATTGTCAACACATTGTTCTAAATTCTCTTTATAAAACAGTCATTTTTGTTCTGTTTGATTACTATTATTTTGTCATTGTATTGTGTAGAAAGTTCTTGTTTCTGACGTCACCATCACACATTCTATCGTTGGTAACATAGAGCCGTGCAAGTTACCGATCTCAAAATGTGTGCCATCTCTTGTGTATGCAAACAAATAAAGCCGATGTTTGACTTTGATGTCATCAATTATTTGAAACATGTCTATCTAGAGAACAAGAAAGAATCCCGACTCATCACGTGATGGTCTATAGGGAATAGTGTTGCATATACCATGGACCTTTCGGATATTTTTATCTTTGGATAGTGAGGCTGATATTACACCAGTGTTTTCTTTCTTTCCATGTCTTTCGTATGCATTTCTTTATGCATTGTCATTTGGTTGTAACTATTTCATCAGAATTTTCTCTTCTGTACTGCTCAATCACATCTTCTAGCAGCTTCTGATGTGTCCTTTACTTGTATTGTGTAAGTATCTTTAACACCATTTTTTTTTGTTTAAAGCTATTATATCTAGTGGTATTGTTGATGAATTCGTCTTTTGCTTGCTTCTCTTTAATGTTGATTTTTAATCATTACAGGATCGTGATCTGAATTAATATCTGCTCCTGGATAGGTTTTGACTTTCTTTACGCGTTTACGGAACCTATATTTATCATTATGTAGTCAACTTGATTCATTTTCTATCTCCGTGGCTTTTCCATGTGTATAGTTTCCTTTTCTCTTGCTCAAAGAAAGTGTCACATATTATTAATCAGCATGTTTTCTTAAAAAAAATTTAATTAATCTTTCTCCTCTTTAATTTCTTTTTCCTAAACCATGATTTCCTATAAAGGTCTTATATCTACCTTTTCCTACTTTAGCATTCATATCTCCCATTACAAACAAGATATGCGAAGACTTCACTCGCGTCATAATTATTTAGATTTTCATAGTATGCCTCTATTTGTTCATCTGTGTTGTCTTGAGCAGGTGCGTAGGTCTGTATTATTGCTATGTCGAATGGTTTTGCTTTCATTTTGAGTAGTATTATCCTAAATCATTGAATAATACTACTTCTCAACTAATTGCTAATTCTGCTTCTAAATATATCAGTCTAATTTAGCTTTTACTGAGCTTGCACTAACTATAATTCTTTCACTAGATTTTCCTTCTACGTCTCTATTGATAACAACTACCAACTCGCGGAAGTCCGTTTTTCTCGTGCGTGAGACTAAATACCTTAGTCTTATTTGTAGATTTTCCTGACTTACTCTTTGCGCAGTCCATACGCAGCCAATAACTTGTCGCGTGGTCTAAACACTGTTTAAAATATGTATCAAAATTGCGAAAACAAGGCCAAATCTTGACACTTTGTGTCACCTCTAAGTTTCAAAATAACCCAATTATAAACTTTTGATAGTGATATTAATGTCATGAACTTGACCTGCCCTTGAAGTTGTTTGTCAACCTAACTTCTGACTATTTTGATGGGTCAAGCCATGTACGTTTATTCACACTTTCCAATAACAAATTGAACACATTTCCAGCAACTACTGTTAATTTTCTGAGTCTGACATGTTTACCACTCCGTAACTGCTATATCTCTACTCACATCTCAGTTATGGGATTCCTTCTATTTCACTCTATACACTATTACACCCTTGTCGAGACAACCATTAACGAGACAACCCTTGACAAGACAACCGTTAACGAGACAACCCTTGTCCAGACAACCATTAACGAGACAAACCTTGACGAGACAACCATTAAAGAGACAACCCTTGACGAGACAACCATTAACGAGACAACCCTTGACAAGACAGCCATTAAAGAGACAACCCTTGACGAGACAACCATTAACGAGACAACCCTTGACAAGACAACCATTAACGAGACAACCCTTGACGAGACAACCATTAACGAGACACCCATTAACGAGACAATCCCTGACGAGACAACCATTACCGAGACAACCCTTGACGAGACAACCATTAACGAGACAAACCTTAATGAGACAACCCTTGACAAGACAACCATTAACGAGACAACCCTTGACAAGACAACCATTAACGAGACACCCATTAACGAGACAATCCCTGACGAGACAACCATTACCGAGACAACCCTTGACGAGACAACCGTTAACGAGACAACCCTTGTCCAGACAACCATTAACAAGACAAACCTTGACGAGAGAACCATTAACGAGACAACCCTTGACAAGACAACCATTAACGAGACAACCCTTGACGAGACAACCATTAACGAGACAACCCTTGACGAGACAACTATTAACGAGACAACGCTTGACGAGACAACCATTAACGAGACAACCCTTGACGAGACAACTATTAACGAGACAACCCTTGAAGAGACACCCATTAACGAGACAACCCTTGTCCAGACAACTATTAACGAGACAACCCTTGACGAGACAACCATTAACGAGACAACCCTTGTCCAGACAACTATTAACGAGACAACCTTTGACGAGACAACCATTAACGAGACAACCCTTGACGAGACAACCATTAACGAGACAACCCTTGTCCAGACAACTATTAAGGAGACAACCCTTGACGAGACAACCATTAACGAGACTACCTACGAGGAAGGCCTTCAGCAGGAACAACAAACAACAACACAAAACATATTAGAATATAAACACAAATCTAACTACATGGCGATCTATCTATCTATCTTTCGTTCGCCTGAAGTATTGTCTATATCTGCAATGTCATTTCCTGTATAAATTTTACTGTCTTTTGTAATTCTTGCAGTGGTCCATATAGTTTTATCTGTAATGTTGTATCTATGGGCCAATGGATTTTCCTCAGTCTATTATATTCAGTACAGTTATGAAGTATGTGTTAAGCAATCTGGGGCGCCTGTCCACATGTACAAGTAGTTGAGGTGCCGATCTTGAATTTTGTATACATGTGACTGTGGAGTCGCATATGTCCTGTTCTGAGGCGTATAATGATAACTTGACTACATGGCGATAATATGATAGACTCTCAAAGAAGTAAAATAAGTCACTTCCCTGAGGTCCAGATCGTGGTCACATGCGGAGCTTGGTCAGCCACAGAGCTTGGTCAGCCACAGAGCTTGGTCAGCCACAGAGCTTGGTCAGCCACAGAGCTTGGTCAGCCACAGAGCTTGGTCAGCCACAGAGCTTGGTCAGCCACAGAGCTTGGTCAGCCACAGAGCTTGGTCAGCCACAGAGCTTGGTCAGCCACAGAGCTTGGTCAGCCACAGAGCTTGGTCAGCCACAGAGCTTGGTCAGCCACAGAGCTTGGTCAGCCACAGAGCTTGGTCAGCCACAGAGCTTGGTCAGGCACAGAGCTTGGTCAGCCACAGAGCTTGGTCAGCCACAGAGCTTGGTCAGCCACAGAGCTTGGTCAGCCACAGAGCTTGGTCAGCCACAGAGCTTGGTCAGCCACAGAGCTTGGTCAGCCACAGAGCTTGGTCAGCCACAGAGCTTGGTCAGGCACAGAGCTTGGTCAGCCACAGAGCTTGGTCAGCCACAGAGCTTGGTCAGGCAAAGACTGAATTGACATTGATATGTCCGGCCAACAGGGCGGGACCAAGGTGTGACAAAACAGTAAGAAGGGAAGGGTTCTAAAAATATGTGGAGGTGGCCTTTACTATTTTACTACGTGAAAAAGTGAACATATAAATCTGTGTATATCTGCAACTATGGGTGTGCACATCGAAAATGATGTGTATGAAACACATGCGTTCGTACCGGCAATTTACACATATACAGGTACGGGTGCGCATAAGGGTATGAAATGTGTATCAAGTATTCAGGAATCTCTTAGAATGACAAAGTAAGCAGACAAACATTCCCATACACACATTACTACTGAAAGAGGATCTGCAGCATCACAGACAATATAAATATATGGAACCGTAATCTATACACGTCAGAACACGAACACTGAAGATATAGCAAGCAAACAGCGACGGAACAAATTTTACCGAGCAGTAGTCACATAAAGGTGATTGTAGATTGAGAGAGTAACATACACACGCATAGTAACATATACACGCATAGTAACATATACACGCATACATCAAAAATAAACAAAGCTTTTGAACAATTATTACAGAAGAAACTAACCAAGTATTCATTCAAGATGGAAAACATAGGAAACATGGAAGACACATATGTTAACGGAAGCAGGCGAACAGATTCTAGAGGTTGAGGCAACACTGGCACACATATCGACTGAGGCGCAAGCCATACAAAGAATAATATACCAGGACCTGACAGACACACGATGAAGTTCTGCCAGCACATTTCTACCGTTCTAGGCCTGCTCCTTTTGCGAGTCTTCAAAAACTCCCTCAACAACTACCCCCGAATGTGAATATATCGAACGTCTGCTCGCTTCGAAAGAACAACACAGACAAGACACTACTAACATAACCGTGGACTGACACAGACAAGACACTACTAACATAACCGTGGACTGACACAGACAAGACACTACTAACATAACCGTGGACTGACACAGACAAGAAACTACTAACATAACCGTGGACTGACACAGACAAGAAACTACTAACATAACCGTGGACTGACACAGACATGAAACTACTAACATAACCGTGGACTGATATCACAGCTAAACGTAGACAACAACCAACAGGAAGACCTTGACCAACAAACCAAAGCCGCCCAAACCAAAACTCGTCCATCAGGTTCAACAGTACAGCGTTGAGGCAGAAACATGAACTTCATACGAGACAGCATCCACACGAAAGAAACACACAATCACCTCTCATGTCCTCGGACCAAAAGAAGACGTTTATCAGAGTATGGTACTTCTAATACCACAAGATGCTTCTCAGATCCAACATAGAATACCACTTTCAATGATGAACCAACATCCTGTACTCCAGACCCGAGTATAAAGTCCCCTTAAACAACACACTCACTGACTCTTTCACACTATCCTAGTCCATCAGGCAAGACCTATCTCTCTATTGTCCTACGTCCTAGCTATAGAACCACTAATCGAGAAAATCCAAATAGATGATCCTATTCCTCCCTCCCTTTTATATAACAGTAGGACAACAGAAGCTTATGGTATACCCCGAAGATACCCCATTTGTCCCCAATAAAGGCCCCTCAATATTTATCATAATATAACTTCACAAAATGCGGTGACGGTATCAGAGTGAGGGTCAAGGTGCACACGTCCTCCATTATAGGGATCGGTAGGTAGCAGAACACCCCGAATCTTTCTTTGGACTCAACGTCAATGCTGTAAAATGTACAGCATCTCCTTCCTATGCGACTCCAGCACACGCACACCCACATGTCATTATACAATCACCAACTAATTCTCGACATTTTCCTGTGATCTCAACACCCACATGTCATTATACAATCACCAACTAATTCTCGACATTTTCCTGTGATTTCAACACCCACATGTCATTATACAATCACCAACTAATTCTCGACAATTTCCTGCGATAACAACACCCACATGTCATTATACAATCACCAACTACTTCTCGACATTTTCCTGTGATCTCAACACCCACATGTCATTATACAATCACCAACTAATTCTCGGCATTCTCCTGCGATATGAACACAAAATAGCGGTTACCATTGGGAGAAACGTCACGTCAACAACACCCGCCACCATTGTTGATCGGCAAATTGTCGAGGGAATCAACAAGCGCATCAACGATTCATTTCCGGCACAAAAGTTTGCAAAATAAAACAGGAAACACTAATCCACGACAACAACAATGTGGGGGAACCGCTTCCAAAGACGTCCTCTAAAGTTCAGTTCCTCAGAATTAGACATGTGGGACGTTGATCAACCAGGCAGTCGTTAGTTTGTCCACTCTTAATTGGACTAAGGCTAATGAAGCTCAATAAAGTCCCTAGAATTACAGGCGACTACCAGTCTTTTATAAGTGACGCTTGCAAGCCATTGAGGAGAACGAACACCACATGCAACAGTCGAGAGCTATATATATAAACAATAAATAAAACAACAGACACTGCCGCTAAAGCGAAGAAGCAAATGGAGACGCACATACAATCTCCATAGTAACAGCAAGACATTCAAGAACCCGGAAGTCAGCCCAACAGTGAGAAAAGTCGTCTAACGACGTGAATATAGTACGACGATGCTGAAACAAGGAGACAACACAAGAGTAAGAAGAACACATACAACAAATGCCAGGCGATTATATTAACAATTAAAACACTACAGTACACGCTGGAAGAAACACACGAAACAGAAAGTAGATGACACAGAGATAAAGCTTAACACAATACCAAACATAACACAGAGTCGGCCTCCTAACAGTCACAATGTAAGTACATGTACCTTGTATAAGTTTGTCGGAACGAAACAATTGCGGAGTGTTGAATCAGGTTTCATTTATACAGAGAGTCTGTCACATAGCAAAGCGAGGCACGATGGCGAGTGTGGATGTTGGCAGACCCACAACCCCCACTCCACACACACAACCCCCACACACACAACCCCCCCCCCACACACACACACACATAGCACAACTCGTATTATTTTTTATGTGGAATTAATCCAGCCCAGAGAATTCAAGATGAAGAAAGGATTGTGAAATGTCGACCTTCGGATCTTACTTCTTTGTTTGTAAATGTGGTATTGGACTATAACAGGTGGTGAGTTGTTGAAAGCCGAGTCATAGATAAACTTATCAGTCGAATACAGACACATTGAGTTGTTAAAATTCTTCATTGAAGATCTGTGAACATTTATAACAACATAATCAGCCAAGGGAGAAACAGTCAAGTAGAAGTCAACATATATAACATAGTGTTGAGCGGCTTGTGTGTGTAGCGCCATTATAAGACTAATTTCAGACGCCCAGCTTTGGAAGAACTTGGGAGTAGCCTTCCTAACGTTCAGGATGTTGCCTTAGGTTACATGTAGAAAGAACGAAAAGAACACGGGAACTGAGAGATAGGCAGAAGACTAGTTTCCGCTAAACCAGCACAATTTCATTAATCAAGTGAACTGATGATACCAATCGGGCGGACTCTGATTTATGTACCGTAGGTTTCAACACAACGACTTGTTCATGTAATGTTTGTGTTGATCACTGCTGCAATATCGGACAGAATTTGTTGTGAAAGTGGAGAAGTATCAGATAATTCTATTTACCTGATGAAGTGTGGAAACATGGCACAGTTACAACTATATGAATGGCCTCGCTAGATATATGGTATAAGAAGAAAAGAATACATTTCAAACTATCAGATAAGAGACGAATCTAAATAGGAATAGGTGTCGAGCTTTATAAGTAGAAGAATTTGGAAATATATCGGACATGTGTTGAGAATGAGTGAAGAAATACTTCCCTACCAGGCATTCACGTGGAGACCATCTGGTAACAGAAGACAAGGCAAACCAAGATAATCGCGACGCAGAAAGATAACCAGGAAAGGCTCAACTCTGGGACTAAGAGACAACCAAATACTACAAGTTCTAACAGCAAATCGTCAATCGTGAAGAACTAAGACTTCCACTCTATTTTCGACTTCTGCCCGAGAGGAAAATGAATGAATTCTGAAATGTATGTCAATTAAAGCTCAGACGCATTAATAATTGGCAATAAACATGACTTACACGCTGAGGTGCAGTCCCATGGCACATATGGCAAGAAAGAGAAGTAATGACCAGGCAATCTTGACATAAACGTTCTCTGAATTTTTGATGAAAGGAATCCCCGTCATAGTACATCTGTCTGTGTACTTCGTCACGATGTGCTGCACACTGGTCATCCTTGAGTAGCCTCTGAACTCGATTGTGTCTGTCTGGTCAGGGCTCTCCTCATCCTTCTCAACAGAATCAGAAGGTGCCTTCAAAGAAGAAAAATAATTGAGAAGCAATTATATTTGTCTCTTAAACATTGCTTGAGCTGGTTAGTAGAACTGAAGTGAACTGGACAACAAAGGACAAGGGGTAGGGTTCGATCCCAACCGACGGATTCCGGGTTCACCCAGCCTTAAATGGGTACTGGATTTTTTTTCTGGGAAAGTAAAGCAGCACGGGCGTAATACCGACCACATTACCCCAAAAATCGTGTGCGGAAGGTCTGTAAAATATAGCGTCACTAACACCATATTTCTCCCTATACGCCATTTGGCGTGACGGGGGTACTTTACTATTTTTTAGTAGAACTGACGTCACTGTACATGGAGCAGGCCAAATTAGTTCAGCGTTTTTAGCCAAACATACATTTTTATAATGAGATGGTTTCAATAGATTGATACAATTAAATATGACCATTAACTAAATTGAATTTTGAATTGTATTTTTTGTATTTTGATTATTTAATTAATTGTAAAAGAAAGCAACAAGAAAAGTCTCAGTCTGAATAGTAAGAAAATAGAAGTAACGGTTATAACAAAGACATAATAATCATAATCATACAGTATAAAAAATAAACGTAACAAATCTGAAATAAGTGCAACACGTCAAATACTTGGGCACAATAATAACATCAGATGGAAGATAGGCCAGATAAATAAAAACCAAGATAGCACAGGCCAAAATAGCATTTAAGAAAAAGTATAACGTCTTATGCAACAAAATCTATGTCAATAGAAGTGAGAAAGAGGGTTCTTCGATAAAGCCAATTCTGATCCATGGAAGGGAATCATGTTGTACAAGAAACAAACAAATGAAAAGACAATTAGAGGCCACAGAGATGGGATTTTTTTCAGAAGAATGTTGAAAGTTCCCTGGACAGCTAAAAAGACCAATGAGGAAGTTCTAAAAGATGCAAACACAAATAGGGAGCTCCTGCAAAACATCATAAAGAAACAATCAACCGTTTTCGGGCACATCATGAGAAGATGAAAGTTTGAATATTTGGTTACAACTGGCAAAATACAGGAAAAAAGAGATAGATCTCAAACGACAAAGAGAGAAAATACTAGATAGCTTGATGTCATGGCATAGAAAACAGTCAACAACAGAATTGATACGATGCACTAGGGATAGAAGATTGTGGAAGGACATGATCGCCTACGAAAACCAGTATGGCACATGATGATGAATGACTAAATAATGACGGTTTACTTTTCGTGCCACGCTTGATGGACATTATTGCCCATCATCAATAGACTGCTCATTCAAAAAGTGGCATGTTTACTCAACGATCATGGCACATATTAATTGTGTTCTATCCACATGAATCCATATACAGCACACACACTTTTCTTTATTATGTTATTATCCACATGAATCCATATACAGCACACACACTTTTCTTTATTATGTTATTATCCACATGAATCCATATACAGCACAAACACTTTTCTTTATTATGTTATTATCCACATGAATCCATATACAGCACATACACTTTTCTTTATTATGTTATTATCCACATTGATCCATATAGAGCTCACACACATTTCTTTATCATATTATTATCCACATGTATTATATGCGTCAAAAACTTGGGCACAATAATAACATCGGATGGAAGATGCACCACAGAAATAAAAAGCAGAATAGCTCAGGCCAAAATAGCATTTCAGAAAATGAAAAATATCTGATGCAACAAATCTATGTCAATAGAAATGAGAAAGAGAGTTCATTGATGCAATATAAAACCAATTCTGACCTATGGAAGCGAATCATGGACATTAGACAAACAAATGAAAAGACTATTACAGGCCATATAGATGGGATTTCTCAGAAGAATGTTCAAAGTTTCCTGGACAGCTAAAAAGACCAATGATGAACTTCTCAAAGAGGCCAACACAAAAAGGCAGCTCTTAAAAAAACATTAAAAAGAAACAATCAACATTTTTCGGCCACATCATGAGAAGAGGAAAGTTGGAATACTTGATTACAACTGGCAAAATAAAAGTGAAGAGAGAACGCGGGCGACAAAGAGAGAAAATACTGGATAGCTTAGTGTCATGGCATGGAAAACAGTCAACAACAGAACTGATACGATGCACTGTAGATAGAAGATTGTGCATGGCCATGATCGCCTACGCCAACCGGTATGGCACTTGATGATGATGATCCATATACAGCACACACAATTTTCGTTATCATGTTATTATCCACATTAATCCATATACAGCACACACAATTTTCGTTATCATGTTATTATCCACATTTATCCATATATATCATTCACTCTACACTGACCATTTCAATTAAATTGTTAACTTTCTTATTCTCTTGACCTTCAACAAATTCACAGTACCTGTCTCTGACGTGATTCTGATTTGTTTAGATCTGATAGTCTCTTATTTCATTTATTATTTCTTAAAGTATAAAGTTATGGATATGTAATCATTAGCATACTTTTGACCGGTGTCCAATACACTCTGTTTGATCTTTGATCTTCCTTAAATAGTCCTCTAATAATGATAACCATTTCAAACCAAGTTTCAGGTTTGATAATTCTCATATTCATAATTATCTGATCTTGCTGGTTTTTTTTTTAATTGAGGAAGCTTTAAAAGATAACATATTCTTTTTTAAATAACTGCTCACATTTAGAAGCGTCCTCTTCTGGTGTACATGTCCCTGGTCCAGCTGACAGCAAGTCTGTCGTGGCTGTCATGGCACGTGGCGTCATGTAAGGCAACACCAGTGTTTCTCCATTTCGCTTCGCTATGCCAGAGTTGCCGACATAAGACCTACGCCATTTCTCTCTCTCTCTCTCTCTCTCTCTCTCTCTCTCTCTCGCCTCTGAGTTCCTCGAGAGCATAAAAATCATCTACTTTTCAGTTCTCCTTCTCCCAGTAACAACATATTGCCAGTTCTTGTACTTGTATCCTGATCTTATCAGAGCAAATGATCTAGGAAGCAGTAACGGATGACTGCTGTCACTATTGCACTATTTACAGTATTTACACTATTTACACGATTTCTTGACTGCACCTAGTTTGAGTAATTCCTGAGAATCGTCCACAGACACGCTGTATCAACTTAGTGTAGTTTAAACGCTACATTTCTTTCTGTCTCAGAGATGCAGGTCATGGAATGTATTTCAAGTAAGCAGCCATTGACATATCCTTAGTTTGACTTTTGTGAACTTTGGATACATTCCAATGGGCAGGTGGGGACGCTAGGTTGTCAGGAGGTAGCATGTCCGCCTATGGCCAGGAAGGACCCGGGTTTAAAACCCAGCACAGGCTGTATTGTTTTTTTTTATTAAGTGTTTTTAAATAAGAACAAATTAATCAGTGATTTCATTGTGACGTTACTCCCCCCCCCCACCACCACCACCAGCAACATATGATCTTCGGGGAAGTGAAATTCGAATTTTTTTCGTTCGCCAGCATTTACCTCTGACGAAGTCCCTAGAAACTAGGCACTGAATTTTGCGTGTTAATCCGTTTTTTTCCTGGGTCCCTTACCGCACAGGCAGATAACTCCGTCTTCGGAGGTACTCATATTTTTTCCGTTGATTAATAACTGACGTTTCATGCCGGACCTCGCTGCTGAGATAAAGGGTGGTTGCCTCAGAGAGAAATCATTAATACAAAATTCCAACTGATGCAGCGGGGATTTGAACCCACAACCTCTCTGTCTCGAGGGCGGCGTCTTGCCGTCAGTCCCCAAAATCCGAATTTAGAGAATTAATCTCGCATCTAGCACTCTCAGATAATGACAATAAACAGGAAGTCCCGTGTGCGCTCGCACATGTTAAAGAACTCTTGACAGTTAAAATCGAAAAAAGTAGGGCATACATTTAGTCACTGCCTGGGCAAAAGTGCCAGCCAAGAAATAAACCACCCATACCGTGGATCCCAAGCCGTGTTACGGTGTTCGTTCACCTAGGTCAGAATTCTCCTTGAATATGCTCGAAATCTCTCTCTCTCTCTCTCTCTCTCTCTCGAGAGAGAGAGAGAGAGAGAGAGAGACAGAGATATTGGAACACCTATGGATTCGCCTGGTGTGCATTTATGATCCTAACAATAATATATGAATTCCTCCATATGCTGTAGTTATGTTGGTGATATTGTTACTCCCCCCAATCTCATGTCTATAAACAAGTCCTTACATTCAAGTTTGTGTTCAGATATACACATTGGTTTTGTCTTTGTTACGCTTATGGCCCTGACTAACGCCCCTTTTATCTTTATGTGCAGTATGTTGCTGTGTTTGAGCAATCTGTCTGTGTTGAAATGGATTGGTGGCAATGGAGAAGTCATATTTTTCTTCTTTTCTTCCTCATTTATCTTTCAGCGTCGAGGGAAGACATAATTCTGGGTCTTTTGCTATTCTCTAAGCAAATGCTGCTGTTTCCTATTGTTTATAATATTCTGTTAATCCTTTTCGTGATGGCCCCGTGAGTCTGGTGTTCTCCTAAAGTTCATTAAAGACTCGGTCTGTTGTCTCTTGATCTTTCTGTTTTATCACGTGATCAAACCATTTTATCCGTTGTCTCTTTACGTATTTTATGGTGGGAATTGTTCCTAGCTTTTTCTCTCAGTTCTTCATTTCTGATCTTATTTCCCAGGTTGTTTCCTCTCATTCGTCTAACACACGTATTGTTCCTGACGCTATAGTCCAAATATGACATTGGTGCTACAACATTGGAATATAGATTGTGTTGTAGGATGCTCTATTTGCCTCGAGTTATTTACTTGTTGGACAATAGTGGTGATAGCTGTCCATTATGTTTGACATGCTTTGTCGCATCTATGTTGAGTCTATTTCTCTATCTCTATTATTGACCTTTCTAGCCGTAGCTTGCCCATAGGGCATAGACCCAGATACTCTTTCTCTTATATACATTTTATTCTATAAGTTTTCAATCCTTGTAAAGATCTTTTATCAAATCTCGCCATTTTTTTCTGTTCTATGCAAGCAACTCTATCTCATTGAGGGAGCCGATTTCTGCTGTATTGCCTCTCTGATCAATGTTTTTCTGTGTCTTTCTGGGTCGGCGTCTTTTCCTCTTACCTGTTGTTCCCCACATAAGGGCTTGCTTTGTTATTCGATTATTATCTCTTCCCATCACATGTCCAACATATGACCATCGTCTTATCTTTATTACTGAAGATATTAGTGGTTGATTTGCGATTTCTCTAATTTCCTCTTTTGTTTTGAATTCGTTTCAAGCTATACCAAGTATTTTCCTTAGACATTTATTTTCGAATACGTTCAACTTTGTTTCTATGTCTCTTGTTGTTTTCCAGCTCTCACATGCACACATAAGGGTTGATAGTACATTTGATTTGAATAGTCTATGTTTTGGTGTTTGTGCTGATGAGTTTTGATTTCCACAACTTTTCAAGGCTTCTGAAAGACATTGCTGCTTTAGCTATTCTGATTCTAATTTCTTTACTTGTATCCCCTTCTCGATCAATGTGACTTCCAAGATAGATAAAGCGATTGATCTTGGTCTATTTCTGCTGCTTGTGAATTGTCGTTTGTCACTAGACTTCCTAGATACTTCACTTCTTGTTTTAATTGTCTGCCGTCTATCGTTATGCTCTTGTGTTTTGTTTCATTTTTCGACGACATTCATGACTTATTTTTTGTTCATGTTAATTTTCATTTTGCAATGAGTGTCTGTGCTGTTGAATCTATTTGAGTGTTCCTGTAGGTCTTTTATTTGCCCATGTATTAATGCATGCTCGTCGACAAATGGCAGCTCGTTAACCTCCTCTGTGTCCGATGGGTTGACTAACTTATACATGTAATCCTCGTATTAATAACCAATAGAGGAGAATGGAGAGGTAACGAGATCGATATATTCCCAAGTCTTACACAACCGAGAATATTGCCTGCTGTAATGGCATTACTGTTGACTGTCTCATCAACAATTGTAGAAAGTTAGATCTTGTTTTTAAGGGGATAGCGTCCTTCACTTCCATTCTTGTTCAAATGGTGGATCCATTTTGATAAACTGAGTCTCCGGGTTACGTGTTTGCCATCAAAAACCAATTTCAAATCAACATAGTTGTTGGCAAATAAAGTAAAGAAAAAGTAAAGATTGTCGTCACGCCACGTGGCGTACAGGGAATATGGTGTTAGTGACCATCATTTTTACAGACCTTCGGCACGTGATTTTATTGGGGTAAGGTGATCGGGAATATGTTGTTGGCAAGTATTTCCTTGAAATTCTGAGAACACTCTTCCTTTACATTTTTCATGATGAATCTATGATCAGTATATCTTTTGGTTTTTTTCTGAAGTTTTTATTTTTTTTTCTACATCCCCTAGAATGTACTCTACTGCAATGGAAAAGCTTTTAGCTGTACTAAGCATATATATATGGCCCTTTTTCGTCTTGTCAGACGGTCTAGTGGAGGCTATTGCGTATTTTTTTGAGGTATTGTTTTTGCCGAACAGCTTCTCTCGTGGCTAATTCTACCAATGTTTGACAAACACACGCGGTCACATAATGAACAGGTCAGGCTCGCTGGTCCACAGGGTTTACCATCCTTTTTCATGAGTCTCTTCTCTTCTAAGTCCTGTCTTAGAACAGTCTCAAATGTTGTTATACCGTTCCTTATACGTGCTCTCCATGATGTGCGATCACTTGCCAGATGTTGCCAGTCGTTTTCACAGATGGAGAAGTCTTTCAGAGATGATTTGCAGATATCTCTATATCGTAGTTTAGGTCTGCCGATTTGTCGTTTTCCGTGTTTTAGCTCGCCATATAGTATTTGCCTAGGAATGCGTTTTTCTTCCATCTGTTGGACATGCCCCAGCCATCTTAGCCTTCGACTTCTGAGCATCGACATGATTGTTAGGGTCTTAGCACGTTGCAGGACAGTTAAGTTGGTTATTTTGTCCTGCCATTTGATGTGCATTATTTTGCGGAGACATCGCATGTGGAAGACATTTAGTCTTTTTTCCTGGTTTGAGTATGTTGTCCAGGTTTCGGATCCATATAGTAGTGTGCTAAGCACACAAGTTTGATATATTAAGAGTTTAGTCTTTTGAGTTAGTTTCGTGTTGTTCCATGCCCTTTTTGTGAGTTTGCGAAGGTCGTAGCTGCCTTACCAATTCGACAGTTTATTTCTTCATCAAGAGAGATGGTTTGCGTAACTGTGGATCCAAGATATGTAAATTTCTGTACTGATTCTAGTGGGCAGTCTTTTAGAGTAATAGATATAGGTTTGAAGTCACCTTGATTTAGTATTACTGTCTTCTGAACATTAATTGACAGTGAAAAAAGGTCGCATGCTTTATCCAGGTTGTTGATCAGCGACTGTATGGTGGCCTCACTATGAGCGACTAGGGCTGCATCGTCAGCAAATAAAAATTCTTTAATTTTTATAAGCATATACATATCAATATAAATATATCCTATGTAATAAATCATAGTCAATGTTAGAAAACGTTTCTTAAAGTGCTACATCGAACCTACTAAATGGAAGCAAGTCATGCACAACACGTGTAAGACAACACAAAGAGCATTGGAGGCAGCTCAGATGTGGTTTATCAGAACATTGCTATGAATTCCATAGATAGCAACGATAACAAATGAAGAATGTTTATAACGAGCTGGAGAAACCAGAAATATCATCATAATCATAAGGAAGAGACAATCTACATTTATTGGACATATGCGAAAAGAAAGCATTGAAAATACTATAACAACAGGCCGAATGAATGGAAAGAAGAGCAGAGGAAAAACAAGAGAAAATTTATTGAACAGCTTATCATAGAGCATAGTTTTCATGTATCCTTTGTTTGGGTTTGATTTTGCACTGTTGAACATCCAAAAGCTGTTTAAATTTGCATAAACCGATTATTAATTAAGTTTTTTAGTTGGTGATAACTTTGCTGGTTCCACCATCTAGTGTTACAGTGTATCTGTGCATGTGAGAGTGTTCATTGCAGCAAACACCTGGTTCTTCTTTTTTCACTCAAGTTGAAGTCTTTAAAATTATGACTAGGGTATTGTTGAATGTTTATGTTCAGTCCACTTTATTTACTTATTTTTCTTTTCTTTCCCCTGAAGTGGCAGTTAGAGGCTGAATGGTTAGTGCCTTTTCTATTAACAAAAGGTGTTTGGGTTCAACTTCCTGTTGTTGATATTTATTATCGGATCATCACAGAAGGTCATTATCCGGCCACAGGAAGTGGGTACTAGTGACTTTTTTTTTTAAACTAGAGAGCTAGCCCATGGGGAAGCCGACCACATCACCCACATGTACACGCTGGTGAATGTAAAGAAAATGTTGACACTTGTACCATATTCACCATACCTCTTAAAGTGTGATGATAATCTTTACTTAACTTGACTATTCCTCTTCAAAACAGGCATGAAACCTGTATGTCTTATCTTCTCTTACAGAATAAAGTACATATTTCTAAATGGCTTAAGTATCTTAGCTTTTGCTTATCTGATTTAGGTTATACTTAGTCTGTTTGAAGTTTCTCATCTCTGTCTTTCCTTTTCTGCGTCCTCTACCTCTTATTTCCTCACCCTACATCCTATTTGCCTTTCAGGACGAGATATCGTTTGTCAGGTTTTGTGTGTGTGTGTATTTTTTTGTGTGTGTTAGCTCTGCTACAACCTGTTTTAAAGCGTTTCTAATCTTCCATCAATCCATCTTTGACGTGGGTGCCTCATGAATGTGGTATTTTCACCGTGTTTGTTGTTGGCTCGTTGGCATTTATCGTTCTCCCTTGTCACGTGACAAATTCATTTTATCTGTTGGTTCTTGGTTTGCTCATAGGCGGTTGTTGTTCCTAGCTTTTTTCACTCATTCCTTCATTTCTGATCTCGTGCTGTTTCCTGTCATGCGCCTAACACATCTAATTTTGGTTGTGATTATTGTCTTAATGTCCTTGAGCCTAAGACAGACATTGGTAGCACAAAAACGTGGGAATGAAGTTCGTGTTGTAGAGATCCCGTTTTTCCTCTAGTGTTATTTCCTTGTTTAAATGCAGCGGTGACATCTGTCCAATATCTGAACAAGCTTTGTTGCATCTTATCAATTGAATCTCATCTATGACCTGGTTGTTATATTTCATAAACTCTTCATAAATGTTGAACATTTAACCGCAGGACTAAGATTCCTCATTCTGTCTTGTCTGAGCTCTGTCTGTCTAAACCTCCATAGTTTGGCAGGAAATGACGTCAGAACAAAGAATTCTGGTACGGCTTTGGTGAATAATAGTCAAACTTGTAAATCGCAATTGGTACATTTTGTGGACGACGTTACGAGCAGCGCATGAATTGTTTAGTAATCCCAGTGTCAATTAATTAAAAGATAACCAGCCTGAAATATTGAGGATAATCAGCACCGGTCAGTGTGCAAAATGTATCAGTAAAGATAAGATAATATGTAGAGACAATAATAGATTACATGTCAATGTATCAGTAAAGATAAGACAATATGTAGAGACAATAATAGATTACATGTAAATGTATCAGTAAAGATAAGACAATATGTAGAGATAATAATAGATTACATGTAAATGTATCAGTAAAGATAAGACAATATGTAGAGACAATAATAGATTACATGTAAATGTATCAGTAAAGATAAGATAATATGTAGAGACAATAATAGATTACATGTCAATGTATCAGTAAAGATAAGACAATATGTAGAGACAATAATAGATTACATGTAAATGTATCAGTAAAGATAAGATAATATGTAGAGACAATAATAGATTACATGTCAATGTATCAGTAAAGATAAGACAATATGTAGAGACAATAATAGATTACATGTCAATGTATCAGTCAAGATAAGATATCTCCTTTAACTGCACACAACATGTGTAGCGGAGATGGTCAATTGTAACTGTTTACAGACTCTTTGACAAGAACGAGTCCGATTCCTCATCATCATGTACCGTGCCTGCTGGCGTAGGCGATCATGTCTCTCCACAACTTTCGATCTCGACAGTTATTTATCATCTCTGTTGTTGACCTTCTGCCAAGCCATTCTCTTAAGCTGTCTGGTATCTTTTCTCCCTGCTTCCCTCTATCTCTTCGTCCCTCAATTTTCCCAGTTGTTACAATATATTCCAGTTGTTCCCTTCTCATTGCATGGTCAAAAAATGATGATTGTTTATTCCTAATATTGCATATTAGCACTCTTTTTGTTTTGGCCTCTTTCATGACGTTTTCATTACTCTTCGTAGCTGCACGTGGTATTCCCAACATTATTCTGTAAAACCACTTTGGAAGGCAATATAAAATAACCGTCGAAATGTCTTTGTACAATCATGAATCACCACAATAACACAATTCACGAGTCCGACTAGGAACATGAGAATAGCAACTGGAAAGTAATGTTAATGTGATAACTAATGTAATATGGACAGTCTGATATTATAGAGATGCATAGATCATCCCTACACAGTGCAGATCATTAATGTGTTGATGTTTACTACATCATGCTGGTTACACGCATTTATATTCAGTTCCCTCCGTCACGAAATCATTCTTGTTCTGAGAGATTATCAATTCCTCACGTGTCAGAATTACACCACCTGTCAGTCAGTTTAGCATTACTCATTAACACCACATATCAGTCAGTTCAGCATTACTCATTAACACCACATGTCAGTCAGTTTAGCATTACTCATTAGCACCACATATCAGTCAGTTCAGCATTACTCATTAACACCACATGTCAGTCAGTTCAGCATTACTCATTAACACCACATGTCAGTCAGTTCAGCATTACTCATTAACACCACATGTCAGTCAGTTCAGCATTACTCATTAACACCACATCTCAGTCAGTTTAGCATTACTCATTAACACCACATGTCAGTCAGTTCAGCATTACTCATTAACACCACCTGTCAGTCAGTTCAGCATTACTCATTAACACCACATGTCAGTCAGTTTAACATTACTCATTAACACCACATGTCAGTCAGTCTAGCATTACTCATTAACACCACTTGTCTGTCAGTTCAGCATTACTCATTAACACCACCTGTCAGTCAGTTCAGCATTACTCATTAACACCACATGTCAGTCAGTTCAGCATTACTCATTAACACCACTTGTCAACTTGTCTGTCAGTTCAGCATTACTCTTTAACACCACTTGTCTGTCAGTTCAGCATTACTCATTAACACCACATGTCAGTCAGTTCAGCATTACTCATTAACACAACATGTCAGTCAGTTCAGCATTACTCATTAACACCACATGTCTGTCAGTTCAGCATTACTCTTTAACACCACCTGTCAGTCAGTTCAGCATTACTCATTAACACCACATGTCAGTCAGTTCAGCATTACTCATTAACACCACATGTCAGTCAGTTTAGCATTACTCATTAACACCACCTGTCAGTCAGTTCAGCATTACTCATTATGCAGTAACTGTGAATTTTCACTTTATTCCTCTTGACAAGATCTGAAATTTATAAATATATATATATGGCATTTTATAGGCATATATTTATATATGTGAGGACATTGATCGAAAAGTACACAGAAGTAAACAAACCAATATATGCCTGCTTCATAGACTACACCAAAGCATTTGATAGAATACACCATAATCAACGTATAGACTGTCTAAAAGATATAAATCTGGATGACACAGACATACGACTGATATGTAATTTGCACTGGGAGTAAACAGCAATAATAAAATATAACAAGGAGAACTCTACACCCATTGATATAACAAAGAGGAGTAAAACTAGGATGCATCCTATCACCAAGCTTGTTCAATCTATACACTGAGCAAATCTTTAAAAACATCTCAGAGATGCCAGGCCTAAACATTAATGGGAAGATAACCAATAACCTAAGATATGCTGATGATACTGTTCTACTAGCAGAAAATCCTAAAGTTCTACAACAATTGCTTAATGTGATAAACATGACAAGCAAAAAATATGGACTAGATATGAATATCAAAAAGACTAAAACTGTGATCATAGACAAAGGAAATTCTCAAGACCTACAATTAAATATCAAAGTTGAAGGAATACATCTAGAGACAGTTCAGAACTACAACTACCTGGGACATACTATAACCAGTGATGGAAAATGTACAACTGAAATAAATAAAAGAATAGGTATGGCAAAAAGTAATTTCAAAGCCATGAAAAAATATACTAACATCAAAACAAATAACAACAGGACTAAAACTAAGAATAGCAAAATGTTACATCTTCTCAATATTCCTGTATGGTGCAGAAACATGGACATTAGACAAGAAAACAGAACAGAAAATTGAGGCCTTTGAAATGTGGATTTACAGAAGAATATGTAGAATTGGATGGAAGGAAAAGAAAACAAACGAGGAAGTTTTAGGACGACTAAGGGTGAAAAAAGAACTACTAAACACAATTAGAGCAAGACAAATGACATTTTTTGGTCATGTTAAAAGACACAACAGTCTAATAAAAGTAATATTAGAGGGGACAATACAAGGTAAAAGAGGCAGAGGCAGACCAAGACTAACATGGACGAGTAACATCAAAATATGGACTAGTCAGCCTATGACAATCTGCACCATCAAAGCAAGAGACAGAGTGAAATGGCGCTCCATGGTAGCCAACCTTCGATGCGGAGACGGCACTCGATGATGATGATGGCATTTTGCGTCTTGACAGACGGTTGGTAGCAAGCATTCGTGATAAGTAACTAGTTTTTGGTAAAAAAAAATGAGTGTCTTATGCTGGATGCGCCTTTTGTATTCTGAATTTAATATCAGCACTGCCTCGAAAGTTGCTGTGCCATTTGTTATTTTTGTTCTTAATGTGTCACAATCTGCAGCCAGATTTTCCCAGTTTCTTTAACTGATGGAGAATTCCCTCAAAAGAACCCCTGCAAGAATCCTTATATCTCAGCACTGGTCTGCCCTTTGGTCTTTTCTCCGTCCTTAAGTTCGTCAAACAATATTTGTTGGGGAAAACAAATGTTTGTCATTCTTCTTACATGACCAAGTCACCTTAGTCTACGACTCCTGAGTGTTGCCATGATGGATGAGAGTTTGACTCGTTATAAGATATTATAATTGGTTACTTTGTCCTGCCATGATGGATGGGAGTTTGACTCGTTATAAGATATTATAATTGGTTACTTTGTCCTGCCATGATGGATGAGAGTTTGACTCGTTATAAGATATTATAATTGGTTACTTTGTCCTGCCATGATGGATGAGAGTTTGACTCGTTATAAGATATTATAATTGGTTACTTTGTCCTGCCATGATGTATGAGAGTTTGACTCGTTATAAAATATTATAATTGGTTACTTTGTCCTGCCATGATGGATGAGAGTTTGACTCGTTATAAGATATTATAATTGGTTACTTTGTCCTGCCATGATGGATGAGAGTTTGACTCGTTATAAAATATTATAATTGGTTACTTTGTCCTGCCATGATGGATGAGAGTTTGATTCGTTATAAGATATTATAATTGGTTACTTTGTCCTGCCATGATGGATGAGAGTTTGACTCGTTATAAAATATTATAATTGGTTACTTTGTCCTGCCATGATGGATGAGAGTTTGACTCGTTATAAGATATTATAATTGGTTACTTTGTTCTGCCATGATGGATGAGAGTTTGACTCGTTATAAGATATTATAATTGGTTACTTTGTCCTGCCATGATGGATGAGAGTTTGAATCGTTATAAGATATTATAATTGGTTACTTTGTCCTGCCATGATGGATGAGAGTTTGACTCGTTATAAAATAGTATAATTGGTTACTTTGTCCTGCCATGATGGATGAGAGTTTGACTCGTTATAAGATATTATAATTGGTTACTTTGTCCTGCCATGATGGATGGGAGTTTGACTCGTTATAAGATATTATAATTGGTTACTTTGTCCTGCCATGATGGATGAGAGTTTGACTCGTTATAAGATATTATAATTGGTTACTGTGTCCTGCCATGATGGATGAGAGTTTGACTCGTTATAAGATATTATAATTGGTTACTTTGTTCTGCCATTTGATGTTCATAATATTTTGAAGGCAACGCACATGCAAGCTGTTTAACCTTTTCTCCTGCCCTCTATAGGTAATTCATGTAATCGCAGCAAAAGATACTCTGAAAAAGATGAATATCTCAGCCCTGTAAATATTATATTAAAGAGGAGAACAATGTCGGTAATATCATACTATTTATAAATGAAATAAAAAGTAACGAAATGTATATACTACCTCAACAACCATCGTCAAGCTTGCAATGTTCTCGTTGACTAGTAACAACAATGTCGCCCTCAACAATCACTTCTGCCTGTGCGTACACACTTGATATACATAAGTGCAGGTGACGTTACTGTAGTCATAAACTCCACGTCTTTGTGTAATCGCTTTTGCAACTATGAGTTGGCAGACATTACCTCTCTATATATAACGTGTGTCTTTAATATTGAAGTTGATGGATCAATACCAACTTACTCAATCACTATTTTTTTATGTAGAAAATTCTCAAATATTCAAGTCCATAAAGTTGTAGCTGTCAGTTATAACGTTGATTAGTCCGCAATGTTAGAAATAAGCAAAACATGTCACATGGATTGTTCTCCAACTGATCAATCATCATTTTTTAGCCATGTGATGAGAAGAGAACAACTGGAATATATTGTAACAACTGGGAAAATTGAGGGACGAAGAGATAGAGGAAAGCAAGCGAAAAAATACCAGACAGCTTAAGAGAATGGCTTGGCAGAAGGTCAACAACAGAAATGATAAATAATTGTCGAGATCGAAAGTTGCTGTGAGACATGATCACCTACGCCAGGAGGCCCGGTACTTGATGATGATGATAATGATGGATTGTTCTCAACCTATGCATTGCTCCCTACATAAACAAATCAGTATCGGGTTGCATGTCCCTTGCAGAACGTAGCCCACATCACAGCCGTTTGTAGAGCATCTCTGTCTCTTGCCAGTCTCCCATTTCTGTTTAAATGTTTCTTCGATGTCTTGAGATCAAATTTTTTCTTGTTCTGCCTCTTTCTCTCGTCTTCAGCAACCATGCTTTCCATTATTGTTCTTTACAACCCACTGGGTCCTTTGATATGGCGAGGTATTTTTAATTCCTTTGTTATATGTTGTACCTAAGTCAGCTCTTTTCAATGTTCAGTTTTAATTTGTGTTGATTTTCTCTGTTTGATTACCAAAGGCACCTTTAGGATTTTTCTGTACCATTTTGTTTCGAATAAATACATTTTCTTTTTTTTTTTTTTTTGCGAGATTATCCATGATTCACAACCATATGTTGCTATTGAGAAGATACATGGTAATTAAATATAAAGTGGTATTAAACAGCTAACCCAATAGAGAGACAAAACAAGCTATAATGTACTAACTTTGACCTTCGACAGATACAAGACAACGAATAACAAAACGCAAATACTTTGATTTATCAAAGCATAAAGATGTTGATCAATGAAGAAAGAAAGGCCCGAATGGAGAAAATGAGCTGTCACGTGCGAGCTCAAAATGGGAAGTGTGGCCTGTCTTCATTTACCTGCTGGTCATGTGATACTTTTGTTTTGCTTTTGTTCAGCAGCTTTAACTTCTAGGCGAAGTACTTAGAGTCTAGCTGACATGTCCATGTTAATGCGTTTTTAGCAAAGAATCGCAGACTGTTTCTCCCCTCGACGCCAAAGACAATGGAGGAAGGATAGAAGAAGAAGAAGAATGCTTTTTTAACAGCAGCCGTGTGCACTGGGGTCCCTCGCCATACAGGCAAATAACTCCGACTTCAGAGGTAATCGTATTTTTTCCGTCGATGAGTGATTGACGTTTCAAGCCAGGCCTTGCTGCTGAGACCAGGGGTGGTTGCCGCAGAGAGAAATAATAAATAAAATTTCCACCTTGGGCAGCCGGGATTTGAACTCACAACCATTCTGCGTCGAGACCGGCGTCTTGCCTCGAGACCAACCAGTCCCCCTTTGTTGAATGATATGACCCATGGAGCAGGTAGAAAATCGTTCGCAAAAAGGTGAAGAAAATACAGAAAATTGTGAATTAGAACATATGAACATTTAGTTGCTGTGAAAGTGTTTTGAGAGTTTCCAAGTTGTGCTTCATATTTCTTATAATCGTAAGTAAGTTGATGGAGAGATTGAATGTTACATGTTGTACAAAGAAATGCACTTATTGAATGTTCAATAGTCATCGGTGATAAACCTCTGAACGTCCAGAATTAAAGAATATTAATTCAAGAGAAGTGCATCCGCTATATTATATCACGTGTCAAGAATTATAAATCAATAAACATGATTATGATTATATGCCAACTGGGAAGTTTGTGTTAACTACATTGTAAAAGTAAAGTAAAGTACCCCCGTCACGCCAAGTGGCGTATAAGGAAATATGGTGTTAGTGACCCTATATTTTACAGACCTTCAGCACATGATTTTTGGGGTAATGTAGTTGGTATTACGCCCGTGCTGCTTTACTTTCCCAGAAAAAAATCCGGTACCCGTTTAAGGCTGGGTGAACCCGGAAGCCGTCGGTTGGGATCGAACCCTACCCCTTGTCCTTTAACTACATTGTGATCAATGTAATGTGTTGTGATGTGGCTCCAACTATACTAACAATAATAAATAACATCACAACTCTATAACACTTGAATCGACTTCTTAGCACATGAGTTTTCACCCAAATGTTCGGCCACCTATCCACGAGTGTTTGGACGGGACATTGTCGCTTCAAGCATCGATGCTCACGACGGCATTGCTCACCTTCCCAGAGTACTACCCTGGTACCTATTTCTGCCAGCGGCTCGGTCGACCGCGGGCGTATTTTATTTTCTTACCACGATTACAGTTCACACTGCCTCCAGCGGTAATCGGACACGGGTTGTCCGAACGTCGGTACCCCAGTCGGGTGGTTTTACCAACTAGGCTATGGAGGCCCTCTTAAGTAGCGATATTTCTCTGCATTATGTACAGTCAGGTTTGCTTCATTTTTTCCTCCATATTGATGTGAAATCATCGTTCTTCCAATCCTGTGGTACTTCTCGCTGTATCCAAACCGTGTAGTATAACTCAGTGATTAACAAACTTTAAAACCGGCGGTCCCTCTCTCTGGTGATCATATATCGGAGGCGCCTCATGGCAGTTACGATGGCAGTATGCTCAAATTGTCTGATGTGATGCATAAGATAATGAGTGGCACAGAATTAATACGATCCAGCGTGTAGAAACCCATTTATGCACTAAACATATTGAACCTATGTGAATGTTGTCGTTTTATGATTTCTAAACACTGAGTAGGCACACGAGAATGTCCACCTCACGCCCTCCTTGGCAAAGTCTGACGGCGTCCCTGGGTGCCGGGCTGCGCACTTTGGGAAGCACTGGTACAACTATACCATGTAGCTCCACTGTAGCCATTGTGATTCTCTGTATTCCCTCATAGAATATATTTGTGTGTCTTTAATGACAATCTTCAATTGACTAAATATACTCGAAACAGTTGTTATTCTGTTTGGTTTCAATCCCAATGTTTATTATATTTCCTCTTCTGAACTGCTGATTTCATTATTTGATTCCTCCAATGAATTATTTTCACTTGTTGTTTGTTGTTTATTGTTTGTTGTTTATTGTTTCTTACTTTCTCACATAGCTCGCCAGATACTTTCAACAAGTTGACTTTAGATCCCATTCTTCTTTAACTATTCTTGTTTCCGTTTGTAGTTTCAATTACGATCTTTTCAGTTTGGTTTCAAACGCTCTACGTGTCAGTTCCCTTTATGTTTTCTCTGTAGAATTGGGTCTTGTGCTATTTCGAATGTAATTTTCGTGCGTTCACTTTTGCTATTCCCACAATTTTAATCTTTCACTTATTTTTTTCTCGCTTTTTAAGTCAAGAAATAATCCCTCTTGTTGTGCATTATTTTTTAGAGCAGATCAGACACGAGTGTCGTTCACTGATTTGCTAACTTGCCAGTTTGTTCAAACACATTATAGAACGAACAGTTCATACTGTATCAGTATTGCTGATGCATGCAATTTAAAAATGTCCAAGCTTACATTTTCTGCAAATTTTGTTTTGGCATTTTAGTGGCTACAAACATAACACATTTACAGCTTTAAATTAAAATATAAAATATTATTTGCGGCTGCGACATCCGACCCTCGTTATGTTGTCAGTTAATCTACGTTGACTTAGCAAATACATAAGGCCTGATGTGTCATTAACAGTCCACTCCTGCTGAAGTACTTTCATAGTGAGCTATTGAAACGATGGGAAACACTCACGTGGCTTCGAGTTCTCGTGATGTTAGATGAAGAGAAAGGAAGAACCATTGTATGTCTCTTCACTTCCTAATTACCCCAACACGACTTCTCATGATGATAATGCAGCACCTAAATTGTATATTTCATTATTTAAATGTCCCGATTTTCTAATTGTTTAATGTGGCATTATTCTGTACATTTAGTTAAAGAATATACCCTGAAAGTTCATGAGAAAGTGCCATCAAGTAATCCCAATGAGAGTATTTAAAAAATCATCATCACCAAGAACTGTTCTTGTTGACACAAGTGAGTACGTCTATATAATCAGAACTTGTTATCTCTACTTGTGTGTATCAGTTCTTTCTTTAACTTCCTATAAAACTCATTTAGAAAACTGTTTAACTTTTCTGTTTCTGCCTATCTCTTCTTATCTATTGTTTGCCTTCCATTCACAATCTACTGCCCCTTACCGCAATTCATTGCATAAACAGACAAACTATTGCTTCCTCATGATGTTAGGAAAACCTTGTAATTTACTTTTACTTGACCACGGGATTCTGAACAGTCCTCTCTAGAACCCAATTTCTCTGACCACCAACGATTTTATTCTCTTTTTTCCTATTGTCCAGCTCACGTTTAAAATAAAAACTGACTCTATAAATAAAAGTGAGGTACTCTTGTTTTTATTTTAATTGTCAAATATTGGTTACGAAATCGTGGCCTTTGCCCTGGGCAACATGCGACACATTGTACACCTATCGGACGGTAACATCGCTCTCGAGTATTTGAATTCATTGAGAAGTTGTAATGCAATCACATTTGTTGTTACAATTGAATTATTTTTAAAGAAATACATTTTTTTTTAAATATAAGTATAACATAAATATAATAAGGGAGCCGTGATAACTCAGTGGTTAGTGAACAGGACTACAAAGAACAGACGGTAGGGTTCGATCCAAACCGACGGATTCCGGTTCACCCAGCCTTAAATGGGTACCGGATTTTTTTCTGGGAAAGTAAAGCGGCACGGGGAGTAATACCGACCACATTACCCCAAAAATCATGGGCCGAAGGTCTGTAAAATTTATGGTCACTAACACCATATTCCCTATACGCCACTTGGCGTGACGGGGGTACTTTATTTTTACTTTACTATAAATATAATAAAATAAAAAAAATGTCATTTTCTTCGTGACCATTACTTTTATCATTTTGTTCTATTGAAGGTAATATCATTTATTTCCTTTCATTATAACGTGAACTCATTTTCAATTGTTATTGTTAATACTTTGTCATCTGCCTACCTCATGTTACTCTAAAGTTGAGTTGAAATATGATTACCGCAGTGACTTGGGCAGTGCCTTCCCTTTACATTCCGTTGGTCACATATTATCTCCCGATAAACATTTTACTGAGGTCTCGTGCCCTTGACAGTGGATTGCTTGTTCTACATCACGGTGCCCTTGTATAGCGTCCTTCTTGCTTTCCCTGGCAGGCAGCTGTAAGGTGTACTGTCTACTGCATACAGTAGTAGGTAAGTGCCTACTAGACTGGACTTTTCTTGTAATATATTAAACTATATGCTGTGTTTTGTGATAAATCCCTCATTTGCAGATTTGTGGGTACACTGATCGTACAGCATTTAATATTCCAACTTAGAGATGAACCATAACTAACAAAGATAAAGTTACCTAAGTTTTTAGTTAACATTTCTTTAGCGTTTGAAAAACAGTGAGTTGCCTAGTGACATTTTAAGATGTCTGTATAATCAATTATATCATGAAATGAATCATTTCTTTCTCAGACTACATCATGGACACACATCGATGCCTTATAATTCATGAACTATGCTAAGTCATTCATGAGCTATCAGATATGACATAACACAGTCATGAACATTGTGATGTTCAGAGATGTTCATCTTATATACATGAACATCTGCACAAAGGAGAAACAAAAGTGGAACAAACAAGTAAAGTATTTTGTTATTCGAAATTGCAACAAATACAAAATAATGTTGTAGGTACGTTTAATACTCATTGTCCTCAAAAGTGATAACCAAGAATAAGAAGATGCACAACTGTTAATTAAAGTACATGCATAATTCACATCTTTCTGTCCGCGTACTATATTTTCAAAAGCGAGCAATACACTTTCTTTTATTAAATTATTTGTAAATTAAGTTACTACCCATTACATACAACACAATCGTGTTGCTGTCAATAAACCAATGAGACCGAACGGGTGTTAGGAACCTTCGACAACACATAAACTCCATACACTTTGTCCCCGCTTATGAACATGAAAAGTCATCTCTTTGCTGTGCGCATTCTAAGAGTTTAGCGCAGTAGTAGGGTCAGCGGCACAACAGACCAAGACCTAGTTGTTCTACCTTCTCGTCAGTTTCTCCCGGTAACAGCCCACGTCAAAACAGGCCGGCTAACAGAAGCTAGGATCGTCGCGTTCCATGTAGCGGTGGCTCTTACATAGAAGAGCCAGTGTTGCAGTAAATCTATGTTGGACAAGGAATTTCCCAGTATTGTCTGGGACTGGACAATTTCCAAATTCTCCAGTAAAAGTCGGGAGTGTACCTGACTTTAAACAAACTCCAAATTCTCCAGTAAAAGTCGGGAGTATACCTGGTTGTAGAAAAACTCCAAATTCTCCAGTAAAAGTCGGGAGTATACCTGGCTGTAGACAAACTCCAAATTCTCCAGTAAAAGTCGGGAGTATACCTGGCTGTAGATAAACTCCAAATTCTCCAGTAAAAGTCGGGAGTATACCTGGCTCTAGACAAACTCCAAATTCTCCAGTAAGAGTCGGGAGTATACCTGGCTGTAGACAAACTCCAAATTCTCCAGTAACAGTCGGGAGTATACCTGGCTCTAGACAAACTCCAAATTCTCCAGTAAGAGTCGGGAGTATACCTGGCTGTAAACAAACTCCAAATTCTCCAGTAACAGTCGGGAGTATACCTGGCTCTAGACAAACTCCAAATTCTCCAGTAAGAGTCGGGAGTATACCTGGCTGTAAACAAACTCCAAATTCTCCAGTAACAGTCGGGAGTATACCTGGCTCTAGACAAACTCCAAATTCTGCAGTAAAAGTCGGAAATGTAACACCAAATGAGCCTCCAGTTGGCATCAACTCGTGGCATCAACAACAACAACTGTGATCATTCTCGAGTGACCTACTTTGATGCATGACTTTATCTTTCTTCATCGACAGCTCCTCAAAACAACAAGAATGAAAGCAGCCATAATACAAGCATATCTACAATCATGTAACAAGAAAATTATCCAGTATTGTCCCTCGTCATTATGTGAAGATCAATTCGCCAAATACTTGACCAGAGCGAACGAATCAAGTTAGAAGCGCTTCTAGATTGATAATAATGCACATTATGCTGACATATACATTCTATACATTGACTTTAGCGACCCGAGAGCAGGTCTTTCTCATGTGGACAGAAAGTTCGCCTTATAATGTCAGGTATACCATGAAAGAGCGATGATTAGGCTCCGATCTATGAAATAGTAATGTTCTTTGTGTGAGAAAAGCCGTTATAGCAAGCAGAGCTGCTGGACCAATGAATGCTCTGTAGTTGCTTGATTACGAAACATTGTGTGATCATTGTTGCTAATAGTTGAAACATATGTGTAGGAAGTTTAGAAAACGTTTAGCGTTTATCATAATACTTGTGAAGTTTCAATTCATGTGATGTTATTTTTATTATTAAAGTAAATCAACTCATTTTCTCCACTTTGCTCTCTGTATATATTCAAGAGTCAGAACGAATATTTATTTTTATTGTTCGGTGTTATTTTTTTGAAAAAAAAAATAATAATCAAAGTCAACGCCTTCAAAATTAAAGTTCTAGTAAAAGTGAGTGGAACTTAAAAAAATATATATATATATTTGTAAAGTGGTCGTTAACCTGTATATTGCTATTGGATGTATATTTCAATATAATTAGAAGTTGCTGCGATATTGAACTTACGTCAATTCTGTGTGTCCAGAATTTTATTTTCCATTGTAAAACTTTAAATGTGTAAACTAATCTACAAAAAACAAAAATCTTAGATTGCTCATATTGGTTATTTTTCTTTGTATCAGCGTAATGTTATTACTCAAATTATCTTCCTTTCTCTCGTATTTTCTATATTTATCTGTGATAATTCTATAGAAAAAAAAATGTCCAGTCCAAACCGACAGCTGAATACAGAAATAAGACAAATGGAGAGTGTGTATGTTACATGAATGAACATTCAAAAGGATGTAATATTTCGAAATTCGAACTATAAGGGGAAAAAAACTAGGCAAGACGTGTTACTATGTTCGAAGATATATATGTTACATGTGTGTGCATATAAACATATCAATAAGGTATCGTTGAATGCTCAACCAATCCCTCTATATGGAAGCATGCAGTTTGTGGAATATGATTATATTCATTCAAAAATGCAGACACCCATAAAGTGGGGAATTTTTTACTATACCAATAATTTTTGCCTTACCTATAACTTCATTTCGTCCTTCTATACGCCAATTTCTAGCTAACTATATATTCAACTATCCACTTATACTCGAGATACACAATTATTTATTTTAATTTTATTTCACATTCAACTCTCTCTCTCTCTCTCTCTCTCTCTCTCTCTCTCTCTCTCTCTCTCTCAAATATATATAATTATTTGACTACCGATCCGTCAGTCTACCCATTCCTCTCAGTTCGTCTGCGTCTGTTTATTTACTTTCCTTTCAGAAGTACATTTTCTGTGAAAATGAAAACCTAAATCAATGACCAGGTGAAGGACCTCAAACAGACCTAGGATTGACAACCCGATCCACAATCCGACAGTGCCACCAATATCTGAGAAGAACTGGATGAACTGTGGATCATAAAACATTCAATATGTAAATGAGAGGGAACAAATCATAACTATTTATTAATTGCGTTTACCACAGAAATAGTTTTATTAATAATAATAATAATAATACTATAATATGTTCATCGTCATCATTATATGACATCCTGATTGGTGTATGCGGTTATGTCCTTCCATAATTATATATCCACAGTGAATCGTATCAAATCTGTTGTTCACTGTGTCACATATATGTTCACTGATTATTTGTTGTCTTCCCGTTGCAATTTAAAGCACGTTTCCCAGTTTGAGAAGCAAAGACATTGACAGTAAGGGCACAAAGTGCAAGGCCATTGATAGCAAAAATATTGATAGCAATGACATTGAGAGCAAGGGTATTGATAGCAAGGATATTGATAGCAAGGACATTGACATTAAGGATACTGACAGTAATGGCATTGACATTAAGGATATTAACAGTAATGGCATTGACATTAAGGATACTGACAGTAATCGCATTGACATTAAGAATATTGACAGTAATGGTATTGACATTAAGGACATTGACAGCAAAGGCATTGACATAAGGGCGCTGACATTAAGGACATTGACATTAAGGGCATTGACAGCAAGGACATTGACAGTAAGTGCATTGACATTAAGGACATTTACAGTAATGACATTGATAGCAAGGAAATGGGCATTAAGGACATTGCCATTAAATATATTGACATTAAGGACATTGACAGCAAGGACATTGACATTAAGCACATTGACAGCACGGACATTGGCAGAAAGGGCATTAACAGCAAGGGCATTGGCATTAAGGGCTTTGACAGTAAGGACATTAGAAGTAAGGACATTGATAATAAGGACATTGGCAGTAAGGGCATTGATATCAAGGACATTGACATTAAGGATATTGATAGTAAGGTCATTGACAGTAAGGGCATTGACAGCAAAGATATTGACAGTAAGGGTATTGCAAGTAAGGACACTGACATTTAGGACATTGAAAATAACGGCGTTGACAGTAAGGACATTGACAATAAAGAATTTAACATTAAGGGAATTGACAGTAAGGACATTGACAGCAAGGACATTGACAGCAAAGACATTGACATTAAGGGAATTGCCAGTAAGGACATTACCAGTAAGGACATTGACAGTGATATCATTGACAGTAAGCACATTGACATTAAGGGATTTGACAGTGAGAACATTGACAGTAATAACATTGATAGTAAGGGAATTGACAGTAAGGGCATTAGCGGTAAGGGCAATGTCAGCAACGATATTGGCAGTAAGTGTATTGACAGCAAGGACATTGACAGTAAGGAGATTGACAGTAAGGACATTGACAGCAAGGACATTTTCAATAAGGAAATTGACCGTAAGGACATAGACAGTAAGGGCATTGCCATCATGGACAGTGACAGTAAGGGCTTTGACAACAAGGACATTGACAGAAAGGACATTGACATTAAGGACATTGACAACAAGGACATTGACAGAAAAGACATTCACATTAAGGACATTGACAACAAGGACATTGACAGCAGGGACATTGACGGAAAGGACATTGACATTAAGGACATTGACAGCAAGGACATTGACAGCAGGGACATTGACAGTAAGGACATTGACAACAAGGACACGTGGAGTAAAGGTATAACAGTAAGGACATTTACAGTAAGGGCATTGACAGCAAGGACATTGACAGCAAGGACACTGACAGCAAGCGCATTGAAAGTAAGGACATTGGCAGCAAGGACATTGGCAGCAAGGGCATTGAGAGCAAGGACATTGACAGTAAGGATATTGACAGTAAAGACATTGACAGTAAAGAAATTGACAGCAAGGGCATTGACAGTAAGGGCATTGACATTAAGGGAATAGACAGTAAGGGCATTTACAGTAAGGACATAGACAGTGACATCATTGACAGTAAGCACATTAACATTAAGGGATTTGACAGTACGGACATTGACAGTAATAACATTGACATTAAGGAAATTGACAGTAAGGGCATTAACGTTAAGGACAATGACAGCAAGGATAAAGGCAGCAAAAGGTATTGAAAGCAAGGACATTCACAGTTAGGGTTTTGACAGTAAGGAGATTGACAGCTAGGACATTGACAGCAAAGACATTGACAGTAAGGACATTGACAGTAATGACATTGAAACAAGGACACTTGGAGTAAAGGCATTGACAGTAAGGACATTTACAGTAAGGGCATTGACAGCAAGGGCATTGACAGTAAGGACATTGATAGCAAGGACATTGACAGTAAGGACATTGACAGCAAGGGCATTGACAGTAAAGACATTGACAGTAAAGGCATTGACAGCAAGGGCGTTGACTGCATTGACATTTACAGTAATGACATTGACAGTAAGGGCTTTGACTGTAAGGATATTGACAGCAAAGGCATTGACAGTAAGGACATTGACAGCAAGGATATTGACAGCAAGGACATTGACATTAAGGGAATTGACAGTAAGGGCATTGACAGCAAGGGCATTGACAGTAAAGACATTGACATTAAGGGAATTGACAGTAAGGGCATTGACAGTAAGGACATTGACAGTGCTATCATTGACAGTAAGCACATTGACATTAAAGGATTAACAGTAAGGACATTGACAGTAATAACATTGACAGTAAGGGAATTGACAGTAAGTGCATTAGCGGTAAGGGCAATGTCAGCAATGATATTGGCATTAAGAGTATTGACAGTTGGGACATTGACAGTAAGGGCATTGACAGTAAAGAGATTGACAGTAAAGGCATTGGCAGCATGGACATTGTCAATAACGACAGTGACGGAAAGGACATATACTGTAAGGGCATTGTCAACAAGGACATTGACAGTAAGGGCATTGACAGCAAGGACATTGACAGAGAGGACATTGACATTGATGACGTTGACAGCAATGACATTGACAGCAGGGTCATTGACAGAAAGGACATTGGCATTAAGGAGATTGGCAGCAAGGACATTGACAGCAGGGACATTGACAGTAAGGACATTGACAGCAAGGACATTGACAGCAAGGCCACTTGGAGTAAAGGCATTGAAAGTAAGGATAAATTACAGTAAGGGCATTGACAGCAAGGACATTGACAACAAGCGAATTGACAGTAAGGATATTGGCAGCAAGGACATTGGCAGCAAGGACATTGACAGTAAGGACATTGATAGCAAGAGCATTGACAGCAACGACATTGACAGTAAGGACATTGACAGTAAGGGCGTTGACAGTTAAGACATTGACAGCAAGGGCATTGGCAGTAAGGAAATTAGCAGTAAGGAAAATGAAAGATATAAACAATGCAGACTATGATGAATATATATTAAATTACGATTGTGTACATCTTTTACTTAAGTTGTATCAGAAATAAGCAAGCTGGCAAAAGAATAAAACAAGTAATAGGAGTACATGACTATCTTTTGACTTATGTGAAAAATGGTAAAATGGAAAGATTTGGCCATGTATTTCGATCATCTAACCTGACAAGGACCACTCTGCAAGTAGATGCAAGCGTAGAAAGAAGGAGAGGTAGATAGAGAAGGATTGATGAGAAGATAACATTAAAGAATAGACAGGCCTCGATTTAGTTACAAAGAAGTAGTGAAGGAAGAGATCAATGGAGAAGGCTGATAAAGCCTGTCAGTGATGCCCCATCAACCTACAGAGTTAAGTCAGGAAGACGAAAGAGGAAGAATTTGAGTGCAGTTGGTATTATACGTGATGTTATCCATAGTACAACTCTTGATTCTACATAAATCAATCAACCAGAAACCTTTCTTTCTTTTCTGGGAACTTATCCACTGTCAAGGTCGATCCATTCATCTTTATTCCTGGAATATTTCTTTAACTTTCTTGCAGTCAAGCTAATATACTTGATATTTTACAAGATTTCTTTTCTCAGTGAATTCCTGGAGTCTCACTGTAACAGACTAAGGTTGTTACCCGCTTCTCAATGGTCTATAGCAGTGATAAATGATGGCGACCAGCAGATTTTAACTATAAGGATGGTATTTCAGTATAACTAGTGAGTCAGAAGTTTAGTTACAGTAGAGGTTATAGGAGAAGGGTAGTAACCAGGAGGAAGGAGTGAGGTTCAGAGAATTGGACAAAGCGATGGGATTTTCCATGATCCCCACTCACCAGTTGTAGAGGGTGGGTAGTGACACGCACCGAAGGAGAGGTCCAGAATAGTGGAACGACACAATGTCTCACTACATGGAAAAGTTTAGTTACATGCAACGACCTCGTGGTGTTATTGTCAGATCTCCACGAGTGTCCATCATGTTCACAACAACTAGTGGTTGTTATTGTGATGAGCATGCGTTGATCCCATGACTTTGGCCGGCTGATAAATAAGTGGTCATCCAACTTCCAGGAGAGGTCATTGTCATGAGGTAACATTATGTCGCCAAGTAGGCGAAAAACAGGATGCTTTGTCCAAATTTGGGAAAGTTCAGGTGAGTCACAGATGGTGGACACTGGACACGTAAACATTGAGTGACCAGATCACGTGGCGAGTGGTCAATTTGCGATGATCTTATTGGTCACCATCTCGCAGGTAGAAGAGAGTTGAGGAGTATTTAAAGTCGAAGGAGTTAGGACAGTTAAGTCAAGCCAGAGAATTAGAAGAAGTAGAATGTAGACTGAGTCAGCTAAAACGGCTTCGGCCGAACTGCTAAAGGCAGTTAGCCAGTTAACAGTTAGAGTCAGAACAGTTAGAAAGTTAAGTTGGAAGTGTAGTAATAAGTTTTGATGGAGTTAGCAAGAACAGTTAGAAATATACAAGTTACAGTCATAAGTCAGTGATAGATTATTAAGACACTAGAGAAGTTATCAGTAGAAGTTGTCTTACAAGTGTCCAAGAATTGTGTTCCATTGTGTTTCATATATTCTACATGTCGTAAGTAGACTCACAAGTTTGTAAGAAAATGAAGATGTTGATGAACAATGTTCCATACCAATAAACATTAATAGTTGAACATTGAAGAGAGACTTTATGTGCAAGTCTATTATATATCATATTGTGTGTTGTGATCATTGAAGTACTAGCCACTATACTATAAGAGATAAAGATATAAGATATAATGAATGTAACACGGTAACGCTATTACATCACTAATTCTTCTTTCACTGCGGGTTCCTTGACGAAGCCTATATTCTTTCCTTTTTGTTACGAGATAAAATGAACTAACCTTTATAAGAGACACCGCTTTCAGATCAAAAATGATCAAAGTTTACTTACCTCATAATCCTCTTTCTCTGAGAACTGCTCATGGTTTAAGTCTTCAAAATAGATGTTGACCATAAGGAACTCCTCTCTGTAAGAGTGGACACAATTAATCACACATTTGTTTAATGGTCTCTGTGAGAATGTATCAGTGAAGTTGATATTCTAGGGAGAGCTCATCTTCTTATTAAAATCTTCTGTGAAAATATATTTGTCTAGTTTGTGAACTTAATACTAGTTTTGTGCATGACAGTAGCTAGGTTAGTATTTTATTTGGTTTGCTAGTCATCCTTCCATTTGACCGAATCTGGAGGCATATCTGCTCAAGTTAAAACAACAGGCATAGTTAAACTGTAACGATTATTGTCGAGATTATAAGCTAAAACATGAGCTGAATCAACATTAATCACTCACATGAGCTGAATCAACATTAATCACTCACATGAGCTGAATCAACATTAATCACTCACATGAGCTGAATCAACATTAGTCACTCACATGAGCTGAATCAACATTAATCACTCACATGAGCTGAATCAACATTAATCACTCACATGAGCTGAATCAACATCAATCACTCACATGAGCTGAATCAACATTAATCACTCACATGATCTGAATCAACATTAATCACTCACATGAGCTGAATCAACATCAATCACTCACATGAGCTGAATCAACATCAATCACTCACACATGAGCTGAATCAACATTAATCACTCACATGAGCTGAATCAACATTAATCACTCACATGAGCTGAATCAACATTAATCACTCACATGAGCTGAATCAACATTAATCACTCACATGAGCTGAATCAACATTAATCACTCACATGAGCTGAATCAACATTAATCACTCACATGAGCTGAATCAACATCAATCACTCACATGAGCTGAATCAACATCAATCACTCACTTGAGCTGAATCAACATCAATCACTCACTTGAGTTGAATCAACACCAATCACTCACTTGAGCTGAATCAACATTAATCACTCACATGAGATGAATCAACATTAATCACTCACTTGAGCTGAATCAACATTAATCACTCACTTGATCTGAATCAACATTAATCACTCACTTGAGCTGTTCAGGATCTTTAGAATCCAGAATCTTGCAGGCATGAGGCGACTGTAGGCAGACAGCGGCAGAAAGGAATTTCTATAAACAAAGAGAGTTTTTATTTAAAATTGTTGCAGATATAGATATATTATTTTTATGTGTGTTATTAGGTACAGCTGTTTACATGTGGGAAATTAAAAGAAACTCAAGAAAACAAACATAAATACATTCAGACGGTTAGCTTTGAAAAGTACAAAGAAATATGAAATCAAAACTTAAAGGCAAAAAAACGAAATAGAAAATCATGAGACTCATTAAAAGAAGGAAAGAGGGAAATATTGGTTAATGGAATTGGAAACAACGACAGAAGAAAACCAGAAAACGATGGATTGTTATGAAACCAGAAAGGTGATGAAAGGTAGAACATGAGCAAAGTAGAGACATGTTGTCTGTAATTAAGCTGGTACATGGAGGGTAAAAACAGACATTGCATGGATACAACATGATTGTGAAGTACGATACAGTCGGGTGGATTCCATTCTTATACCAAGAAAAAGAAGAAAAAAAGATTCAGCGAGATCACAAATAGAAAACTGAAGAATTACCATAATTATTATGAATGATAATAGGTATGTAAGCCAATAAATAAACAGTTCAATAGATACTTGTTACAACAGTGCTGAGTTGCTTTCACCTCGCAAGGACTTTAGAGAAAAAAACGCCAAAATATGTATAGAATAGGAAAGTAAACAATTAGAGACAATATAGATGTTTAATCTGCAATACCTGACATAAATGTAAGACTGAATCTATTTCTTTCCAATGAAAGTATTTATCGTTATGAATGGCTTCTTACTGCGCCGCAATATCAATGATATCGCAATTTATCTACGCATCAAGTGTACCTGCTCTAGCCGGGTTATGTCTTTCTTCTCTAACGATCTCAGAACCATAGTAACGTGTCTGGTATCTTGCATGAAATTATTTGTAGTCCTCCATGTTTCAGTATTTCTCATATGTATTTGTTTGTTCCTTGTATTTAATTTATAAAGTTTTCCTTTCTGTTGTATCGGTTTTAGTATCCTTCTTTCATAACACACCTTATGAATGTCAATTATGATACATAGCTTATGTTTCTTTGTAGTATATTTTACATTTCTTTGTTATGATTGTTTGTATGAAGGTGGGAAGTAATGTCTCTGTCTTCCTTCTTCATTGACCTTGCAGATCATATTCAATAATTGTCGTGAAGGTCCGAGCTTAATTTCCGAATTTGTTTTTGGTTCCTAATCGACACGGATTTGTCCGATGTCTGAAAATGAATACCACATTTTTTTTTCCTGGGAAAGTACGTCCGTTTGACGTGCTACCTGCGATATCATCCATAAGTGTAATGATGTTAATTGAAAAGAAAATGGATACTAAGATCATATTCCCTATAAACGTGACCATGTGTAACGGGGACTTCACCTTCCCTTTCTATCTATCTATCTACCGTCCTTTCGAGCCGAAGACGGCACATAGGGCAGAACCACAATCTCAAAAAACAGAAACCTTGCGTGCCAAAATGGCACATATTGCAGAGATCACTGCTTCCAAAACCTATGGCTCTATTTCCATAACAATACTTTTTACAATTACAGCTTGTCAAGCCATCAATCAACCTCCTTAGTCGTCTCTTACAACATGCCTGGAAGGTCACAGTGTCACTATTCTTTACTTCCCTCATAATGAGGCCCCGGTAACACACACCTTCCTTTTATCTACCAATTATTTTTGTCACATTATGACATAAGTAAGAAACTCGTATAGAAGAGCTGAGAACCGTGTCACCAGTCAAAGCTGATATAAAATCAACAGAAAAAAGCATTAGATTATTATTAATAAATCGACGTTTAATTGATCAATTTGAAAACAAAAATAACATAAAAAAATAATAACATAACGTACCGACATTCTCTCACTTGGCCAAGTTTGCGTGGAGATCGTCTTCTCAAATTTGATCTCACTGAAGATGTTTTCGGTTATTGTTTTGCGTAAACCGGGAAGCGGTTAGGAAAAGAAACATATCATTAGTAATTTGGTTCGAGAGAGTGGGTCTAATCTTAAAGTTGCATAGACTTATGGAAAGTTAAATAGACCGTCGGTATAACTAAAACACTTTACATGACACAATGATTACAGCTAAAACTAATGTAACAACAAATGGTAATAGATTTTCAATTCTTGAATTAACCTATCGTAAATTATTTTTATAAATATACTTAATACCATATTCAGTAAAGTATATATATATATATATATATATATATATATATATATATATATATATAGTTGTTATGTAGAACATGTTGAGAGTACCATGCACAGCAAAAAAAAAGGGAATGCGATTGTTCTGAAAAGGTAAAAACATAAGAAAGATCATATCTAACAACAAAAGGAAGCAATTATCATTGTTCGGCCAGTAGTGGGCAGGGAGCAGCATGGTGGCAACACAAACAAATTTGAGGAAAGAAGAGATAGAGTCAAAGAGAGAGAAACGATTCCAACAAGATTACTAGAATTTGGTAGTAGGAAATTAACTACATAATTGATTATCCTGCAAAGGAGATAAAACATTGGAGGGAGACATGATCATCTACAATAGCGGTAATTGTGTCTGTTGATGATAATGTTGGCGACGACGATGATGATGATGATAATGATGGCGGTGATGATTTATAAAACCTGGAATTATGTTAAAAGCTCAGCACGGATGTATAACAAAAGTGGGGCACATAATAACTCAGTAAAAGCGACGCATTCTAACAAATGAACAAGGTATCAAAGAATACCGCCTTTGACAGTGAAGATAATATAATTGGTTCCTTTATCAACATGGGCTTCAGATTGTTCAAGAGAGAAGACCCAGAAGGGTCTCAGAAGAATTACCAACTCTACTGGTTACATGCCTCAGGTACCTGTCATTCATTCAAAACCTTTCAAAACCAGAACTGAGCACTAGACACGACCCATGTCCCCCACCCTCTCATAATTTACCAAATGTTTACCTGCAAGGATTTATACAGTAACAGGAGAATGTACTTTTTGATTTGTTGCCTTTCATTGTCTGGATACACTTAAGTTCTGTATAATTGGAAAACATAATATAAATAATTGTGTTATCTCTAAATAAAGTTTATTATAAATATAAGCAGTCGACAAACAAAGGAAAAGACGATTAGAGGACAGAGAGATGGGATTTCTGCGAAGAATTTTGAGAGTTTCTTGGACAGCTAAAAAAACCAGCAAGGAAATTGACAAAGAGGAAAACACGAAAAAGAAGTTCCTGATAAACTTCAGAAAGAAACAATCAACATTTTTCGGGCACATCATGAGAAGAGGAAAGTTGGAATACTTGGTTACAACTGGCAAAATAGAGGAAAAGAGAGATCGCGGGTGAGAAACTTGGTGTCACAGCACGGAAACAGTCATCAAAAAATTGTGATCTGATTGGCCCATTAATTTTAGCTCGTGTCTCTGTTATGCAAAGCTAACTTTAATGCTCAAATTCGCTAGTTGCGTATTATTTTAAAAGATGAAACTATGTCCTCCAACATGGTCCCTTAGCATTCAAGTCCTACTGGCTCGAGATTATTACTTGTTTATAATTGGCAAAATGCAGATTTCGCAAGCAAGATCATGGGCGTGAGATATTGATGTATTGCTGTAACGACGAGCCCTGTCGTCCATAGAAACCTTGATCTCTGTACCTACGATGAGTAGACTCATCGTTTCTCTTGAAACAGTATCGTTCATTTATTAAGGCAGTTAACCAATTCTATTTGTCATGACTTATTATATTCGATTATATCCCTTCTATCGCGTTTTATTATTTCTTTTTCGGCTGTATTGGGTAAAATGTAGTAAATAGTGATTTTGGATGGATAGCCTGCATTTTCACCAAAAAGTGGCGTCAGGTGGATAGCGATCGATATTTTCTGCTGCTAAATGTCGTGAAATAAGCGAGGAGAAAAAAACGTGTGTGATTCTGATAGTGAGGAGATGTATTCTTATTACACTGATGATGTGCCTTCAGAAGAGGAATTTAACAATTAAGACTGTGATTGTGTCCACGTCACTCTTTCGGATGAAAGCGATGGCAGTTAAGATGGGCAGCCAGAAACGAGAAACTTAGTGGCCGTGTAAGAAGACTAATCAACCAACACTGAACTGGAGTCGTCAGTCACTGGACACTGCAAGACTTGCTGAGCAGAGGATCTGAAAACCTATGTACAAGTTTCGATGTAGCCGGGAGATGTAGAGATGTAAGGAAATAGATGTAGTTGGATATAGGGTAAAGACAATGGGAGAACCATTGTAGGCAATATGATATTTGGAAAACGCCAGGAGTGAGAGAGTGACACGAAACAGTTGATAATGTAGAGTGAAGATTGTAAGAAATTCGTGCAATAGATGAATGATGAGAAACTCTAGAGTGAGTTGTCTTAAGATGGGGAGATTAATTTGATTGGTTTAGTGATGACGTAGGTGTAACTTTTTTAGACACAAGTTGCAGACATAATCGTAAAACCAAAAATAAAAAAAAAAAATAGGTTTTCAATGTTTCCTCATGAACATAAAACAAACTTTTTATTTTGATATCTACTTATTACTAATCCATCACACACACACACATAATATTTACACTTTCAAATTCCTCATCCATTTAACTTAAAAACACACACACACACAAACACACACACACACACACATAAATAAAGCATGTAGGTGCAGTAGTCTCTATATATAAGCCTCTTCTAAGAATACACGTTGTTGCCTTCATTTTTTCTCTGGTACAGGGTATTACTTTAAAACAAAAAAAATGTAAAGTCTGGCATTGAAGGCGTTCATCACGGCATGCTTGGTTTCCGTGTTTCCCTTTTTTCGACTACTGCTTGTTTGGCTGGATTGGTTAGACACCACAGTGATCGCAAGCAAATTAGGAAGATCTTCTTAGTCAGGTCTGATACAAAGGTCCTGATTGGAGCAGTAATAATTGTACTTCCGGTAGTCCATATTTACCGTAAATTATCGCCGAACAGCGAATCTGTGCCTGCCAGAGTAAAGTAAAGTGGTGAATTTGCTATGTCCAAATTGGCGATACTGTGTCTCCCGGTAATATAGGTACTATCAGTCGCAGAAAGCTTAACATGTATTGGTAAGGCAAAGATTATAGCACCTCCTCTATCTATGGAGGTGACCAGTGTTTTCTTAAAGAAGGGGCTCACTCATTAAGGAAGTTGCAAGAATTCCACTTCTGCATCAACTTAGTAACAGACGACCGTATAGCCTGAGTGTAGACAAAGCCAATTATAGAGATGGCCAGAGAACAGGACGGGAAACCACGGAAATCCCCAACTAGTGACATTTGTTAAACTTTGCATGCAGGGGATGCTTGTGGTCAACCACATCCATCTATAGTATTAATAAGGCCCACTGTCTGAAAAGAATCACTTAAAGTTTACTAATATTTTTAACATTTCGCTTGTGGGTACAATGACGTCAGCCGTCTGTAGCTTGCGTAGCGAAGACGTCACAAATTTAAGGTGATCTTGGAATTTCCCTCTTAGCCCACAGACCTTAGCGAAACTGTAGATGGTTGTGGATCAGTCGTCCATAGCTCTATCATAGCCAACTATAGATTGATAAGTTCGATCCCCGAAAGGGATCGCCCAATGCATTTGACGTTTTTAGCTTTGAGAACAGGGGTAGTTGTGGATAAAATAACGTCAGCCCTCTATAGATCAATTATAAATGAGGGGTCTACGGGTTACTTTACAGCCAACTATAGATTGGCCCTTGGGCAGAAATTAAAACCGGAAACTCGACCAACTAGCGTGTCGTTATCAATCATGGCTGACTTCAATATGCCACACAACCACCCGGCTCGCAAAGCTAAAAACGTCACTCTAGTTGGTAGTTTCCGGGAATTGCGGTTCAGCCTGCAAGCCTAAATAAATCTATAGTTGGCTTTGCTTTCATGCTCTAAATTCGTGGGGCCCTCAGATTACATAGCTTTTATAAATCGGAAGTCCTCGGATTACATAGCTATTATAAATCGGAAGTCTGCGGATTACATAGCTATTATAAATCGGAAGTCTGCGGATTACATAGCTATTATAAATCGGAAGTCTGCGGATTACATAGCTATTATAAATCGGAAGTCTGCGGATTACATAGCTATTATAAATCGGAAGTCCATGGGTTTCTTAGCTATTATAAATCGGAAGTCCATGGGTTACTTAGCTATTATTAATCGGAAGTCATGGGGTCACTTTGCTAATATAAATCGGAAGTCCTCGGGTTACCTAGCTAATATAAATCGGAAGTCCTCGGGTTACTTAGCTATTATAAATTGGGGGTTGCGAGTTGCTTAGTTCATTACAATGAGAACCAGATGGCCTTTTCCACTATTAATGCATGAGGTTAGCGTTGCTTATTACTTATTACAGGATCGGGACTTGAATGAAAAAAATGTTGCGTATCACGTGTCTAGTACAGGTGTACAATGTTGCATAACATCTAATTATACAGTGATCACGTGAGCAGTCACCCATTATTAATTAAAATGTCTTGTGAAACGAACCGATGAAAAGGTTGATGAATACTCACGTTTTTGGGTTATGCACGGAGGTGTTCCATTTGGCATGGTCATGAATCTGTTGATGTCCTGACGCAAGACATCGTAACAGCCACAATCCTGTATGATTGTTCCCTGTTTACACGAATGCACGCACAACTGCACGAAAATAATTCGAAAATAACACAAATGAGTCGTCAGTATGGATATTGTCTGTGACATAATTTTTTCGAATGATTGGCAAAAAATGCAAAACTAGGTGGCTGAGTGGGCTCACTTTCTGATAAGAACGGTTATCGTGACATTCCAAAAGTGTTATATTCTTTATTACCGCCACGGCACGGGGGTTCACCCAGACTCTAAAAATGGGGTAAAATATATTTTTTTCTGGGAAATGAAGACCGCCTGACTTGCTGCTCACCACATCACTAAAATTGTGCCGTAATAGAACAATATGGCCACTAACATCTTAACCCAATACGCCTAGCAAGGCGTGGAGGGAGCCTTTACTTATATATATATATATATATATATATATATATATATATATATATATATTATATATATGATCATTCCGTGGCCTTCCACCGGCTGGAGTTTATCTGCGCTTTAGGTCACATTGATTGCTGTTCATGACCATTGTTGAAATTGCTTGACGCAAGTTATTTTTATATGTTCCAACTCATTAATGTGAACTGCTTCGTCAAATCAGCCGCAGTTTTATCTCTTTAGGAAATTTGCACCGTGTTTCGTTCGTTGAAGGCTGCATTCTCTAGAGTAATCACGAATATATAGGCGCTGCCATTGTTGTGTATGTTACGTCATCATAATGGCTCATCGTATATCCCAAGACCGGCCATACGCTAATCTTAAGGTCTGTTGTTTGATGTGCGACGGGGATAATCTAACGACTAACGGTGTTTTATATGTTCGGATTTGGAGTCAAAAATTATATCTCAACATCATCAAGCGCTATACATTTTTACAAAATATGACGATCATCATTTTCAGGAGGACGTAAACTTCTGGTCAATATGGTGGATAGGCGGCAGGAACCATTGAAGGCTCTGTCTGAAAGTGTTCCTTGTTGCAGTTTCCTCATGTTCCAAGTCCGGCTTGTTGCAGGAGCTACTGAGTCAAGTGCGCTATGCACACCGTGAGCTGTGTGTTTCATCCGTTTTGATCATGTTTCGATATTCCAATTGTTTACGATGAATGATGATATCGTTTGACAGGGACAAGTTGGTTGTGTCCACTTTCTGTGCGGTTTCGCCTTATGTCTTTTGGCGTGTGCTGAGATTACTATGATGGGGACTACAGCTACCTTTCTTTGTTTGGGAGATGTGTTAGCAATTCGGATGATTCAACTGGCACGGGCGGTTGAGCAATTATGGATTTTAACTCGTTTACAGTGATACCGAGGCCTTCCATAACCAAAGAACCATAATATATATATATATATATATATATATATATATATATATATATATATATATATATGCGTAATTAATTAATATATTAATCGCAAATTAAAATTATTTATATTAGCAAATAAAGTAGCTGTAAATTCAATGTCTAGTACACAGTTTTTAGTAATATATCTCTAGCGTGAGTCATTCGATATCTTCTCCGTTTTCTTCCTTTCAGCTCGTTGTGGAGCATAGGTCTTCAACAAACACTTTCCCAGCCATCCTATTTCTACCCATTCTCTTAAGATCATTCCATGTATTCCCTATCCTCTATGCCTGAGCTTCCACCTGCCTTCTGCAAGCATATTTTGGCCTGCCGCTTTACCTCTGACGACAATCCTCATATGATGTCCTATTAATGAATGTTGCAATCAAGAAGAGTGGGGAAGCGGTGAAGCTGCAACAACGATTGACGTGAAATGTCAATTATTTGGAGAGGAGAGGAGGTAAAAAGCGCTACGGTCACAATAGCAGGGTCAGCGCACCATCAGCTGACCAGGACCTAGCAGTTCTACCTCCTCGTGGTCTCCTTCGGTAACAGTCTGCGTCAGATCAAGCTGACTAACAAAAGCTAGGATCGCCGTCTTCCCTGTAGTGGTGGCTGTTACTGATATAGAAGACCCAGTATTGCAGTACCTCTGGGCTGGGCTAGTAGTTTCCCAGCATAGCCTGGGATAGACGAACTCCAAGTCTCTAGTAAGAGCTGGGAATGTCTAGAAGGCCATTACGACCCGCCACATCATTGAATCTAAGGGCACCATGCCCGCAACAACTCGTGGCATTACGTCAACTCAACCTTAAATTGTGTACATTTTCTGTATATTTCTAGAAAATTAATTGTTTACGGTCTGCAAAAAATAAAAAAACTGATTTGCTTTTCATTATTTCGTATCATCATCATTGAGTACCGTCTCCGCATCCACGGTTGGCTACCATGGAGCGCCATTCTGCTCCATCTCTTGCTTTGATAGTACAGGTAGCCATAGGCTGACTTGTCCATCTTTTGATGTTACTCATTCACGTTAATCTTGGCCTGCCTCTATTACCTTGTATTTTCCCTTCCAAGATTACGTTACTTCTAATGGAGATAGCTGGTTCAGATATAAAACATTTCTAAGATTGAATATCCTTCTGGAGCGAGTTGAGTTCGAAGATGAGTTTAGTCAGCAGTTCATCTCAATTGCACAACGGACAAGTCCATAGTGCTCAGATCATCTCCTTTGCTGATTGTCCAGGATGAAGGACTCCCGCCATACAGCAAAATCAATGAAGTTTGTTTCTCTTCATGTCCATGAACTCTGCAACACCGGCCACGTACATCATCATCATCGAGTGCCATCTCTGCAATGAAGGTTGGCTGCCATGGAGCGTCATTCTGCTATATTTCTTGCTTTGATGGTGCAGGTTGTCATAGGGTGATTTGTCCATCTTTTGATGATCAATCATCTTGTTACTCGTCCATGTTAGTCTTGGTCTGCCTCATTAACTTTGTATTTTCCCGTCCAAGATTACTTTTAGAAGGCTGTTGTGTCTTTTAACATGGCCCAAAAGTCGTATTTGTCTTGTTTGAATTGTGTTTAGTAGTTCTTTTTTCACTTTTAGTTGTTTTAAGACTTCATCGTTTGTTTTCTTTTCTTTCCATCCAATTCTACCTATTCTTCTATATATCCACATTTCAAAGGCTTCAATCCTCTGTTCTGTTTTCTTGTCTAATGTCCATGTTTCTGCACCATATAGAAATGTTGGGAAGACATAACATTTTGCTATTCTTAGATTTAGCCCTGGTGTTATTTGTTTTGATGATAGTATGTTTTTCATGACATTAACATTACTTTTTGCCATTCCTATTCTTTTGTTTATTTCAGTTGTACATTTTCCATCACTGGTTATAGTATGTCCAAGGTAGATGTAGTTCTGCACTGTCTCCAGGTCTATTCCTTCCATTTTAATTTCATATAATATTAATAACATATAATATAAAAATACTGTAATAAAATAACATAACAATGTATCATAATTTAAAAATAACAATATCTATGACGGGGGATATAAAGCGATGACATCTTATTGAACCTGAGCATTCTAAGAAACATTTAAAATTACAACAAATTGTTCGACTATTTAATTGTTTACAAGGATATCATTAACAAACATGTATTAGATTAAGTTCGTTCGTTCGCTTTCGTCAGCTTTGACCTCTGACGAAGTCCCACCCACTCAATTTTGTGGGACTGAATTTTGCGTGTAAAGTCTGTTTTATCCCATTACAGGATGCCCCTCGCCATGCAGGCAGATTTACTCCGACTTCAGAGGTACTAATTTTTAGGGAATTAGTAAAACCCAGGTGTCCTCGCCAGGGTACGAACCCCGGCTGTTGCCGTGGTAAGCCAACCGCCTATCGATTGCGCTAACCGGACACCCATTAGATTAAGTAATTCTCGCTGGTGCCAAGAATATTTTGTACACTTTGGGCTCTTTAGCCTATCTACTATGCCACGCTATTCATAGTTCTCCCCTCACTAGTCCCCATTGAGACACTTCGGTGTTCTACTATACACCTTTTTTCTGTGTTACTTACCCCTCATGGGTGTCCGGTTAGCGCAATCGATAGGCGGTTGGCTTACCACGGCAACAGCCGGGGTTCGTACCCTGGCGAGGACACCTGGGTTTTACTAATTCCCTAAAAATTAGTAGGAGCCGCGATAGCTCAGTGGTTAGTGAACTGGACTACTACGGACAAGGGTAGGGTTCGATCCCAACCGACGGCTCCGGGTTCACCCAGCCTTAAATGGGTACCGGATTTTTTCTGGGAAAGTAAAAGCAGCACGGGCGTAATACCGACCACATTACCCCAAAAATCATGTGCTGAAGGTCTGTAAAATATAGGGTCACTAACACCATATTTCCCTATACGCCACTTGGCGTGACGGGGGGTACTTTACTTTTTTTTTTACTTACCCCTCATATGTTTTTATTGTACCCCACTCTCAGACATCTCACTCTTGCCGCCTTTTAAGTACATGTTATTCTACTATTCTATTCTTTCTCCTTTGTGTTTGCACACTGACCTCGGTGTGTACTCTTCTGGTTATGTGGGCGTTATGCGCACATTTCTACACATATATGATTGTCCCCGTATGGGTGTGCACATGCATGTTTGTGTTCATATGTATGGGTATTGGCATATATATATATATATATGCATGCATGTGTGTGCATGTATGCATGCGTATATATGTATATATATATATATATATATGTGTGTGTGTGTATGTTGATATGTATAAGTATGTGTATGTCTGTTTGTACGTATATGTATATATATATGTGTGTGTGTGTGTGTGTGTATGTTGATATGTATAAGTGTGTGTATGTCTGTTTGTACTTGTATATATGTATACACTCATTTGTTTGTGTGTATACATTTATGTACGGGCCCTTAGATACTTTTAGACATTGTCAGTGTCTTTGCATTCGAGGTCACCTCGCCAGCGTTCCCCACACTCACGTATTTTTAGAACCCTTCACCTGACCAGCAGGGTATAATTACAGCTACACCCGTGTGACTCTCTCTTTCCCATTCTTACCACGGTCCACGACACAGGGAAGTCATTTTTCTTTTCTTAAACCAGTTTCGATTATTTTGTTTTGGATATTTATTTATTAGTTAGCTATGTAGGATTAGTTTTATTTACTTACATATCTGTGTGCGCGTGTTGTTTGTTTGTTCTTGCTAACATGAAGGCCTATTGAGCCGAAACGTCAATCAAATCTTGCTCGTCTACTAATCATGTAAAGCTTTTTACCATACCATTTTTTTCTATTTTTTTTTTCAATTCTCCCTCACATTTAGCCTCCCCAACATTGCAGCTTCGCATTTTTATGCATTCATTTTACATTTCTCTGCCTTAACCACTTACTTTGTACTTGGGATCGTCCTTTGTCATTAGCTTAGATCATTGGGAGAAAATATGCGCAACGATAATGATTAATGAATATGAGGTACCAGTAACATAATCATAAATTCGTTCAAAAGAGAACGTTTCGTATTTAGTTGCACATTATAACCACCGATATCATCAACTGTTGTACTCTTGATACAAGTAAATCAACTTAAATTATGGAAGAAAACTAAATACTTACATTCCTACTTGGGTAAACTCCATGTTTTTTCCTAAAATCTTCAGTAGGGTAACATTCTCCGTAAGGCTGATTGATGCGATTTATTTTAACCTGGCCCACGAAGAAAACAACAGAAATGTATATTTTTGCTATGAGGGATCCAACAATATTACGTTTAATAGATTAATGGATTATCATTTTACCTGTAGGAAATAAGAGTTAAAATAAGTGAAGATCAAAGTATAGTTTGTACGTAAACGCTTAGTATGTGACATTTGTAATTTGAAATTAATATATATATAAAATAACAAAAAAATAAAATTGTATTAAGCAACTGAACCTAAGGAGAGACAAGACAAAGTACGACGTTTCGGCAAAAGCGTTCTTGAGGGACATTATAACATATAAAAATACAATAAAACACATACAAGGCAAGTACTTATCTATCTGAAAAGAGCCATGAAAGACAGGAAGAGGTCGTGACCAGGACCAAAGTGTCTGTTGGTCACATGATAAGTGACCAATGTCAAAGAGGGCCAAAATAGAGCCAAACGAAGTAAGAGTCCTATGGAAAAAAATCAGGGAAGCAACAGTAAAGAAAGACAGGAGATACGAGAATTAAAAAAGGAGGTCAGTAATTAAAGGAACGGGTGAAAAGAGTTCAGCCCCCTTGGATCGAGAGGGCCAAAGCGGGCTATCAGTCGGTTCTCCAATGCGAACGAACTGTGGATATACGAGAAGCAAGACGATTCCAGTGCCCCGGAAGTATTCAGAAGTTTCGTGGCCTCAAGATCTGAAATTGGAGAGAGCAAGCAAAAATCAAAATTGTATATTACTACAATAATAAGCAATATTTTATATTATTGCAAAAATAATCAATTTCTATATAAACTAGAAAGATGCAGTCAAACCATCGTAAACTATTACGCAAAAATCAAGCTTTTAAACAATAGTTTAGTTACAATAGTCGGTACCGAACATTGATGAATTACCTGACGGATGCCGACCATGGTGTTTGTCCCGGCTGCCAGCGCAATGCCATCTTTCTCAGGGTACGGAACCGTGTTCCTCTCATGGACGACGAGTTGCGCACCTCTTCCCTTAAAGATATCGTGGATGTATTCGTCAATCTCCAGCCGGAGAACCATGGTGATACCTGCAGGGCAGTCAAGACTACAATCATCAAATGTTTATGAGTCAGGCATCTGTCTCTACTACTTTTGTCACGATAATACACAAGAAACAAATTCACTTCGAGTTTAATCTGACAGAAGAACGAGAAAACCCACAAAATGCATCTCCCTTGACACCCGAAAGGGTGAAAGAAATATGAAATAGAAAAGAAAAAAAAAACTGATATGACACCCTAAGAGCCATGCAATAAAATGAAAGCAATACAAGAAATTAATCTTACTTTGTTGCATTAAAGATACATACAGTTGTAACAATTTTAGACATTGAACAAAGATGCTATTTTCAAGCTAAACAAATACTACAGTGGAATAATTATATCAAGAAACAGAAAGGATAAGCTATAGCGGGTAGTATCATCAATACTCAGCTCACACAGGGTGAATTTATGTTTCTATGTTTATATTCTATTCATGGAATCAGTCCCAATGCACTCGTTGCATCCCCATTTCCGATCCACCACCCGTTCCAGCAATTCTCGAAGCATATACAGACTGCTTGTTCCTGTAAGGTGTTGATTATAGATACATCAGCTTTTCCCACTCAGCACTCCAGACCGACCAGATGTATTTTTCTCTAATAGGCTCCTCAGTCTCTCAATATATACATCATCGCCACCCCACCCCTCATTCTCCTCCTCTTCTCTTAAATAATGAAGAACAAACTTGACTATGTCCTATTCGTCGAGGTTACGGCTACACTATATGGCAGAGCTGCCAGCGAGCTTATCAGTTATATGTATAGCCATGTACACCAGCGAGCTTTTCAGCTATATGCATAGCCATGTATACCAGCGAGCTTTTCAGCTATATGTATAGCCATGTACACCAGCGAGCTTGTCAGTTATATGTATAGCCATGTACACCAGCGAACTTTTCAGCTATATGTATAGCCATGTACACCAGCGAACTTATCAGCTATATGTATAGCCATGTACATCAGCGAGCTTTTCAGCTATATGTATAGCCATGTACACCAGCGAGCTTGTCAGTTATATGTATAGCCATGTACACCAGCGAACTTATCAGCTATATGTATAGCCATGTACACCAGCGAACTTATCAGCTATATGTATAGCCATGTACACCAGCGAACTTATCAGCTATATGTATAGCCATGTACACCAGCGAGCTTGTCAGCTATATGTATAGCCATGTACACCAGCGAGGTTGTCAGTTATATGTATACCATGTACACCAGCGAACTTATCAGCTATATGTATAGCCATGTACACCAGCGAACTTATCAGCTATATGTATAGCCATGTACACCAGCGTGCCCTGCACAGCACATTCATGTTAACGTGTCTATTTTGACGTCATCCAAGACCTGCATCGATTCCTACCGCAGACAGTCTGTCAATCTTCTGTAACATACTTTGCGAGTTAGTCACCAAGACAGTGTGATCCACTTTCTGTGTAACCAATCATTTCGTGGTCGCCCTTTCTTATTCTATCTCCATCCTCATGCTGGACACCATTAATACTACGTTTAGGATCCGATATCTACACGGATGGTTCTGTATTCCGCGGACAGCGCTGTAGTTGGAGTTTTGGATTATACCAACATGGCAGAGAAGTGGATAGGGGAATCTGGCAAGTGTAGCAGTAGAGTCTATGTTTCAGAGTAACCAAACTTCGATGTTGAGAAACCAGCCACTCAAAAGAAATATGTAAATGAAGCTAAAACTTGATCTGCAAGATGAAAGAAAACGGCTTTGGTAAAGACGTAATTAGAACGAGTTGTATTATTATGTTTGCTATATGACCTTTGCGCCGATGACCATGGTGTGGGTAATGCCAGTGTTAATGGAAAAAAATGTTATGGTAATAATTTGTATTGATGGTAGTGAAGTGTCGATAAATAAAAGATACGGTAGAAAATGGCTGTTATTATGATGGTGATTGTGATAACGATGCTATGTGATGCTCAGATTAATAAAGACAACATTGATCATAACCTCTATCACAGTAGTGTATATGACTGACAAAATCATGATAATAATGTGGATAATAATTGTGACGGAGATAACGAATATGATGCTAACGATGGTAAGATGCAAAGGGGGGGGGGGGGTAATAACCAAACGATAATTTTGGTGAAGATAACATTTGATGTTATAGACTAATTATAGAATAAGATACGCAACACACCGAGCCAACACTTTATTTCTGTTTCCTTTGTACATGGACATTAACGTTGGTCGGTCACTGGCATGGCATTTCATGCAACTGTTTCTGGTCATGACCTGCCACGTTTCATCACCCTAGACATGTTTCCCTAAATATTTTACTTAACTCCTTAACTTCTGACCATTTCCCGTGATGATTACTGACGATTACTTATATTGATATCTTAACTCCTTAACTTCTGACCATTTCTCGTGATGGTTACTGACGATTACTTATATTGATATCTTAACTCTTAACTTCTGACCATTTCTCGTGATGATTACTGACGATTACTTATATTGATATCTTAACTCCTTAACTTCTGACCATTTCTCGTGATGGTTACTGACGATTACTTATATTGATATCTTAACTCCTTAACTTCTGACCATTTCTCGTGATGGTTACTGGCGATTACTTATATCATTAAAAGAACTTCTCGAAACTTATCGAGGCAAGGCGACTGACAGCAACAGAGACATAATGGCGCGTTGGTAAGAAATAGGGCTCGGAGTTTTATGACGGAAAAAACATTTCAAATAAGACCTAAAATAACATGGAAATATGCTTACATATATGACTTAAAAAATGCAATATTTGACCTAAGAACTAACAATAGACCGAATTATGACATAACTTAATTACCTATTTGCTATTAACAATGACGATAAATTGTTCACTAACGACATCCCCTGCGTCGGGCTCTGCTTTTATATTTGTATTTTTGTTGAGCAATTCATGAGGCGGCGCATCTCTCTGAATTTAACTTGTTTCCATTATTTGGAATATTTTTTTCCCCAACAGTGTCTCCAAATAGTTAACACCAATGGAGAGACTGCTCTGTATCCACTTCAAACTGGGTAGTTGCTTGCGATATACCTCTTTGAAGTCTCACTTTAGAACAAACCTTTTTGACAATACTGTCACTCCTGTACGCTGCTGCTCAGTGCGATGTTTTGACAAAAAGTCTATTTTATTTGAACTTGAAACATTTATCCTGACATACGGTAAATCAACTAACAATAGTCTTTAATTTTCCATTTAAATATTTATTTTGAATTACGTTGTCTGAGTTGTAGACACGTATTTATTCAGGCAAGTTTATCTGTTTCTTAGCAATAAAATTACAAAGCCAAATTTTTTCTTGCCTAATAAAGGGTCATCTAAATGAAAGTTTTACTGTACATAAAATGATGACAAATATGACCAACTATAACTAAAAATATGCATTTTTGTTCCCAATTTGGTCCAAATATGACATAAACATAACTGATAGTAAAAATATGCATCAATATAAACATCAATAAAAACACCGTTAGCGTGTTCAAAAAGGCATGAAATATGTGGCTATTAATTTGGATTTCAGAAATACACGTCAGGAAATAAAACAAATAACAATCCGAGCACTACAAATCACAGTAACAATAATAGTAATAAAAATGGAATATTCATAAGGAGTATGGGAATACGACAATGCTAATTGTACCATTGCTAGGTCCACTGTCTGCATTGACGTATCTATCGCATTGAAGGGTATAGCAGTTCCCAAACTCCACTGTAGCAGCTTGAGTGAAGCAGCTGGTGATGTAAACACAGTTTCATGTCGTTCATTTGCCACCAGCGAACCATTAACAATTATTTATTTAGACAACACTAGTGTTAATTAATCTTTCTTTAGATAAATCTAATATAAATATATCTCTGTTTAATATTATGTTTTTAATATTAAAGTCTACAATTCTTTCTACAGGGGTAATTAATGTATATATGTGTCTTGACCACATTTTCACTCTACGACTTATATTGGAGGAACACATTGAAAAGCAAAAACCTTTTGTACTTAACTTCATCGACTTCAAAAAAGCATTTGATAGTATTCATAGAGATTCTTTGTGGAAAATTCTGAAGCAATATGGCTTACCATCAAAAATCATAAATATTATCAAAGACATGTATGATGGTTACACATGTGCAGTTCGAACAGAGGAAGGACTGAGCGAATGTTTCCCAATAGAAACTGGGGTTAAACAAGGATGTATTTTATCGCCCTTGTTATTTGGAATTGTTATGGACTTCATAATGAAGAAATGCTGCACTGGTAATAAAGGCATCGAATGGATACAAGGAGACCATTTGGAGGACCTGGACTTTGCTGATGACATAGTTCTCATCAGCAATCAGATAAAAACGATGCAGGAAAACACAAATGAACTATCATCAATAGCCAGCAAAATTGGGCTTGAGGTCAATCATGAAAAGACTAAAGTCATGAAAAGTTTAATTCCAACAAGTGACAAAATATACATGGAAAACAAACCAGTAGAAGAGATCGATCACTTCATCTATCTTGGAAGTCACATTGATCGAGAAGGGGATACGAGCAAAGAAATTAGAATCAGACTGGCTAAAGCAGCAATGTCTTTCAGAAGCCTTGAAAAGTTGTGGAAATCAAAACTCATTAGCACAAACACAAAACTTAGGCTATTCAAATCAAATGTACTATCAACCCTTACGTATGCGTGTGAAAGCTGGAAAACAACAAGAGATATAGAAACAAAGTTGAACGCATTCGAAAATAAATGTCTAAGGAAAATACTTGGTATAGAATGGAACGAATTCAAAACAAACGAGGAAATTAGAGAAATCGCCAATCAACCACTAATATCTTCAGTAATAAAGAAAAGACGATGGTCATACGTTGGACATGTGATGAGAAGAGATAATAATCGAATAGCAAAGCAAGCCCTCATATGGGAAACAACAGGTAAAAGAAAAAGAGGAAAACCCAGGGAGACACTGAGAAGAACATTGATGAGAGAGGCAAGAGCAGCAGGAATCGGCTCCCTCAATGAGATAGAACTGCTTGCACAGAACAGAGACAGATGGCGAGATTTGATAAAATATCTTTAAAAGAAAACTGCTAGAACAAAAATTCATATAGGAGAAGGTGTATCTTGGTCTACGCCCTATGGGCCGGTTACGGCTCGAAAGGTCAATAGATAGATAGATAGAATTAATGTTAACAGTTATTTCGATATTCTACAAATGTAATTGATGTTAACAATTCTTTCTACAGAGGTAATTAATGTTAACAATTCTTTGTATATTCCACAGAGATAGTTCATGTTAACAATTCTTTCTATAATGCCCGCTAATGTTAATTGTTTAAAAGAAAATAAAATTGTTTTTCTTTCCTTCTTCAAAAACAACTAAGGTTAACAATTGTTTCTTTAGAAGCAAAAAAACTGTTTCATGTCCTTATCTGAAGGACACAGAAGTTTACCATCTTTCTACATTGGGAGCTTGCCGTAATCATTCTTTGTTGGTAGTATAACAGATACAACTACCTGTCTTTATTTACAGTAAAAACTGTTGTAAAATTGATCTTCGACCTACATGGCTACTAGGGTCGTAAAGTGAGTACCAGAGGCATTGTTTTATATGTTTGATGGTTTGTAGCAAGTAATATGTTAATATAAACTGATCTTGTCACGTTATTTTTCCATCGAACATCTTCTCTCGTGTCTGTTTTCCATCGAACATCTTCTCTCGTGTCTGTTTTCCATCGAACATCTTCTCTCGTGTCTATTTTCCATCGAACTGCTTCTCTCGTGTCTGTTTTCCATCGAACATCTTCTCTCGTGTCTATTTTCCATCGAACAGCTTCTCTCGTGTCTGTTTTCCATCGAACATCTTCTCTCGTGTCTATTTTCCATCGAACATCTTCTCTCGTGTCTATTTTCCATCGAACATCTTCTCTCGTGTCTATTTTCCATCGAACAGCTTCTCTCGTGTCTGTTTTCCATCGAACAGCTTCTCTCGTGTCTGTTTTCCATCGAACATCTTCTCTCGTGTCTTTGGTTATTTGGTTATTTGGTTATGGAAGCCCCGGTATTACTGCAAACGAATTAAAATCCATAATTGCTCAACCGCCCGTGCCAGTGGAATCATCCGAATCACTAACTCATCTCCCAAACAAAGAAAGGCAGCTGTAGTCCCCATCATAGCAGTCTCAGCACACGCCAAAAGACATAAGGCGAAACCGCACAGAAAGTTAACACAGCCAACTGTTCCCTGTCATACGATATCAGCATTCATCGCAAGCAATTGGAATATCGGAACTTGATCGAAACGGATGAAACACACAGCTCACGGTATGCACGGAGCACTTAACTCAGTAGCTCCTGCAACAAGCCGGACTTGGAATATGAGGAAAATACAACAAGGAACACTTTTCAGACACAGCCTTCACTGGTTCCTGCCGCCTATCCACCACATTGCCCGGAAGATCACGTCCTCCTGAAAATGATGATCTTCATAGTATTTAAATGTATGGCACTTGATGATGTTAGGACATCGTGTTTGACTCCAACTTCGAACATACAAAACACAGTTCGTCGTCAGATTATCCCCGTTGCACACCAAATAACAGATCGCAAGATTAGCGCATGGTCGGTCTTGGGACACACGATGAAACAATATGATGACGTAGCACGCACAATATGGCTGCGCCCATGTATTCATGATAACTCTAGTGAATGCAGTCTACAACGAACGAAACATGGTGTGAACTTCCCAAAGAGATAAAACTTTGGCTGACTTGACGGAGCCCACCACATTAATGCGTTGGAAATTGTAAATAACTTGCGGCAAGCATCTCCATCAACCGGTCATTGAACAGCACTCAGTGTGACGTAAAACGCAGATCAACATTAGACGGTGTAAGGCTCATTCACAACACTTGATTTGTCAAAACAGAGTATTGCCGTGCGTGCAACGCCAATTCAATGGCGCAGATATGACAAGTAGAAGATCATTTCGACTGGAATGCAGAAAATTGGAACGGAAACCCGAAATTGATAAGGTTCCAAAGCAATTTCTGCAGCGATAGAGAGAACGTGACTTAGTTCCGCATCGAACAGCTTCTCTTGTGTCTGTTTTCCATCGAACAACTTCTCTTGTGTCTGTTTTCCATCGAACAGCTTCTCTTGTGTCTGTTTTCCATCGAACAGCTTCTCTTGTGTCTGTTTTCCATCGAACAACTTCTCTTGTGTCTGTTTTCCATCGAACAGCTTCTCTTGTGTCTGTTTTCCATCGAACAGCTTCTCTTGTGTCTGTTTTCCATCGAACAGCTTCTCTTGTGTCTGTTTTCCATCGAACAACTTCTCTTGTGTCTGTTTTCCATCGAACAACTTCTCTTGTGTCTGTTTTCAATCGAACAACTTCTCTGGCGTCTGTGTCTGTCAATATATGATCCACATGTCCAGTACAGAAAGAGCAAGATATAGTTCTCCTTTGGTTGTGCTACTAGGCGTAGTTTTTTTTTTTACTTTTTGCTGGCTTTTGTCCTCTGATTTTCTTCCATACCCTTATAGAATGCTGGTGCGCCACTCGCTACATCAGCTACAATAGACATTATGTTAACTCAAGCACAACACGCAGTTACAATACTTTAAAATATGTATGTTAATTAAAAATAGTGGAAGAGATATATGCATTAGGATAGCTGGGAGTACAGGAACACAACTACTCAGTGACACATATAACAGTTGGCACATACCTGAAAATCCACTAAAATCTGTTTGTACCCATACAGAAGAAGTCAAGCGCCACTGATTGCAAAGACTATGCTAAGATACGTCTCCTGAGCCATATAACCAAATTATTACTAAGAATCATCATGAGACGTATAAGGACAAAATAACATCAGAAATAAGTGAAGAACAATGTGGATTTGTGGTAGGAAAGGACACCAATAATGCAATATACATCCTGAGAAATTTGATAGAAAGTACTATATAACTAAAGAAGGATCTATATATGTGCTATGTAGACTAGACTTTACGCATTTCACAAAGTAACGCATGTGGAAATAATCAATATGCTGGAGAAGCTAAACTTTTATGGCAAGGATCTGCGAATCACAAACATGTACTGTCAATAAATTGCAGTCTTAATAAGATCTACCAACCGAACAGGACAATTCCAATATATGAAACGAGGAGTCCGACAAGGCTGTGTTCTGTCGCTGAATTTGTTTTCACATTACATCGAAAATATTATGAGATCAATAGTAGACAAAAAAGGAATTGAAGTCAATGGTCACAACATAAATAATTTGCGATATGTGGATGACACAGTCATAATATCTGAGACGAAGAATGCACTACAAGAAATGGTAGACATAATAGTAAAAGAGGTCATCAAGAATTGTTTCAGTATGAATAGTAAAAAAACAGAGCCCTACTTATAACAAGGGAGCCGCGATAGCTCAGTGGTTTGTGAACTGGTCCTACAAATGACAAGAGGTAGGGTTCGATCCTAACCGACGGCTCACAGGTTCACCCAGCCTTAAATGGGTACCGGTTTTTTTTCTGGGAAAGTAAAGTGGCACAGGCGTAATATCGACCCCATTACTCCAAAAATCATGTGCCGAAGGTCTGTAAAATTTATGGTCACTAACACCACATTCCCTATACGTCACTTGGCGTGACGGGGGTACTTTACTTTTTTTAAACTACTTATAACAGTAACAATAATAGTAATGAAAATGGAATATTTGTAAGGAGTATGGGAATACGGCAATGTTAATTGTACCATTGCTAGGTCCACTGCAATGTAATGGCCATATCGAAGAAACAATCAATAACATCATGCAACAAAAATAAACAGGTCAAATCTAAACCAGATGCAAAACTCCCATACTTGGGCACAATAACAACATCAGATGGAAGATGCACCACAGAAATAAAACGTAGAATATATTAATTAGGCCACCAAAGCATTTTAGAAAAAAGGAAAACGTCTTGTGCAACATGTCTATGTCAACAAAGGTGAGAAAGAGAGATCATCGGCGCTATACAGAGCCAATTTGGACCTATGGAAGCGAATTATAGATAGTAGACATACACATGAAAAGACGACTAGAGGCCACAGATGGGATTTCTCAGAAGAACATTGAAAGTCCCTGGGCAGCTAAAAAGACCAACGAGGAAATTATCAATAAAGCCAACACAAAAAGGAGCTCATAAAAAACATGAGTAAAAAACATTCAACATTTTTCGGGCACATCATGAGAAGAGGAAAATGTGAATATGTGGTTAGAACTGGCAAAATACAGGAAAGAGATATCTCCGACGACAGAGAGAGAGAGAAGATACTAGACAGATTTGTGCCATGGCACAGAAAACGGTCACCAACGGAATTGATACGATGCACTGTGGATAGAAATTTGTGAAAGGGCATGATCGTCTTGTCAACCGGTATGGCAAATGATGAGGATGCTAATTAAATTACAAGTAGATATAACTACTGTGATATAATTTATGTTAATTCAACTAGAAGTAGATATAGCTACTTTAATATAATTTTTACTTATTCAAATACAAGTAGATACATCTACTTTAATATAATATGTGTTAATTCAAATACAAATAGATATAGCTACTTTAATATAATTTGTGTTAATTCAACTAGAAGTAGATATAGCTACAGTAATATGATTTGTGTTAATTCAAATAGAAGTAGATATAGCTACTGTAATATAATTTGTGTTAATTCAACTAGAAACATATATAGCTATTGTAATATAATTTTTGTTAATTCAACTTCAAGTATGTATAGTTACTTTAATATAATTTATGTTAATTCAACTAGAAGTAGATATAGCTACTGTAATATAATTTGTGTTAATTCAACTAGAAGCATATATAGCTACTGTAATATAATTTGTGTTAATTCAACTAAAAGTAGATATAGTTACTTTATATAATTTGTGCTTATTCAACTACAAGTAGATACAGCTACTGTAATATAATTTGTGTTAATTCAACTACAAATAGATATAGCTACTTTAGTATAATTTGTGTTAATTCAACTAGAAGTATATATAGCTACTTTAGTATAATTTGTGTTAATTCAACTAGAAGTATATATAGTTACAGTAATATAATTTGTATTAATTCAACTACATCATTTAGTACGCACCTTCTGTTGCAGTTGTACCCATTATAGTAGCACATAAGGATCATGTCGTTCAGCTGGTGTCCCACGTCTTTACGTATTTGTCTAAAATTACATGTTAATTGATACTAAAATGTAATTGTAATGTATCAATGCTCACTCACAACCACTTTACTCACGTGCACTCACTGATCAGCTTCCATTCACATTGTTGCGATTTCAAATACAAAGAAAATTAAATTCTAGTGCTCAACAAACATTTATAATGCTCAACAAACAATTATAATGCTCAACAAACAATCATAATGTTCAACAAACAATTATAATGCTCAACAAACAATTATAATGCTCAACAAACAATCATAATGCTCAACAAACAATTATAATGCTCAACAAACAATTATAATGCTCAGCAAACAATTATAATGCTCAACAAACAATTATAATGCTCAACAAACAATCATAATGCTCAACAAACAATTATAATGCTCAACAAACATTATAATGCTCAACAAACATTATAATGCTCAATAAACAATTATAATGCTCAATAAACAATTATAATGCACAACAAACAATGATAATGCTCAACAAACAATTATAATGCTCAACAAACAATTATAATGCTCAAAAACATTATAATGCTCAACAAACAATTATAATGCTCAACAAACAATTATAATGCTCAACAAACATTATAATGCTCAACAAACAATCATAATGCTCAACAAACGTTATAATGCTCAACAAACAATCATAATGCTCAACAAACAATCATAATGCTCAACAAACAATTATAATGCACAACAAACAATCATAATGCTCAACAAACATTATAATGCTCAACAAACAATTATAATGCACAACAAACAATCATAATGCTCAACAAACAATTATAATGCACAACAAACAATCATAATGCACAACAAACAATCATAATGCTCACCAAATAATTATAATGCTCAACAAACATTATAATGCACAACAAACAATCATAATGCTCAATAAACAATTATAATGCAAAACAAATAATTATAATGCACAACAAACAATAATAATGCTCAATAAACAATTATAATGCTCACCAAATAATTATAATGCTCAATAAACAATTATAATGCACAACAAATAATTATAATACTCAACAAACAATTATAATGTTCAACAAACAATTATAATGCTTAATAAACAATTATAATGCTCACCAAATAATTATAATGCTCAATAAACAATTTTAAGTTCAACAAATAATTATAATGCCCAACAAACAATTATAATGCTCAACAAACAATCGTAATGCTCAATAAACAATTATAATGCACAACAAACAATTATGATGTTAAATAAACAATTTTAACGCTCAACAAACAATTATAATGCTCAACAAACAATTATAATGCTCAACAAACAATTATAATGCACAACAAACAATCGTAATGCTCAATAAACAATTATAATGCTGAACAAACAAGTATAATGTTAAATAAACAATTATAACGCTCAACAAACAATTTTAAGTTCAACAAATAATTATAATGCCCAACAAACAATTATAATGCTCAACAAACAATCGTAATGCTCAATAAACAATTATAATGCTGAACAAACAATTATAATGTTAAATAAACAATTATAACGCTCAACAAACAATTACAGTACTAAGAAAATAAATTATAGTGCTGAAAAACAATTATAGTACTCAGCATATAATTACAGTGCTATACAAACAAATACAGTGACCACAAGAATTTACAGCGTTAAAAAAATAATTAGGTGTTCTACAATTACTTACAGTGCTCAGCAAATAATTATGGTATTCTACAATTACTTACAGTGCTCACAAAAAATTATGGTCTTCTACAATTACTTACAGTGCTAAACAAAAAATTATGTTGTTTTACAAAATTACTTACAGTGCTCAACAAATAATTATGGTGTTCTACAATTACTTACAGTGCTTAACAGATAATTATGGTGTTCTACAATTACTTATAATGCTTAACAGATAATTATAGTGTTCTACAATTACTTACAGTGCTCAACAAATAATTTCAATGCTTTACAAACAATTATAATGCTGTACAAACATGTTTAGTTATTGAGTTATTTGTGAGTTATCATCATTGCACTTGCTTGTTTATTCTTTGCCTTTGACTAACGCTCGTACGACACGACCAGATCTATGTAATCTTCAATAACCTTTTTGAAATTAATTTGAAGCAGAAACATTGTCCAACATGTTTCTTAATTTAGAGGATTTATTATTTTGTCATTGTTATTCTCTATTTTATTTCAGAATATGAGGGACTGGTTGGTCTAGAGGCAAAACGCCGGTCTCCAGACAGAGAGGTTGTGAGCTCAAAAGTCGGTTCCGCTTGCACCAGTGGGATTTTCAATGATGTTTTATTTCTCCAGCAACCACCTCTGGTCTCAGCAGCGAGGCCCGGCTTGAAACGTCAATTGCTCATCGAAAGGAAAAGATATGTGTTCCTACGAAGACGGTGCCGGTAGGACGAGAGACCCCTGTGCACACGGCTGCCAGGGACAAACAGGATTAAACGCAAAATTCAGTTCCTTGTCACTAGGGGCTTCACCAGGGCTGACAGCTGGCGAGGGCAGGAAAAAAATTAAAGTATAAAAAGTATTTAAAAAAAAAATACAAATAAGTGTACAAGCTAAAGTAACATATGATGATGGTTTTACGTTCATATTTTACAGTTACTTTCACGTTCATATTTTACAGTTACTTTCACGTTCATATTTTACAGTTACTTTCACGTTCACATTTTACAGTTACTTTCACGTTCACATTTTACAGTTACTTTCACGTTCACATTTTACAGTTACTTTCACGTTCACATTTTACAGTTACTTTCACGTTCACATTTTACAGTTACTTTCACGTTCACATTTTACAGTTACTTTCACGTTCACATTTTACAGTTACTTTCACTTAAAAGTGTTTTTTTTTTAACAAAGATAACCCACAAGTGCGAATGTTTGTTTCTCTTCTGAGGGTTTTATCCCTTGATAAGTGTTAATGGAATTGATGTACTTAAAATAGAGAGGCCGTTGTCTGTCTGTTTACTGAGCGTAATATTTTGACACATCTCAATTTTTTTTTATGAGCTAGGAAAACGTGGCAGAAATAACAGTGACACAACATTGACGCAAATAATGTGTTTGGGGCTGAAGAACACTGAGCAGATCTTTAAACTTATCGTAAGTATGCCTGGCCTATACGTTAGAGAATATATAAAAACTAACCTATAATCTAAGACATACAGAGAATAACCTATTAATGGCCAAACATCTTAAAGACCTATAACAAACAGATAACAAAATAAACAAGACAAGCAAACAAATTATAGTTTGGGTATACATATTTAAAAGATTAAAACAATGATTGTAAGCAGAGAAAACACACTGAATGCACAAGTGGATATCGAAGTAGATGGAAAGAGCCTAGAAAGAGTTAAAAGATACAGCAATCTTCGACATATATAATAAATGACGGAAAATGTAAGACAGAAATAAACAAAAATACGATTGACAAGAACAGATGTTAACAGCATAAGAAATATGCTCACATCATAGCAGATAACATCAGAACTAAAATTTCGAATTGCATAATGCTAAATTTATTAACATTCTTGTATGATGCAGAAATACTCAGAGAAGAAGTGGAAGACGCCTTGCGCAATATAAAAGCAGGCAAAGCTCCTGGACCAGATAATATAACTGAAGAAGTGATTGAAGCCATAGGTGATTTTGGAACAGAAATAACAACAAAAATATTGAATTATATCTACAACAGCGGATATATACCAGACGAAATGCTCAAATCAATATTCATAGCGCTACCAAAGAAATCGGGTGCGATTGAATGCGATGATCATCGCACAATAAGCCTTATGAGTCATATGACTAAGATATTACTAAGAATCATCATGCGAAGAGTGCGAAACAAAATCAGTCCAGAAATTAGTGATGAACAGTGTGGTTTTGTTAGAGATAAAGGAATAAGCAATGCTATTTATATCATAAGATCTTTAGTAGAAAGAGCCATAGAGGTGAAAACAGATCTATACCTATGTTTCATAGATTTTACCAAGGCATTTAACAAAGTAAAGCACCAAGAAATAATCACAATTTTAGAAAGCATAAACGTAGACAGCAAAGATCTAAGAATAATAAAGAACATGTACTGGCAACAAACAGCGGCCATAAGAACTGGAAACCAATTGGGAGTGTTTCAAGAAATAAAACAGGGTGTCACCAGATTTGTGTAATATTTATAGTGAGAGTATTTTAAGATCCATAAGGGACATGCCTGGAATAACAATTGGAGGTCATAATATATATAATCTAAGGTATGCTGATGATACAGTCTTAATCGCTAAGAGTGAAAATGAGTTACCAGAAATGTTGGACATTATAGTGAAAGAAAGCAGAAATAAAGGACTCAGCCTTAATAGCAAAAAGACAGAGGTAATGGTAACAACAAAGAAAAAGACATCACCTCAGTGCAAAATAAAGACAAGTGGAACAATATTAAAACAGGTAAATGAATTTAAATATTTGGGAACTTTGTTAACCTCAGACGGAATATGTACAAAAGAGGTTAGATGCAGAATGCCTCAGGCAAAAGCAGCTTTCTCAAAAATGAGAAAGATACTGTGCAATCCATTTTTGACAATAGAAACAAGAAAAAGAGTTCTTAAATGTTATGTAGAGCCAGTCTTAACATATGGAAGCGAATCATGGACAATAGAAACTTAGACAAGAAAATCACTGGAGTCTGTAGAAATGTAGTTTTACAGAAGAATGTTGAGAATACAATGGACAGCTAAGAAGAGTAATGAAAATGTTCTGAGAGAGGTCACAGCAAAAAGATAGATAATTTCCAATATTAGGAAGAAAGAATCATCAATTTTTTTGGCCATGTAATGAGAAGAGAAACAAATGTAGTACATTGTAACAACCGGAAAAATTAGGGACGAAGAGATAGAGGGAAGCAAAGAGAAAAAAAAGCAGACAGCTTAAGAGAATGGCTTGGCAGAAGGTCAACAACAGAAATGATAAACAGCTGCCAAGATCGACGGTTGTAGACAGACATGATCACCAACGCCAGTAGTCCCGGCACTTGATGATGATGATGATGCAGAAACTTTGTAATAAGAAAATGTAAGCTCTTCAGAAGTAGATCTGTAGTAAAAATGAGGAGAATTGGGTGAAAGAAAAATGAAGACAAACAAGGACGCTCTGATTCATCTGAAAATGAAAACAAAAATTACTTAACACAATTCAAAAAAAGACAATTGAAATGTTGAAGACATGTGAAGAGACACAATAACATTGAAATCTTGGTATGGAAAGCGAAAAGTAACCGATGCAGAAACACACTTGTATTCAAGTGGACTGGTAACATCAAAGCAGACGATTCAGAAGCAGACCAGTATTAAAGTGGACTGGTAACACCACATTAGACAATGCAGAAGGTCTACCAGTATTAAAGTGGACTGGTAAAATCAAAGTGGACGATGAAGAAGCAGACCAGTGTTAAAGTGGACTGGTAAAATCAAAGTGGACGATGCAGAAGCAGACCAGTATTACAGTGGACTGGTAAAATTAAAGTGGACGATGCAGGAGCAGACATGTATTAAAGTGGACTGGTAACATCAAAGTAGACGATGCAGAAGCAGGGCAGTATTAAAGTGGAATGGTAACATAAAGAAATGGACAGGTGGTCCCACCACAACCGTCAAATAAAGAGACAGAGAAAAATGACGCTCCTGGACATCCAAACTTCGATGTGGAAACTGTACCCAATGAATGAATGGTTAAATGTGTGGTCACTAATATCGATAAAATGTGTGTTTTCTTTTTTTTCTTCAGACTTCCTTTGTTCCGTGTACACAAGAACATTACATTCCATTATAATATAAATTGTCATAAAATAAATATTTGCCAAGCGATGCCCTTTTTACCTTTTACACATGCGTGTGTATAGCCTGAACTTGATAGCTTTATTTTGGCTGGGGGTTTAATTGTGTATCTACCAATAAACAAAAGCTTCTGCCCTAAGGCTACTGCCACAATAATTAATTAACACCTCCAGAATCACCACAGATATAATAACAAACTAATACCTCCAGATTCATCACAAACACAATAACAAACTAATACCTCCAGAATCATCACAGACACAATAACAAACTAATACCTCTAGAATCATCGCAGACACAATAACAAACTAACACTTCTAGAATCACCACAGACATAATAACAAACTAACACCTCTAGAATCATCACAGACACAATAACAAACTAATACCTCCAGAATCATCACAGACACAATAACAACTAATACCTCTAGAATCATCACAGACACAATAACAAACTAATACCTCTAGAATCATCACAGACACAATAACAAACTAATACCTCCAGAATCATCGCAGACACAATAACAAACTAACACTTCTAGAATCACCACAGACACAATAACAAACTAACACCTCTAGAATCATCACAGATATAATAACAAACTAATACCTCTAGAATCACCACATACACAATAACAAACCAATACCTCTAGAATCATCACAGATATAATAACAAACTAATACCTCTAGAATCACCACAGACACAATAACAAACTAACACCTCTAGAATCATCACAGACACAATAACAAACTAATACCTCTAGAATCATCACAGACACAATAACAAACTAATACCTCTAGAATCATCACAGACACAATAACAAACTAATACCTCCAGAATCATCGCAGACACAATAACAAACTAACACTTCTAGAATCACCACAGACACAATAACAAACTAACACCTCTAGAATCATCACAGATATAATAACAAACTAATACCTCTAGAATCACCACATACACAATAACAAACCAATACCTCTAGAATCATCACATACACAATAACAAACTAATACCACTAGAATCATCACAGACACAATAACAAACTAATACCTCCAGAATCATCGCAGACACAATAACAAACTAACACTTCTAGAATCACCACAGACACAATAACAAACTAACACCTCTAGAATCATCACAGATATAATAACAAACTAATACCTCTAGAATCATAACAAACACAATAACAAACTAACACTTCTAGAATCACCATATACACAATAACAAACTAACACTTCTAGAATCACCACATACACAATAACAAACTAACACCTCTAGAATCACTACAGATATAATGACACCTAATTTACCCACTTACTCCTCCATTGACGCATACATCCTCAAGAACGTTTTTCTGGTACGAAAATACAGAGATCCATGCTTTTCGGAGAAATCAATGGTTTTGTTGAAATCGCTCATCTGCAAGAGCAGAGGATAAAGAAACAAATAAAACTGGGCATAACGATGACGATTTCACTTAGTTATCTTTATAAACAAATATGTCAAATAAACATAAAGTGGTATTAAGAGTATTAGTTATATTTGACTTTTAACGTATGGCGTGTAAAAATAGACATATTATATAGATGTATTCAACAACTTAAAGTGAAGTTACGGATTGTATAAATGTATCCAACATTTTAGATGGACGTTACAGATTGTATAAATGTATTCAATAACTTAGATTGAAGTTACAGATTGTATAAATGTATCCAACAATTTAGATTGAAGTTACAGATTGTATAAATGTATTCAATAATTCAGACTGAAGTTACAGACTGTATAAATGTATCCAACAATTTAGATGGAAGTTACATATTGTATAAATGTATCCAACAATTTAGATTGAAGTTACATATTGTATAAATGTATCCAACAATTTAGATTGAAGTTACATATTGTATAAATATATCCAACAAATTAGATTGAAGTTACATTTTGTATAAATGTATTCAACAATTTAGATTGAAGTTACATTTGTATAAATGTATTCAACAATTTAGATTGAAGTTACATATTGTATAAATGTATACAACAATTTAGATTGAAGTTATTGCTATTAATGTAAAGAATCCAGCACCAGTCAAGATTAATAATCTCTTCTCCCTTTCTACAACCCAAACCTCTGATGGTCGTTAAGACACCACTAACAGACTACTTGAACCTTCTCCATTTAGCTCCATCTTAAATCATTTTTTGGACACCGCAAGGTCGAGGGCGGTCCATTCTTTGATCAATCAATAATCCCATAAACCTTGGCGATTGTCAAGGAAGCATACAATTCCTTTCAATTGTTGCCATTTAGAGCAGCTCTCGGTGATACAACAATGGCTACTCCTATTAATGCTCTAATGTTATCCATACATATTTTATTTTGTCTCCCCTGTCTTCTGTTACCTGGTACTGTGTCTTGCAGACTGGTTTTGGCAAGGCCTGTGTACTGTTTGGCGTGTCATACCAGATCATTCCCGCTCTTTTACTTGTGGTAATAAGTCTTTGATTGGTCCAGTAGATCGTTGCATACTTTCATGCACCTACTCATTGTTAACATGTTCCCTGTACGATATGTTCCCTGTACGATGTGTTCTCTGTACGATATGTTCTCTGTCCGACATGTTCCCTGTACGATATGTTCTCTATATGATATGTTCTCTGTATGATATGTTCTCTATACGATGTTCTCTGTATGATATGTTCTCTGTACGATATGTTCTCTGTATGATATGTTCTCTGTACGATATGTTCTCTGTATGATATGTTCTCTATACGATGTTCTCTGTACGATATGTTCTCTGTATGATATGTTCTCTATACGATGTTCCCTGTACGATATGTTCTCTGTACGATATGTTCTATATACGATGTTCTCTGTATGATATGTTCTCTGTACGATATGTTCTCTATACGATGTTCTCTGTATGATATGTTCTCTGTACGATATGTTCTCTATACGATGTTCTCTGTACGATATGTTCTCTATACGATATGTTCTCTGTATGATATGTTCTCTATACGATGTTCCCTGTATGATATGTTCTCTATACGATGTTCTCTGTATGATATGTTCTCTGTATGATATGTTCTCTATACGATGTTCTCTGTACGATATGTTCTCTGTATGATATGTTCTCTATACGATGTTCTCTATACGATATGTTCTCTGTACGATATGTTCTCTGTACGATATGTTCTCTATACGATATGTTCTCTGTATGATATGTTCTCTGTACGATATGTTCTCTGTACGATATGTTCTCTGTACGATATGTTCTCTGTATGATATGTTCCCTGTACGATATGTTCTCTGTACGATATGTTCTCTGTATGATATGTTCCCTGTACGATATGTTCTCTGTACGATATGTTCTCTGTACGATATGTTCCCTGTACGATATGTTATCTGTATGATATGTTCTCTGTATGATATGTTCCCTGTACGATATGTTCTCTGTATGATATGTTCTCTGTACGATATGTTCTCTATACGATATGTTCTCTGTATGATATGTTCTCTGTACGATATGTTCTCTGTACGATATGTTCCCTGTACGATATGTTCTCTTTATGATATGTTCTCTGTATGATATGTTCTCTGTACGATATGTTCTCTGTACGATATGTTCTCTGTATGATATGTTCTCTGTATGATATGTTCTCTGTACGATATGTTCTCTGTATGATATGTTCTCTGTACGATATGTTCTCTGTACGATATGTTCTCTGTACGATATGTTCCCTGCACGATATTTTCCCTGCACGATATGCTCCCTGCACGATATGTTCTCTGTATGATATGTTCTCTGTATGATATGTTCTCTGTATGATATGTTCTCTATACGATATGTTCTCTGTACGATATGTTCTCTGTACGATATGTTCCCTGTACGATATGTTCTCTATACGATGTTCTCTGTACGATATGTTCTCTATACGATGTTCTCTGTACGATATGTTCTCTGTACGATATGTTCCTTGTACGATATGTTCTCTGTACGATATGTTCCCTGCACGATATTTTCCCTGTACGATATGTTCTCTGTATGATATGTTCTCTGTATGATATGTTCTCTGTATGATATGTTCTCTGTACGATATGTTCTCTGTACGATATGTTCTCTGTACGATATGTTCCCTGTACGATATGTTCTCTGTACGATATGTTCTCTGTACGATATGTTCTCTATACGATGTTCTCTGTACGATATGTTCTCTGTACGATATGTTCCCTGTGCGATATGTTCTCTGTACGATATGTTCCCTGCACGATATGTTCACTGTACGATATGTTCTCTGTACGATATGTTCTCTGTACGATATGTTCCCTGTACGATATGTTCTCTGTACGATATGTTCCCTGCACGATATGTTCCCTGTACGATATGTTCTCTGTACGATATGTTCCTTGTACGATATGTTCCCTTTATCAGTAATAAAAAAGAAGACAAAAAAAAGAATATGAGCTTGCAGCTTACGTAATATGTTACATATAATTGTAAACACTATAACACCACACGGGGGCACCACTGACACTCTCAGTAAAAGAATACAGAAACTCAGAAACTTTCTTACCTATTTACATAATATGTTTCCTCCCACATCTAAATGGACATTTTTTTGTCGTCCTCTAGCTTTTACCTCTGACGAAGTCCCTAGAGAGTAGTAACTGAATTTTGCGTGTTAATCCATTTTTCCCTAGCAGCCGTGTGCACGGGGGTCCCTCGCCGCACAGGCAGATAACTCCGACTACGGAGGTACTCATATTTTTTTTCCGTCGATGAGTAATTGACGTTTCAAGCCGGGCCTCGCTGCTGATACCAGGGGTTGTTGCAATCATAAATAAAAATCCCAACCGATGTAGCCGGGATTTGAACCCACAACCTCTCTGTCTCGAGGTCGGCGTCTTACCTCGAGACCAACCAATCCCCATAAATGGAAATAAATATAAAGATTGATGAGGCACTTATATGTTAGTGTTTATGTGTAGGTTTGAACGTTTGTGAACAACGAAAACGTCAAGGCTATTACAGCCTGGTATCTGAGGATGTTTCTCACAATGTTTATGCCTCAAAGCAACCAAGAGTTGATCAGAACGTGTCGACACTTTGAAAATGGAGACTATGGAGAGACTATGTGTGATGTGTCTCAGTAGATGTCAGGAAGCAATTACAGAAACTGCCGCACAGTCAAGACAGGAGGCACATGTGAGTCTGACGCATAGGTGAAGATAATGTTGGTGTCCCTAAACATTCTCTCGCTCTTTCTCTCACTTTTTCTTTCTTTTTCTCTAGATTTCTCTCTCTTTCTGTATCTCTTTCCTCTATATTATTCTCACTCTCTCTCTTTCTCCATCTCTTTTTCTATCTCTTTCTTTATATCTCTTTCGCTATCTCTTTCTCTATCTCTTTCTCTATCTCTTTCTCTATCTCTATCTCTTTCTCTATCTCTTTCTCTATCTCTTTCTCTATCTCTTTCTCTTTCTCTATCTCTTTCTCCATCTCTTTCTCTATCTCTTTCTCTTTCACTTCCGTTCTTCTCTCTTTGTCCCTCTCTATTTCTATTTTTTCTCTATCTCTTTTTCTCCCCTTATTTGTTTTCTCTCTATGTCCCTCTCTCTTCATCTCTTTGTTCCTCTATATCGCTTTCTCTCCTCACTCTCCTGAATTTCACTATATCCTTTTCTCTGACTCTTTTATTTCTCTCCCTATCACTTTCTCCATCTCTTTCTTGCCATCTATATTTTACTCTCTCACCCTGTCTCTTTCTATCCCCACGATGTATTAAAATGGAAGTTAACATCAGAACTTGACAACATTTCTTGCTACACTACAAGTAGTTCAAAACAGCACAGGACGCTACAAGGCGTATAAGTCGCTGAATGTTAATCGATATGGGGCTAGGAAGGAAGAAGATGATTATACGCTCATCTGACATCTAACATTTCTACAACAAAGCTAATGGTCCACCTCCAACACAATGCAGATGCAGTGTAAGGCGTATTATTTCTCTTAGTAGTATTGTAACTGAATGATGTGTACATGTGTCACCTTACGTTTCGATAAAAATTAACAAATGATGACATCACATATTATATATAGCATTCTATCTATCTATCTATTGACCTTTCGAGCCGTAACCGGCCCATAGGGCGTAGACCAAGATACACCTTCTCCTATATGAATTTTTGTTCTAGCAGTTTTCTTTTAAAGATATTTTATCAAATCTCGCCATCTGTCTCTGTTCTGTGCAAGCAGTTCTATCTCATTGATGGAGCCGATTCCTGCTGCTCTTGCCTCTCTCATCAATGTTCTTCTCAGTGTCTCCCTGGGTCTTCCTCTTTTTCTTTTACCTGTTGTTTCCCATATGAGGGCTTGCTTTGCTATTCGATTATTATCTCTTCTCATCACATGTCCAACGTATGACCATCGTCTTTTCTTTATTACTGAAGATATTAGTGGTTGATTGGCGATTTCTCTAATTTCCTCGTTTGTTTTGAATTCGTTCCATTCTATACCAAGTATTTTCCTTAGACATTTATTTTCGAATGCGTTCAACTTTGTTTCTATATCTCTTGTTGTTTTCCAGCTTTCACACGCATACGTAAGGGTTGATAGTACATTTGATTTGAATAGCCTAAGTTTTGTGTTTGTGCTAATGAGTTTTGATTTCCACAACTTTTCAAGGCTTCTGAAAGACATTGCTGCTTTAGCCAGTCTGATTCTAATTTCTTTGCTCGTATCCCCTTCTCGATCAATGTGACTTCCAAGATAGATGAAGTGATCGATCTCTTCTACTGGTTTGTTTTCCATGTATATTTCGTCACTTGTTGGAATTAAACTTTTCATGACTTTAGTCTTTTCATGATTGACCTCAAGCCCAATTTTGCTGGCTATTGATGATAGTTCATTTGTGTTTTCCTGCATCGTTTTTATCTGACTGCTGATGAGAACTATGTCATCAGCAAAGTCGAGGTCCTCCAAATGGTCTCCTTGTATCCATTCGATGCCTTTATTACCAGTGCAGCATTTCTTCATTATGAAGTCCATAACAATTCCAAATAACAAGGGCGATAAAATACATCCTTGTTTAACCCCAGTTTCTATTGGGAAACATTCGCTCAGTCCTCCTCTGTTCAAACTGCACATGTGTAACCATCATACATGTCTTTGATAATATTTATGATTTTTGATGGTAAGCCATATTGCTTCAGAATTTTCCACAAAGAATCTCTATGAATACTATCAAATGCTTTTTTGAAGTCGATGAAGTTAAGTACAAAAGGTTTTTGCTTTTCAATGTGTTCCTCCAATATAAGTCGTAGAGTGAAAATGTGGTCAAGACAGCTTCTCCTTTTCTAAACCCAGCCTGTTCTTCACGCATTACTGTATCTATTGAATCCTTTATTCTATTTAGGATGATTTTACAGAATAACTTTGAGGCAACTGACAAAAGTGTCACGCCTCTCCAGTTGTTACAATCTCTAAGATTGCCCTTTTTGGGATCTTAACAATGATTCCTTTTTTCCATTTATGAGGCGTCTTCTCTGTTTTCCAAATGATGTTGAACATTTTTTGGAGATGTATTAAATTATGGCTATCAATTGCCTTGAGGATCTCAGCTGTTAACTTATCCTCTCCAGCAGCCTGGAGCATTATATTATTATATATAGCATTATACAACGCTAATTAAAAAAAAAGTAAAGTATCCCCGTCACGCCAAGTGGCGTATAGGGAATATGGTGTTAGTGACCATAAATTTTACAGACCTTCGGCACATGATTTTTGGGGTAATGTGGTCGGTATTACGCCCGTGCCGATTCACTTTCCCAGAATAAAATCCGGTACCCATTAAAGGCTGGGTGAACCCGGAGGCCGTTGGTTGGGATCGAACCCTACCCCTTGTCCTTTGTAGTCCAGTTCACTAACCACGGAGCTATCGCGGCTCCCTTTACAATGCTAAGTAAAGGAATATATATATGGTTAATCAGAGGATAGTATATCTCAAGTCAAGATTATCCCTCGTTGTTCTTCTTCTCCCTTGACATCTATATCCTCTCTCTTTCTTTTACTCGTTTTCCTGTTTTCTTCATACACTATGGGACACCTCCTTTCATTTTTTCCAAGATTGTCATTGTTTGCTTTCTTTGCTCTAATTAAGTCCTATCTGCCCTATTGTATATCAATCTTTTAAACCAGACTCTATGTAAATCCTGGCCTCTATCTTTTCCACTATTCTTTCCGTCATTTTGTTAGCTGTTCTGTTGTCATTTCTCGCTTAGATTTGTGTGTTTAATGTCTATAATTTGTTTATTATACCTGAACAAGACATTTGCCGAAACGTTGTAATGTGTCTTGACTTTCTGTGAGTCAAATTGTTCAATACCATTTCGTGTTTATTTTATGTTTTTCTGCAGCTATACTCGCTGTACCGCATATTGTTTGTTATATATATTTATATTTGACAGCTGTACTGATCTCCTCTTGGTGAGACAAT